>CM060864.1:17675474-18139954 GCA_030737845.1 Acorus calamus | reverse complement strand
GTTCCCTTTTTTTATAGCAAATAGACGATACTGCTACTTTTTATTCACTCAAATCGAAGTACAAGGTCCAAATGGGGGTGAGGGGACATAAAGTGTTAAGAAACCAAAAGGAGCAAACTGGCTTCGATCCTACTAGGTCAAATACCAACGTCAGATAGCATGACCCCACGTCTCAATGTGAATATTGCCACCTCTGAATTCAATCCTTTTTGCACCTGCAACGCCCAAACCCCAGTCCTTGATACATCTCTCATAACCATTTCCCAAATATTCCCCATGTAGGCCCTAGAGCCTTTGAATACAGCTTGGTTTCTAGTCCACGATATTGCTGAGCGATTGAGATATTTTCGCGACCATTCGATTGAGATATTTTAGCGAAAACTCTACCATTCCCATTTTCCCTTAGCCTTCATCCCTCTCCACACATTTCCTCCACCTTATCGAAATTTAGGGTGAGGTCCAAGACCAAACCTAGGATGCTCCACATTTGCATAGCTATAGGGCACAGGAAAAACAAGTGTTCCGCTGTTTCCGCTGCTGAGTTACACAAGGAATAGGAGATTGAGTCTTCCGGATGACAGTTGGATCAATATGATTTTGTAAGGATGCGCCGCCCTGGTACACAAGCCACATAAAACAGTTGACTTTTAATGGGATTGTTGGCCCCCAAACCTCTTTATACTTCTTCTTCATCCCTTGCACAGGGGGGATGTCGCCTCCACCAGTCGTAGCATTCTTTGACTGTGAATTCCTTGCTCGGACAGGGATGCCAAAGAACCCAGTCGGGCTCCTCTGGCTTGATGTTTGTGTTGAGAAGGAGAGCCAGCAAAAGTAGGAGTTGGTTCGCCTCTTCGTTGAGCAGCTTCCTGCGCAAGTTGATGTCCCAGGTCCTTGCATCAGCGCCCAAACTGCACTACCCAACCTTCCTTTCTCATGACCAGCGCAAAAAAAAGGCTTGGGAATGAGTCGCACGGAGACAGATCATCAGACCACCAATCCTGCCAGTACCGAACCATGCCACCTTTGCTGATTTTCCAGGAATGGCTCGCTCAAAATTCTATTCCCAGGCTGAGCATGCCTCTGAAGATGTTGGAGGCCCGAGGGGAGCATTCTGAGAAGAAGGCACCAGTGATACTTCCCTCTCCGTATATGTCTTTGAATACCCTCTGGCCATGAGAAACTTTGGTTTTCATTTTTTGAAAGAGAAGGTTGGCTTTCGCCTTTGTATTCAAAGTGAAAGCCCCATAAAACAAGAGAACTACAAGCCCATCCACCTCATGTGATCATAAACCCCAACAGGACACAAAAGCAAAGGAGTACTATACTTAATGCATCCCACCATAGTCATCCAATCCGTAAATGTCATCCCCTGGATAGATATTCTCCCTCCCATCAGAGAAAGCTCACGCGCCCCTGCACAGCATTCCCCCCACATATGAAAATTTGGTTTTCATATTCCCCAGGCCACCAACAATCTAGTAATTTGGCCTTCATGTTATGTTTGTGGTAATTGTAAAAGCTTCATTAGTTCTAAAAGATGCCCCTCAAAGAAAAAAACGAAGATGAGGACCCAGAAGACAAAAGTTTTGTGCTTCATTATTTTTGGGCTTCAAAGAAAATCAGTCGACGTGGACCCCTAAAAGAAAAGCTCCATTATTTTTGTGCTTCCCTCTCCTTAAAAACCAAAGATTAAATAAAAGAATAAAAATAGAAACAGTGGAAAGGCTGTACAAATCTAACAAACAAATACAAGGACCCGGAAAACCATGGAGCTAGGCCTTCCAAATCCTCCATGATCAAAATCTATTGCCCTCTCCCAATAAGGGTGCACTCCCAAGCCCAAGTGCCGCCTTGAGAGCTTCCAAAAAATTCTCAATGTATATTAACTTCACTTGTAAAATTGCTTCATTTCGTGCTCTCCATAAACACGAGCACACTGCATGGAAAAGGATTCCAATAGATTTCGCATCCTCGCTTCTATCCCTTTTCTTTTTCAATTTTTTTTCTTTTTTCCCCTTTTTTTAAAATGAAAGGAAATTTTGGACCATGGACCATTTCTTGATTCTATCCCCTTTCTTATTCCTCTACGGAAGAAATCCCACATGCCCTCAACATTTATTTTTCATGTTATTAATGAAAAATATTCCTTTCAAGTCCAATTATTCCTCTTATATTAGTTCTTATTTCAAGCTCGGCCCTTTGAGCAACCTAATTTTTTAACAGTCAATTTCCAGCAATACTTGTCCCATGATATTGTTTGAATGTTCTATCTAATGTATCATTGTTTAATTGAGAACAATATTCTTGTTAGAAAAAAAGAAAAAAAAGTTCCTGTGAATATGTAATAGTTACAAGCAATAAATGCAACCTGTTGTGAACTAGAAAGTAGATACATCTAGAAATAACATAGTGAACCGATAACCATAACCAAAGGCATTTTTAAAAGACGAAAGACAATGATGAATTGATGATACTGGCTTTACCTGCACTCGACTCCAGAGCAAAGGAACAACAACTTTGGCCCAATTCTGGACATAAACATTTGTCCATACCGGAGGATTAGGAAACTCTAAAAGCACTGTGTCTGTCTGGGTTGACATATTGTGATTATCCACAAAAAGACTATGGGGAACATGATCATAAAAAGTCCCCGCAGCACCTGAATTCTCTGGGCAGCCATAACTCCTACCTCCTGAATCAATAATTATTATCAATCCACCAGGCGTTAACTAACAACTAGGTGGTAGAAAACTAACATGTAAATGAAAGTAATGAAAGAGAAAAAAAAAACAATGGCATTCACAAGTTCACCTAACAGACAAATCGTCATGCCATTTATCAGATAAATTTGACAAAAAGAAATTCCTGATTCTACAAAGGCATTGTAGTGAACAATATACATATGGTGCAAAAAACAAAATCATTGCACATCAGTTGTCAGCCAAAGCAAAAGCATTTTAATAGAAGGATAATGTTGTTCTTCAAACAGCCCTCATACTGTAAAAAATGGAAAATTTGTCTATATATATCAAAACCCATATAATTAAATGTATCCGCTCTTAAAACTCAAAATTATATATAATCCGCACATTTTTTGAAATCCTTAGAATTATTACCCTCAAATTAAATGTAAGTGAAACATGTAAGTGAAAAACTTTCACAAATCTATATTCTGAACTGCTAAATGAGTTGAGAATGAAAGTTTTATCCTTACATTTAAAAAATTACCATAATACTCATGTATTATAACAAGAGAAGTGTGCATTCTTCTTCTCCTTCACGTTTGTTCAGTAGATATTAGTAATTGTTCTTCACTCGGATGGGTTTATGCTTAATGGGTGGGAGGGAGGACAAACAACTTGATAGAATGAGGTATAAACATGTTATTTTCCATTATAAAAGCATCCAAACTTGATAATGAAAGTTTATGCTTAATGTGTTGGAAGTTGTCACCTCGCTTCAGATTCTCCATGGACACATTCCACCCCCCCCCCCCCAAGACATTCCCACTATTAGGCACGAGTGCCTTTTATTTTAAGATAGCATATGAGAAATCTTTTATGAGAAAGAAGCCCCTTAACAAAGGAGACAAAGGATCTACATACAAAGGTTTAATAGAAAATTAAAGAACAAAGGGAAAAACAAAGGATACCCTTTACTCTACCCATGGAGTGTTATCTCCCAAACTATAGGTTACCCATGATAGTCAAAAGAGTGTCCGCTCCTAAAATCATAGTCACCCAATCTCAAAGATGCGAAGAAATGGCAGCCATGTGTTTCGATGTAGAACCTTTTGCGTTGGAAAATGCATTCGACAAGTGCCTTATTAGGGGCGCTAACACGTCGAAGATTTGTTGCTTCATATGGTTGTTTACGCTAGATATGGCATTAAACAGCCACGTGTTTCATATGGTTGTTTATGCTAGAAATGGACGGATGATGGTGAAGGGATATGCAAGTTTTTGTAAGGGGTGAGAAAACAAGAAATCATCTCTTCTTCAGGTGCCCTTCTAGTGCTCAAATTTAGAAGGGGAGTTTGCTCTTGGGTCCCACTGCTCATTTTGGGGACCTTGATGGTATGTGGAGATGGTTCGGGAAGAGATGCAAGAGAAACTATCGTAGTAACCTTGCAAACTTCCAGTGGTTAGTTCCCCGTGCAGTGTGTTGGGCATATGGATCTCGTGCAACAAACGCATTTTTTACAACACAAGAAATTTTACATAGAGAACACATGGATGGCAATAAATTCTCTCCTTAAGTTTGGGTCATCACTCCATTAAGAGTGAAAACGCCTTCTACCATCATGGATAACTTATGGTGAGAAATGTAAGAGATTAGGATTAACCTTCAGGGGTTGTCCCGTTCCATCAAGGGTTGTCTTTCATTTTTCCTTTTTAAAACTTTTGGGAGAACTCGTAGTTGAGGTGCTACATTTTCCCTTGTGTTTCTTCATGGAGCTACTTTTGGAGGAGAGTACTCACACATTGACTACATTGTTCTCGTCTTTTAGTTTTTCTAGCATTAGAAAATCGCGCTATAAAATGATGGTGGGCCCCACAAGGCAATCTGATCAACCTATGGGAGTATGTATACAACCATTGGGCCCTCTTCACAAAAAAAATAAAAAAATAGTGGCCCTCTTTTGTCAAATGACCAATATACTTTCATGAGCATATGTTAGTTTAGGCATGGAGAACATAAATTTGCAGCATCGCAAGACAAAGAAAGTAAAAAAATCCAACCAACAGTATATAACAAAAAAAATTCCTGTCTTCTCAAAAGAAATTGCGCATTTTTGTCTATAAAAATGAGTGACACTTAAGGGCTTACTTGACAAAATGAATGGCTGTAAAGTCCACCAGATGTAAGATATAAAAGTTTACTCACCATGAACGAATATTGCCGGCCCATCGTGTCTGCTGTAAACATGAGCAGAAACTCTTCCTCCTCCCCCCCACCATAACCATTACCGCCTACAGCAGTAATTCTGCCATTTCCCTTCCTGTTATCATTAGAGAAGAGATAATATACGATAAAGGTCATGCCAGCAAATATATCCTATGTTTAAGATTATAGACAACATTAAATAGAAGCCATCTGGCTGCATACATTCATATAGATCTGAAATCTTGACAATAACATTTTGTATGGAAACTTGACACCTTAAAAGATGCAGCCTCTCATGCAACACTTCCATGCAGGTCTCTAGAAGAAATGATGTGCCATGTAACCACGGCACCAAATGAGTGACTCTTTCCTTTGGAAAAAGAAAAAAAAAAAGAAACATTACACAATTTTATTTCACTTGTAAAGGTGTTGTTTTAAGTATTCCTCAATATGTGTGATTACTGCTCCTACACATCATTTAAAATATCCTAGAGGAGCATTTGGAAAAAGATTATCTGTTTTTTTTTAAATAAACGGTAGGCGATCTCCTTAGTTTTATTCAGGAAAGAAACCCTGTGTATGCTTTATGATTTGGATGCAGACAGTAGCTAAATTATTCAGTTTCTTTCCAGCCACACTAATCACACACAAAGACACTAAACTACGGCTAGAAAATTATTTTAAAAGAACCCTATAGGCGTGTTAGATATGCATCTGTCTCTTACATTTTTTTCGCTCGCTGACAACTACTTTCTCTTATCCTTTCCTTATCTGCAAGGTAATCAGGCTTTCAACTAAAAAACATTCATGTAAGGAAACGGTATTCAGCTTTCTATGTTTTCAAAAGAAAGGATTGAAACCAGGACAGATTCTTTTACCGGAACCCTGGTGATTAGAACAAGTAAAAAGGAGCACACAGTTATCTTGAACCAGTATGGTTGTTCCAAAGAAGAAGCTACTACAGTGTACAACCAGGAAATTCTCCTTGGCAGTGACCAGCCTTCTAGCAGCATGGGTGTTAATTGGAAAGGGTCATATTAATGGCTTTAGGCATTAACTCTGGGATGTTTTTCCCTCCCAGAGGCCCTTATTTTACTCGTTTTGTTTTATAGTGATCCATTATCTCCTTAAGTTCGACAGGTAATTTTCATTAATACAGTTGCTCTTACCCGACCTGCTCATCTCTTTTTGTGTATGATTGTATATTTGGAGTCTCGGAAGAGATTCCTCCCTGGATGCGGTTTTTGCATTAAAATTTTTATTGATGACCCTGTTCATTTTCAAGAGAACAATAGGTTATTGTTTTACTTCATTAAGGCAATTCTCATTTGTATATTTTTACCCTCCTAATATCTTAGTATCTTACAAGTAATTTTACTGGTGTTTGGTTGTCTTTGGAAGAATTTTATTAATGTATATGTATATGTCATACCTTTACTGTTTTTATAAGTGGATAATAACACAGTATTTTACTATTTTTCTTCTTTTTTCGAGAAAAGGATAAGATGTTTCACATAACATATTACAAGTCATAGAGAACATCTGGAGGAACATGAAAGAAAAGGAAGTCTTCCAAGAAAGAAAGAAAGAGAAAACCAAAAATCCACTCATGTAAAGGGAACAACAACCCAAAATACATGCTCATGAATCACACCACAAAAAACAGCCACCCTCTCTAACCGCACTATCTTGACCCCAGTGATTAATTTGCTCTTAAATGACCTACACTTCCTTCCCCTGTGTTCTAAAAAGAATTGACTTGCATTGAATTTTTTCTCATTTCTTGTCAACCATATGACCTAACACACGGCATAGCGAATAACTTCGATGAACTTGCCTTTGTAGCTCATATCCCTCTTCTTGTTCTGCTTGTCAAAGATGAAAGATACCCCAATTTGATCGATGGATGTAAACATGATCATTCCAAGAGGAATTCCCTAGCCTCTTAATAACGGCACAATGAAGAACCTTACACTCCCTTCCCATCCCAACGCAAACACCCTAAATACATCTTTGACCACAATCTTCCCAGAATTCATGAACCTTCACCAAAGTGCCAGCAACTAGCAAAATCTACAATTGAGCAATCATATCCACTCATCTCCCTAGCATCTTTTCCAATGCTTGCAAAAATCCTCCTCTTACTCTCATTCCATATTTCCTAGACCTATGCAAAAGAATTATTCTCCAAATATATCCTTTGGAAGCCAATCCCTATCCCATCCACTCACATAGCATATAGAGGAAAAGTGACGCCAGACATGCACGCCACCTCAAAACTTCACTCTCAAACAAACTAGACAAAGGCACAGTAATACATAACAAACCACCCTAAACCCCAACATAAGTGTTTACGAGTCCTTTACATTCAGCAGTGAGCAACTGGAAAAACGACGACGACAAAACCTTTATCCTAAAAATTTAAGGTAGGTTACATAAATCATTTTTCAACAATTCCATTTAAAATCATGTCCTCTGATCATGTACAGTCAATATGTCATTCCTTATTGTCATCATCCAAATTTGTTTGTCTTCCCCTTTTCTAAAAACCCCTTCAACAACAACCATCTCCTGTCTCGTCACACATCCATCTCGATTTTGCTGAATCATATCTACCTTCTCTTCAAAAATAAAACACACCAACCCGTGAGATATCATTGGTCTTATATCTATCCTATTAAAATTCCCTCTCAGTTTTTCGGACATCAGACAATCAGACAAAAAAAAGCCAATGAAAATCACCAAAACAAATAAAGCTGATAAGTATGTAATTACATCTTAAGACTCTGGATATAGATGCTCCCGCCCGATCCACCGCCACCAAGAAGCCCACCATCCGCGCCATCCGCAGAGACGGTGCCGTTCATCTCAATCATCTCATGGACTTGCAACATGATAGTTCCCCCACCCCCACCACCATGATCCTCCTCGCGACTAGTGCTCCCTCCCTTACTCCCAAAGCTCACGGGCTTCATAAGCGAGTCCCACGCATAGGCATCCCCTCCCCACACATCCTCAGGCAGCTTCTTCTTGTCCTTGTTGCAACACGCCCCGCGACCGCCGTGCCCACCCCCGGACCCATCCGAAGACGAGGGCGTCCCACTCGTCTGCTCGGGGGGCGCGCCGGCCAGTCCCGTCGTGCTGACCACCGCCCCATCCCCGAACGCCGCGTTGGCCGCGTCGAGCGTGAATGCCCCCACCAAGATCGACGCGTTGTCACCGAGAGCAAAGTCCCCGGTGATGTTGACGATGACGGCGCAGCCGGGGACGGAGCAGCTGAGGACGACGTCGGTGAGGATCTCGAAGCTCCCGTTGCCGCGTAAGGAGACGCCGGCGTCGAGGTCGACGCTGTGTTCGAGGCGGCAGAGGGTGTCGAAGGAGCCGACGCCGCCGATCCCGGCCTCGCAGGAGGAGGAGGGGGGGATCGGAGGGGACGGGGACGGCGGAGACGGGGGGGAGTAATCGAAGAGGGAATCGGGGAGGATCGAGAAGGTGTCAGCGGCGGAGGTCGTTAGAGAGATGAAGAGGATGGCGAGGGAGATGGAGGACATGATTGATCGGTGGATGTTGTTGTTGATGATCTGCTGTTGGAGGTGGTGGTTTTGATGGTTGGAAAACTCATCACATCGCAGAGAAGGGTTTTCGAGAAGTGTTTTTGGAGGAAATGGAAGGGAAGAGAATGAGAGAGAAAGAGAGAGCCTTTACTTAAAAGGACGCGTGGGATTCGGTTGTCGACCGAAAGGTGGCTAGTGAGAGGGAGGGGTGGCCGAAACCGATTTTTTTCTTGCTTTAGGAAAGCATCCATTTAACCCCCTCTAAACTGTCTGAAATCCATATAAATCCCTAATTTTTTTTAAGATCATATAACCTTTAACTTATGTAAATCGAAATAATCCAATTTTATTGACAGATTAGGAATATTCTGTTTGGTTAACGCTGACTAAAAACACAACATACAAAAAACTTCCTACAATATGTTAAAAATGTGAATTATCTAAAAAAATAAAATTATCATTTACATAGGATTTACTGCATTTTTAATATATTGTAAGAGATTTGGTATACTGCAGTTTTAACCAGGGCTAATCAAATGAATACTCGTATAATGTTCATCATCTGTTAATAAAAGTTTAACTCATGGGGCCATTGAGATTTTACATAGGTGTTTTCAAGGGGTTATATTAATTTTATAAAAATTCAGGGAGTTATATGGATTTCAGAAATTGTTAGGGGGTTATTTGAACTTTTTTCCTTTTATTTAATGGCGTCTAATTTGATTTATTAGTTCTAACCGACTTGGTCCAAAAATAAGTGGGGATTGTTTCAATCAGAGTTATTTTCTCGGAAAAAATACTTTTGACATTTTTGTAAACTAAGCTGTCACATAGCACTATAATTTATTTATTTTTGGTAAGAAGCTGGCACGTAATACTATATAATAATTTTTTGATATGATGCCTTATAATTCCCTATTAATGAATGAATTAAATAGGATACTAACAATCTTGTGAGTGATAGATCTTTTGTAAGAAGATCGTGGATAAAAATATCTTTTATCTTAGGTGACACCTATTGTCATAGAACTCATGGGGTGAAGTTAGACTGAATTAGATTTAGAACTCATGGGGTGAAAGACTGAATTAAATTTATGTGGACTTCTATTTTCATTTTGTGTGTCATGGATAGCTTAAATTTTCTTTTTTTTCTGTTTTTATTGGTGAGTGTGTTTTTTTCTTTTTAGACAAATATGTCTATATTGACAAGACTCAAATTCAACTCTTTTAATTGTAGAGGGTGTACCTCTCACATCCTATCAAAAAAGAATAACTTGAATCTAACTAATACGAGTTATTGATGTATGGAACTATAGTCCACCAATGTACCAAAAAATAAATGTAATAATTAAACTACGAATTTTTTTTGTGAAAAGCTGATATGATTTTTTTG
Source organism: Acorus calamus (assembly GCA_030737845.1). Taxonomy (NCBI): domain Eukaryota; kingdom Viridiplantae; phylum Streptophyta; class Magnoliopsida; order Acorales; family Acoraceae; genus Acorus; species Acorus calamus. The sequence goes on along the minus strand of CM060864.1, from coordinate 18,130,120 downwards.
AACCAACTAATATCTACATCATTTTGTAAACATGTAAAGTCCAAGAACCTCTTGAAAATCACAATGAATATATGGATGGATAATGTTACATCCATCTCCATTTTCAGCTTCAATTACAGTCTACATGTGTTTTTTTTTTTAAATAGTATACCTCATAATGAGGTATATGTTTTTATAAAAAATAAAGTATATACTTCAATGAATTGCATGAATGCATTTATAGAAAATGTAAAAAAAAATCTCTCGAAGCATACATCTTATTAACGTGAACATATACGTCATCAATTTTTTATCGACACATAAAACTGAAAATAGATCTGGGTGTAACGTGCCCTGCATGCATAGTTTTTAAATTAATTATGTTAAGCAATCATTTAACACGATATCCAAAATATTCATGTTAAACAGTTATATTGTTTTACTGTCTTGAAAATACCATTTTTAATGAAAAAATGTTAATCCTCAAGGGAGATGAAACCAGTGGTTACATTTGTATTTGTTTCAAGTGATACTGATAAATATTTCCATGATCTGTCTTTCCTTTCTATTTTCCTCTTCTCTTTGGCTTCTTTTAAACTATTGTTTCCTTGTTTTCCTGTTTATTTACTTCATTTATATGGTATGAGGGTATTTCTTGTTACAATACTATGGGTTGATATTATTCAATATATTAAACAAGTAATGTTATGACTTTATCACAATGAACCAATTATGGTTTTATTACATATTCAAAATTAAAGTGATTACAATAAATAATGTGTCCTAGCTATGCATGTGTGACTTCTTAAAGATCCTGCTCTTGAGGAGCCACTCGAGTGCCAAGTAGCTCACGTCTTGAATCTAATTTTTTTTACAAAAACGATTATATGAAAAAAAATCCTAATAAAATACGAACAATAAAACTAATAAATAAAATTTAAAAAATAATAAAAATAATATCAATTTGTGTACTATAATGTTAGTGTTGTGAAAACCAATTTCTTTATCTCATTTCCGACTTCATTTCATTGATTTTAGGTCGAATGAGATATCTTGTATTTTAGTAGAGGCAGACTACATCTCATCATCTATTTTCTCTTACACTTCACACAACACGCAATTGTTCTCTTTATTATTTGGCATAGATACATGTCGCAGCTTGACACATAGAAAGAGGCGTTTACCATCAAAATTTATATTTTTGTGGTAGACCCCTTAGCGGAGTGCTCGAGACACACCCTCCTCCAAAGGGAGGTCGAGAATTCGAGTCCCAACTTACCAAGCAAAAAAAAAAAAATTATTGGATAAGCCAACTTGGTTCTTTATAAAATAGAACAATCTTTATTTAGATGGGATTTGAGCCAAAAGATTGAACAAATAGAAGATCATTCTTAGATAGTTAGGTGGTGTCTTGTATTTATTGATCTTAGTTTATCATTTAAAAGGATGTAACTATTCACATCAATCAATTTAATTTTTATTTTTAGGTAAAAATGAATTTTCCCTGGACCTTCCTTAAAGAAGTGATATTTCCAAGCAAGAAACATAAAAGTGACATCAAACAATTCAATCACATTTTTGGTGTCTCTATCGATTCAAAACAATTTCAAAAGATATGCTTCATTTTATCAAATTGTCAACAAACCATATTTTTCGAACCATTTTTATTTGTTAGGTTAATCATAGGCTTTCAAACATTAATAGGTGTCACGGCTCTAAACAACTAGAAACCAATTATTCATTTGAGTATCATTTATAGGTAAAAATTTGAAACCGCAATTTATAGAGAATCAAATGCAATGTCGTATTTTTATTAAATCTTTTTCATAATTTATTTGAGAATAAAACATTTTAATGTATAAATAATTCTTTTATAATAGAGACAAGATCTTTATTGGCACAATAAGACTAGTTTTAGTGACATGACTCTTTTATTCAATTGAACATTAATGATATTCTAATCATATTTTAAATGGAGTGTTAATAACTGATCATTGAGATCATTGGAGTTCTTTTTCAATCAGGCTTCATTGTTTTTTTCCTGAAAAATCTGTCTAGGATAAGATATCAATTATATGGTGCAACCTTTACCACCTGCATCAACACCTCCACACCTGTAGAAGACTAATACTTTTTTGTATAGGTCCTCATGCTGAGCAGGAGGAGGGCAGGAAGAAGAAAAGGATGTTTTTTCTTCCTTTTTTGATGTTTGTAAAATTAATTAAATGTTTGATTTTTTTTCATGTATAACTGTTTAAATGTTAAATATATGTTTTCGCAAGTTTAGATTATTTAAATATTAAATGTTTGAATGTAAATTGAATGCTTAACAAATTTGAATATTTTGAATTTTTTCTCAAATTATAGATGGTAGAAAAACTTAAATTTCTGCTATCAAAGATGTAAATTCAATTTATGCATTCTCTATTTTTTTTGGCATAAGTTGTCTTTCTGCCTTTAGAAGATGTGAAACTTATGTTTGTATTTTCTCATGTTATTTGAAATGTTAAGGTAATATCACTATCTTTATTTTTTCAGCATGATTTTGAATCACATCAATTGCTGTATTATTTTTTGAAGAAAACTTGAAGCTGTGTCACCTCTTTTTAAAAGAACAAAAAATTGGTACTGACGCCATTAATTTCCATTAGAAATAAAATAAAATCAAGATTATGATGTAGCAGACACATGACATGTCCAAATCAAAATTATTACTATTTTCTTGAGAGGGTCAAAACAAGAAAAAAATCAATGAATGTTTTTCAAATTGATTTTATAGATATATATATATATATATACTATTGGTATATTTCAATTTTGTCAAAATACCATTGTTGAAAATCGTTGGGTATAATTAACATGAAAAATCTTTAGATGGGTGCATTGATGCCCATGGGGTCATATTCCGTTTACAGAGGTTGAGCAACTTCGTTTTATACATGTCAAAGGCCGGTAGAATGTCTTATGTACCCCTGATAACACATACATGTCTTTTTAACTTCCGAGCCTTCATTCCAACTCTTCAAACTCTCTCTTTTTTCCATTGATCCCTTCAATGCTTCTCTTCAGCTCTAAAATTAGCCAACGAAACATGTGATCTTTCATCCTCTTCAAACCATTGTTTCAAACCAACCCTATTCATGAGCATTTGATCATCCAAATCATGTTGAATTGTGGATGGCCGATCGAACCTCTCTTATTTTTGTGGTTTAGAAGTCTATTAAAGAAGAATTTTGCTACACAGGCCTCAGTAAATAGATCATTCCACATGTCTCTTAATGTGTCAAAATCTAATTGGTTGTGTAGGTCATTTTTACAAAATGACAAAATAGCTAAATATCTTATTACCCCTAATTAAAACCCACCCCTCTTTTCGCGTTTTACCTATTTTTCCATTTTTTCCCCACTCACAACCTTCTCTCTCACCCATTCAAACACATTCCATTTAAATTAGGGTTTTAAAAAAATAATTTGAATAGAAAATCAGAGCCCAAAAAAAACCCTTTTTGTTTAAAACGACGAACAAATCCTGATATTTCCTTCAAGAAACGATCTAAAAACAAAAAGTTCTTCCGGAGGTTTCAACTACAACAAAAAATGGGTATACTACCTTTTTATTGGTATTTCTGAAAATGACTATATTGCTTTTGAACTTCCTGTGATTTTTTTTTCTATGGTTTTTTTGGTTTTTAATTCGAATAGATACAAAATGTATCTAAATTTTTTATGCAACCCTTTTTTGGTATTTTTAAAAACAACTCTGTTGTTTTTGAAGATCCTCTGATTAAAAAAAAATTCTATGGTTTTTTTTGTTTTTAATTCGAATAGATACAAAATGTAACTAATTTTTTTATACAGAAAACTGTAATGTATAATTAACTTCTGTTTATGTTTGCTATTAAAATGTAGCTGACAAAAATGATTACTGTAATTAGATTTCAGTTATATGTATTTCCATTTTTGCGTAGTAAGTTGATATGGGCAATGTAAACATGTAACCAATGTAACTCACTTTAAGTAGTTGGTGGTGTATATAAGTGATCAGCAAATGTAACTAACTATGATAATGTATTGGTCATGTTAATTTTTTATCAATTTGTTTAATGTTACTGTATTTGCAATGTAATAGATTGAGATTAATTATTCAGCCAATGTAACTAACTGTTAGAAAGAATTATATGTGTTGAGTTGTTTAATTATAATCTCATCCTGAAATGTCACTTGATTGGCAATGAAAATTTATCATGTACATTTATTTAGTTTTGTAACTATGTATATCCAATTTATATTTCCTTAGTCATTACATATTTTTTTGTTGTTGTTGTTATGCATAATGTACCTATCTTTTGTACTATGTGACTATTTTATGTTAATAGAAATTATTTTGTATTCATTTGTATCTAATTATTTAAAATTGTAACTAAACTATTCAAATGTAGGATGGAATATGGAACAATTATCATTCAAAATATGATATTGCATGTTCATCGTGAAGAAATACCAGCTACCATAAGTAAGAGTTCATTGAAGTTCATAAGATCACGCTTCATCAAAAAATTCATGAACGACGAGTCTAGAACATTTACAGAAGAAGATCACAGAGTTTTAACAATGCATTATGATGACTGATTAGGGTGTTTTTTTTATCAAGTTCATCTGATAAATTATGTATACAGATGAACACAAGACATTTTCAAGTTTTTGTAGGTGTTTTAAATTTCAATTACTTTTTGTAATATTGAAGAATGTCAAGCCAAAAACATTGGTTGATTGTTGGTAAAACATTGTTTATGGTTTGACAATTAATGTTAAATGCATTTTGCAAACATGTATTTGTTTAACATATTTTACCTGAAAAATGTAGATACTTGTGTGTATCTTGTAACTAACTTTGTAAACAAATATAATTGATATTCAGGTAAATGTAACTTACTTCCACGACAATGTAACTATGAAAATGACAAATGTAACTGACTAAAACATTAAAAAACATCCCTGAAAAGTTACATAAACAAGGGAATTCAATACAAAACTTAAGGACATAAACAAGATATAAAAAAATCAGCATATCCAGCAGCTTCACCAGCATTTTGCATGTTACAAATTTTAGAATTTTCACTATCCTTTACTTCCACGACAATGTAACTACAGGCAATGCCAAAACCTTCGCTACGGGCAAAATTGTTATAAAACAAACACACATCTTTTTCTATATCAAATGTCATTCCAACACTTGGAGCAATTTCTTCTGCACATTGCTTCTTCAACTTCAACAATGAAATCTTTCTGCGGACTGCCATTCTCAGAAAATGTAACTGAGTCATAATTCAAAATCTATATAATAAGTTAGTTACATTCATAAATCCATAAAACTAGTTACAAAATTTAATACAAACATCAATATAATAGTTAGTTATATTATTCTATAACACGGTATGCATATGTCACTTAGATTTACATGCCAAACAACAGATATGTCTTATTAAAAATCACATTTGACAGCATAAACAATCAAATTAACATTAAAAAAATAGAAAAAAAAGAAACAGTTGAAAAACATACAACATACAATATAAACAAATACCACACCTGAATCGACATATATTTCAATGATAACCAAAATGTTCAAAATTTTTTTCAATAAAATTAGACGCTGAAAAAGTCCTCCAAACAATCAAATCACATTGCAATCTCAGGAAAAAAAAAGTTTCTGTAAATTCACAACGAAAAATGATTTAAGAACAATTCAAAAGTGAGAAAGTAAAAAAAAGAAATAAAAAATGCTATTTAATGCTCCACACGCGCGATTCTAATGAAGGAAATAATAACCGACTGCATTAATTTCGTTTAAGAGGTTAGAAATCACAATTATGGGTATAACCGAAAATTCAACCCATGCCATGTCATGAGGTTTTTTTGAGACATGAATTATGGCTTGTCAATCACTTTCCATTAAAAAAATAAGCAAGAGAAAGATGATCTACAAGTGTGTAAGTTAGAGGTTAAGAATGAGCTTCAAGTGCTTATTAAGTAGAGATTCTACATATGTATGTCAAGTGTTTGATTAAATGCATAAACAATTATTTAAGTTAAAAGAATTTGAAATTGTGATTTCTTGGCTTGAGTTAAGGACATGTATCATGGTGCATTTGAGTTAAAAAAACAAATCAACATGCTTGATTAGTCGGTAGAGGTAAAAATCAAAGCGATGATAGTAAACATTGAGAAGTTGAAAGTGAAGAAGACGGAGAATTAGAGAGCATTCTTGTCTTTTTGTATGTCATAATTATCTTAAAGGATTTTTCGTTTTAAGTCCTCGTAAACTATAGGATTTAGCTATAGATCCCTCCATTCTTTATATTTAGGTTTTAGTTCCTACACTTAAATGTTATGTTCCTTTTTAGTCCATGGAGAGACCTATTCTCTAAATTATTTAATTTTCTTTTTAGTCTCTGGGAAGGATCTATTCCTAAATTATCATTTAAATGTATGGACTAAAACCTAAATATGAAGAAATCAGGGATCTATAGTTTACGGGGACTTAAAACTAAAAATTCTTATCTTAATCAGGGTAAAAAAATGACATACGACAAAAATGTACATATGTACTCATATTTTTTTTGCATATAATGATTTTTAATCAAAATATCTATAAGCAAAAATCCATTTCTTAAATTTATTTGTTAAATGAATCATTAAAAATTGTGTGTATATATTATTAAATTCCTTTTAAACTACTTCCAAAGTCAGATAAAACAACAGAACAAATGTTTTTCCTAAATTTGCCTGAAACCGCCACAGACCAGGCTCGCAGACCCCCGAATTTTCATTCCATTTCCACGTCATCGTGTGCGATCTCCGTCGGTCTTCGGTCTTCCAATCCTGCCTGTAAATTTTAATGTTATTATTAAAAAAAAAAAACTGTACAGAGAGAGAGAGAGAGAGAGAGAGAGTGGAATACAAATACAATACAGACCATACAGCTGTAAATTATAATGTGATTTTAGAGAAAAAATAAATAAATCCAACTGTAGCTGTTTAACCTGTACTGTGTTGTATTGACAGATTTTTATAATAACAAATTCACAGAGAGAGAGAAAGAGAGATGATGGAGATGGATCGGGTGGAGGAGGGGGCGGAGGTGAAGGAGGAGAGCACGGGTTCGAGCGTTACAATGGAGAAGGTGGCGATCGCGAAGCAGTTCATCGAGAATCACTACAGGTCTCAGATGAAGAATCTCAAGGAACGCAAGGAGAGGTGATTTTTTTTGTTGTCGATTTTGAGATTCTAATTTGGGAATGACTGCATGTAGATCCCTCATAATCCGTGCCCGATTCGCTTTCCGGGTTCTTGATCCCATGCTTTGATCCTTTATGCGTGTTATTGTTGTTGTGATGTGCGGGTTTATGCAATGCAAATTCGAATCATTTCGTTTGTAAATGGGCTGAGATTTTGCTTGTTTGTATATGTGGAAGAATGTTGGAAGCTAAAATGTGTGTGGAATAGATGTGGGAAGTGTTTCACTTCTTTGGGCTGTTGACATGCTCACCGACCCACTCGGAAGTTTCCCTACGGACACCTGGGTTAGTCGAGGGTGGGAGTCGAACACGCGCCAATGGGGAGCAAACCCATGGTGCTAGCCAACTCACCAAGACCCGGTGGGTTAAAAATACCCATTACATTAGTATACTCATTGCATTAGTTTTGTAAAGATACCCAGGGTTTTGAAGAGTAGAGACTCTAGTGCTCTGAACTTCTCCAGTGCCATTTAACTGCCAAGGTACCTGCTGCTTTAACTTGTTAGAGATGCCTTTAGAGAATCAATCTGTTTGTACAGGTACCATATCAGGATTTCTTTATCACAGATTTGTGCATGCTTAGGCTGATTTCACTTTATATTTTGTTTTTTAAGGCATTTTATTGACGTTCCTGCATTTTCTGAAAGATCCAACTATATCCTTTATATCAGTCTCACTTTTTTTGTTAATGAAAGGTGGAAGTTTCGCACCATGATTATTATGAATCTATGGTAAACTCCAAATACGGAGGGCCTGCAGGTGAGGGATCTGCCGACTAATACAGTAGAAAAGAAATCTGACCCGAAACCCAAAAGAATGAAGAAAATCAAAGTACAGAGAAAAGTCCATGACACGTTTTTCCTCACTGTTTTTTTTAATTTTTTTAAAGAAAGGTAGACTTTGCGATTCATTTCTAAAATTGGGAGTTTTTCCTCAATGTTATATGCCACCAATGGGCCTCAGTGCGGTTACAACTACAATCCTGATTGAACCTGGTGACGGATTCTCATTAAAAATTTCAAAATACATCTGACTCCTCCTGAATGTTACCTCATTTCTCATCATCCAACTTGCAGGGATCACAATCTGTGACTTTTTTTTAACGATAAAATAGGAGCAGTTATATTATTGGGAGCACATTTTGCAATCTAGTCATTATGTTTGATAAGTTTTAATCCCTTTTTTGTGACCAGACGCTGGGTTTTAGAGAGAAGGTTGGCTTCTTCCAGTGTGTCTGAGGAGGAACAGATAAACTTGATCAAGGATCTTGAGCGGAAGGAAACTGAATTTATGCGTCTTAAAAGACATAAGATATGTGCGGATGATTTTGACCTCCTAACCATCATTGGTAGAGGAGCTTTTGGAGAGGTGCGCGCATGCATGGTGTATTTTCAGTGGTTTGGCAATTTTTCTGGTCATGATTTTATAACACTGACTTCCAACTTGTATATGTTTGTCAACGGTTCTGCTGAGGGATTGCCTGATATATATTTGACATTTCAGATCATAATGTAATATTTCTTTCATTCTTATTTCGCTTCATGTCATCCTTTTGGTAATGAAAGCTGACACCACTTTTCCTTCAGAAAAAAAGTGTTTTAACATGCAGTTTTATACAAATGTTATATATATGAACGTTGGACAAACTGGTCATGCTTTACAAATATTTGTTGCATCTTTTAGTTGCTATGCAAAGCATACAATAAATAACAATACTTCTTTCAGATTCTTCGAATCCTTTAGTAGGCTTTAATGATCTCTCAATTCACCATCACCACCAGCATTTTTTTTTAAAGAAGAGATGGACATTTTATTACTGTGGCAGGCAAAATGGTACAATCAATGTCGGCAAAAGCAAAACAAAACAAACATCAGAGAAACAAGGCAATAGAAGAGACACTTAACGCCACAGCTCTCTCGACAGCCCCATCCTAACTCCTCTATCAGAAGATTGCCTTTTGCGAACTCCACCCAACCCCCCCCCTCCCCAATGCACACCCCCAGTTCTTTATGAAGTTTTCTGAAGCTTCCCATATGTTCTCTACTCGTTCTGTAACCATAAACAAGACCTGTTTCCGCGTGTCAATCAAATGGCCCATGCGTCGACGGGAATATATGATTGCAATATCTTTGCCTTTTTGCTTATGTTACATAGATTCAGTTTTCTGCCCGCTTCCACATGTTCTCCAGGTCATCGAAGTTATAATTGAGTCTTGTGGCCTTACCTAACATCAACCAAAACTGTCTAACGGTCTAGCCTACAGTCTTTTTTAACACTGGGCTTCGTGATCTTGAATAGACATTTAAAAAGTGAAATTTTAATAACATTTTTGTTCTGTTCCTAATGAAGACAGAAAGTCAAAACCTATCAACATTTCAGTTTGTGGTAAATTTTATAACAATGTTATTTAGGCTGTATAAGGAAATTATATCTTCAGCCTCTTGTAGCATTATTTGAACTATTTGTGTGCCTTATTGCATGTTGAATCTGGGGTACTTCCTACTGCTACAGGTGAGGTTGTGTCGAGAGAAGACTTCCGGCAACATCTATGCAATGAAAAAGCTGAAGAAATCAGAGATGCTTAGCAGGGGACAGGTAGAATCCAATATATAATGTCTACTTATGAGTCATTTAGTTTCTCAGTTTTTATGTTATTGTCATTCATCTGTTTTAAAATTTATTGTATAGGATAATTTCCAATGGAACAGGAATGCCTTTTTGTTCTTCCACAGATTTAACAAAATTTTCCTTTCAATGTGTGGTTTTTGCTGTAATGGCTTGGACTATGGGTTTAGATCCATAGCTCAAATGGTTAACTGTATTTGGGATCGAGGAGTTTGGATTTGAACTCCAAAGTAAATACAGAAGAGGGCCTTTGACACCTCAATGATAAAGAGAGGACCTCTGATTATATCTTATGTCCCTGTTTGGAGTGTGTAATAAGGATCGGATAGGCAGGAATAGCAAAAAAAAAATCCATTTGGTAGGAAGAATAAGCCCTATAACTATGCTTGGTTAAATTAGTACAACCTTGATAATAATTCCGAAGAGGGGCTGAATAGCCCGACATTGTCTTATGCAACCCAAAAAGTATTCAAGACAAAAGTAAGATGACAGAATAAGAAAAGTGCAACCGAATGGAAACTGTCCCGATAGCTATCTATCACAGAATACCAATCTATTCCAGATAAGGATACGTGCACCCCAAATGGGGGTTATGAGTTTTGTATAACTCTTTCGATTGCGAAAATAATCGAGGGAAAATTGTTTTTTTTTTTTTTTGAACAACACGGTAGGCAGACGCCCTCATATCATTAAAAATAAGGAAGGGAGCCCAAAAAGGGAGTACAGGAATAGGTAAAAGATTGAAACAGACAAAAACCAAAGACCTTGAGAGGCCCCAGTAGAAGAGAGCTCTACAAAGGGGCCAAGCAGGCACAACCTACTCCTTCACTAACGAGATGGACCTCGCCCAAACACACTATTTCCCCCAGTCCATAATACATCTAACCACCGACTCCCACATATTCTCCGCATAAGGAGTGCGTCCTTTAAACAAACAATGGTTACGGGCAAGCCAAATAGACCACACCACCACAGGGACAAACAACTTAAATATCTTCGCCCAAATGCTTCTATCCCCAGGCCTCCTCAACCTCTTCCCTGCTCTACACATAGCCTCTAGATTTGGAAACCTATAATGCAAGTCTGTAACTGAGCTCAGCAATGCCCAAACACGCCTCGCCAACGGAAATCATCAGAAGCTCCCCTGTAATGCCTCCAGAATCTCTAGACAGGTATCCATTTCAATGTCATTGAGGTTTTTTTCCTTGACCTGGACCTCCCTGTACCCTGTCTCCCCTCTCTCAGACCAAAACTGCTCCACCAACCCCTCATTATTTATCGTGATGTCGTAGATCCTCAGGAATCTCTCTCTGACCGAAAAATCACCAAGCCAAACATCATGCCAAAAACGAATAGTCACTGCCCCTAAATCCCAACGAATCGCCTCAGAAAACTCCACCACACCTGCAAGGATGCCTTTCCACAGAGTGGACAATAAGTTAGACACCTGAGGAAATCTGACCTGCGGGGACTCCCTGCTAATATTCCTATCCCCAAGTACCCTGCACCAAAGAAGATTTGAATCAACAGCCACTTCCATAACCACTTACCTAACAAAGATTTGTTCCTCAAGATTCATGATGCCTGCCCCACCTGCCCTTTTATTGCTGCAGACCACGTCCCAATTCACCAAATGAACCCTGCTCCTTGCCTCCCTAGCACTTCCACAGGAAGCGTCTTTGGATCCCATCCAGGCACTAGATCCTTTTCGGAATCTTGAAAAGAGAAAGGAAATACATGGGGGAGGTTGGAAAGCACTGCCTAAAGTAAAGTAATCTGACCCCCAAAACTGAGAAAGTGACTCTTCCAACCTTCTAGAGTAAAAATTGTTATAGAGTTATATATGCTGTTTTTAAAGAATTTATTGTTTGAATGCATGAATTTTCAATTTTCTACTTTTTTGGAAGAAATGTTTCTTGGTGAATGATTCCAAAGCAGCCTTGTCAATCTGTTTTTGTTTTCCTGGTATATGAAGTTACTATATCATATCTAATTGATTGAGCGTCTCTTCATTGCTGGTGATTCGGCAAATCTGGATGGAATTATTTCACTATTTTGGATGGGTTGTGGATGGCGAGGAGGAGGCTGAGAGCAAGGGGAGATAGAAGTGTGAAGGCGAAGATGTCACTGTCTTTTGTGTCGGCCATGGTGTGGGCCCTTTGGTTAACAAGCAATGAGGTCATCTTCAAAGTGGCAGTGTGTTATGTGGAAATATTTGGGAGACCTTCATTATATCCATTAAGGATTGAGGCAGATTTTGTGCGGGAGCCAACCATATGATGTATTTGGGGGGGGGGGGGGGGGGGGTTATATTCTGGTAGATAACTCTTCTATTCTGACCTAACCTTGAAATTTTTTTTTGGTTGTTTTTAGGGGTCATGTGGCTTTGGTTATCGTTTTGTATTTCATTTTAATAAATTTGACGTAGGATGCCTATCATTTTATCAAAAAAAAAGTTTCTGGGATAAAATCTTTATTGAATGGGACACTTCATAAATGACACCAATCACATTGGTTGCTTGGGGGGAGGAGAAGGCTCTGTATTGCAGGCTAACGCGCGAGATCTTTTCTTTTTGATTGTTGTGGGGACAGTGGGGTGGTAGCTACTCTTCTACCAGGGGCAGTGCAATCATGGAGTTCACTGTTTTTTTTGCTTTTTTCCCCTTGTCTTCTTGATCCTTTATCTACCACATCTCAGACTTTGTAATTGATTTGATTTAAATTGTAATACACTTTCTACCTTTTTCTCAAATCTTTATTGTTTATCTACCAAGATTTTAAATTTCCAATAAAGTAGAGGAAAAATGTATAATTTTGAAATATTGTAAACAACACTTACAATTTCATCTGCTAGATTCATAGGCATCCCAATTATGTACACAAGGTTGCACTTAATAACTCTTAGGCTGCTAAGCTGCTTCCGACCCACACCCGACATTGGCTTTGGCTTCACCCTCTGTGACTTTTGCTTTTTCTCCACATTGTTTTCAGGCACCAATCTATCAAAAATAAGTTCATAAAGCAGATCAACAGAACAGCACACTAAAAAGAAAGTGATAACAGAAGCACCAGAAAACCGACATTTCACAGCTGGCAGTTCCACCAACAATCCTATCTTTATCGTAAGGTGACTGGCAGGCTGGGAATCGCCCCTCCAAACCATCCTTCTCCGCCATCTCAATTATGTGAGGCCAACACCAAACACATATCTTTAATGGCCAATACAGACTGTAAAGCTTGTGGTCTGTAATACAATTTTTTCGGTATCCTTGATGTGCTTCTATCCATGGCGGTGCATGTGAACCGCTGTTTCTTTCACTAGTCAACAAACCTTATTTGTGGGGTTCTGGAATTCTACCATGTTTATCATAAACTTATAAGAGGACATGTTATGCCATTTAAACTGTTGTTTTTCCATAAACATGTATGATGATTGAACCCTTGTGCTTACTCACCACATGCAACAGATGGTTGTTAACAATAATTCATATCTTGTTGATTCTTGCACTATTAATATTTTATTTTTGCTGATCTACAATTTAAGATTTTTCTAAAATTGAATATTGTAGTTCTTGTACCTGTATCATGCTTTTCATATCTGCTTTTTCATGGTAAACCAGTTTAATTTTGTAATGTAGGTTGAACATGTCAGGGCTGAAAGGAATTTGCTAGCTGAAGTTGCCAGCCATTGCATTGTGAAGCTTTACTATTCTTTCCAAGATGCTGAATACCTGTATCTGGTTATGGAATATCTTCCTGGAGGTGACATGATGACCCTACTTATACGGGAGGAGACCTTGACCGAAAATGTAGCTAGATTTTACATTGCCCAAAGTGTCCTGGCCATAGAGTCCATCCACAAACATAACTACATTCACAGGTTAGTAGTCGGTGATGATAACCATCATCAATATATATTATATTTACAGAAACCTAAAGAGAATGAAACCTAGTTGACTAGTTTTAGATGCCATAGCTGTCATCCTGTATTTTATGAGCAGAATCATTTCTTTACAGGGATATCAAGCCTGACAATCTTCTCTTGGACAAAAATGGTCACATGAAGCTTTCAGACTTTGGCCTTTGCAAGCCTCTTGACTGTGCAACCCTCTCTGTTTTAAATGAAAATGAACCCATGGGAGAGGAGAACTTGAGGGAATCAATGGATATTGATGGTGGCTTTTCTGATACTATGAATGGAAGCCGATGGAAAAGTCCTCATGAACAACTTCAGCATTGGCAGATGAACAGGAGGAAATTGGTGCATTATATGATTCATCCTTTATTGTTTTGCATTTATTATGACACCATTTATTATTCTACATTTACTGTAGACGTGCACCATGTATATTTTGATTCTTTTCATGTCCCATCTGCTGTAAAACATTTACAGTGTTGAACTCTTTATATAGATCAGAGTTAGGAGCCTTTCATGACATGAGCATTTCAAAATATTCATGTTCTTTATGTTTTCAAGTAAAAGTATATGATTATATGATCTAAAAACTCATGCAGTGGCCATCCAAGAGCAAACTTCATTCTTGGAGACTTGTGGTCATCTTAAAAATTTATTTTACAGTCGGACTTTACTAGATATTACTTTTCCCGTTCTCCATTTCAAACTATGGATGGATTGTTTAAAAGCATAGAAGCCTACAACTTTTTGAAATAATTACGACTTATGAGCCCTGAATGTGATCTATGTCTCTCTTATATCTGTCATGGTTTACCGTTGTACTCTTTCCTTTAATTTCAATTATGGATTTTGTTCGTTTACTCAAGTTTCTAAACCTTCATTTCACAGGCATTTTCCCAAGTTGGGACACCAGATTATATTGCTCCGGAAGTGTTATTAAAGAAAGGTTATGGCATGGAATGTGATTGGTATGTTATATTTTAGTTTTGTGCTGGTGTTATTTTGTTCTCCCCCGTAACCAAGAAATTAACTGAGATATGAATTAAGTAATGAAGTATTACAAAGTTTGTCTTTTGGCATTTCATGTGATATATGAAATGTCTTGCATTATGCTGTAGAAAGCAGTATATTAAATTTTCAGTCAGGCTTGGCTTGTAAGTAGGAGCCTCTCATAATGCATTTCAAGCATGTGACCTATTATATTGCTATTGGTTTATACACATATTCATCTGTAAATTCCTTTATTCTTTGTGTTGCCAATGTCTATCTGGTTTTGGGCATTGCATCCTGCTGGAGTGCTGGTTACTTGAAAACCTAGATATCGTAAATTTGAAACACCCAAAAACACCCTAGACCTTGGGCTTATTCTCATCATCTTTTATTATCTTACCAAATGTTTCTCCCTGGTTTGGAAAGGAACTTCACTCTGTTTAAAAGAGATTCAATTGGGGTTATAATAATACCTGGCGATGGAACAAGATGTATCAGAGTATACTTTAATAGAATGTCTAACGCTGTTGAAAAATCCAAATCTTGCTCATTCTGTCATCATGTGATGAGAGAGAAAAGAAATAAGTCAAGTGGGGTTTTTGTCATGCCCCAGGGCGGCCGTCCTCGAGACGTGACAATATATATAATATCAGTAATCAAGAAGTCAACAATGACGCCAATAAAACATACAAGGCTAACAAAACAATGATAACTGATAGCTCACTGAAAAATGGAGGCATAAAACATCACTAAGTCTGTAAACAAAAATATTATTACAGACTTGAATACACAATCACTGTCATGTGAGAGCCAAGTCTAGTTCAAATAAAGTACAATCAGTGCAACATGCACGATTTATCAATACATAAATGACTCTAGGACTGCTGACAGCCTCATACTTGCAACCGCCAGACAGAACGCTTCCACACACGCAAGACCACGCCATAGGGAAGCTCCAGCTCCATGCCCAACATCACCCCTGTAGAAGAAACAATACGCGAGGGGTGAGCTACAAGCTCAGTGGAAACCAAACACCATCACAACAATTCAATACTAAGGCAATTTCCTTTCAAGGACAAACATGGGTAGAAACCCAAATGATAATAAGGTCACGCGACGGCGCGACCATACCTCGCCCTCGCCCTCGCCCTCGCCCTCGCCCTCGCCCTCACTCTCGGAGGGAGGCTCTTGGGACACTCGGGGAGGAACAACTGTTAACCATAACACATGGTGTTGCTGGATAACGAGATACAACGAGTCCATCCGCTACGAGGTAGAGATATACTACGATACTTCAAGCGTTATGAGTAACATACCTATGGGTATAAGAGTCACGTGACTACATGATTTCAACTCCCCTCACCCTCACCCCTAAGGGTGACACGGGACTATTGGGAGAAATTCGTCTGCTCTACACCATTCGTCATCTGGTAGCCCTCTCCGGGTAGCCTCTATCTGGTATACTCTCACGATCAGTTTATCAGCCGAACGCGTCGGTAGTACCTACAGGTGGGAGCCCTCTGTCAGGACAACTTCAATGCCGGGCAGCTTCGACACGGATCTGACGAAGGGGAGAACGACTCCATGCGCCTAGCACGGGTAAGCCTAGCTTAATGCCATAACCACTGGCTTAACGACACCGATATGACAATAAATTCTCCTGAATTCCAATCGAGTGCATCACTCGGATGCAAGGGGGTGATTACATCGCTAGCGCTCTAACTAATAAGGTACAACCCGATAGCGGGTTATACCCTATTACAGATAGGCCCAATTAGTCTAACATGCGCATAATCGTAATAGGAGAATTCTACCGCAATTATGTACATGAACCACGTGCACGATAGCATAAAATTAATTATAGGGGTACTCCCTAACATGGATAAAAAACATAAACAATATATATGCAACATACATATCAGGTGTGGCCTAAATAATATGCATACAAAGCCATTAGTCATACAAGCATACATGCGTTGGATATCACCAACTTAAAAGGGAAGGGTCAAACACGATCTCGCGTACTAACAGGTGCATGCCAATATTCCCAAGTGAATCTGAGTTAAGTAGAAACCACATCTACTTACTCAGTTCGCACGAAGAGAGAGGGTGAGAGAGCTCATCATCTCTAAAAGTTGGTCATAGTTTTGCCCCAATAACATGGGCGCAACAACTACATCACGCCCTAAATCCTACGACAAGGGAATATTAAGTATGTATCTGGTTATTAACCCAGGCTTAATCAGGTTAGATATTATTAACATGGGGGATGGGGTAGTATTACAACCAAGACTACCTAAGGCATGCCATATTCTATACATCCATATAAATACAAAAAGATATATGCCCGTACAAGCAGGGCGCATGAAAACATGGTTATTCATTCATGAATACAATACATAGGCAAATATATGGTAGAATATGGAGTTTTACGTAATATACGAGCTATACAAGCCTAACATGCAAGATATCTAACATAATATGGGTTAGACATGACCATACTATTCATCTAAATAAGTAGTATAGTTAGGGTGCCCCACGGATGCGTGACACATGGCTACGTGCATCCAACGCTTCCCGAAGGGTTGGATCGAACCACTCTAACGACCCATTCATCGCGAGTTCTGCCAACGAAAGTTGTAAAACACAATCAATGATGCTCAATTAAAATATGAAGCCTCTTGACAGATATATAAGCCTACTTCATGAAGACAACGACTCCTAATATTTTCCACAACATGCATAACAACTCCTTGGCATACAATCAAGCAAAACTGATATATCTGCTGCAACCAGCTCTACTATTTGATCTCCACAGCACCAAATACACATTCAAAAATTATGAAATAAATCATACACGTTATCTGACATGTTGGGATCATAATCCGTGAAGATATCATAACCTAATTTAGCCTCTACATGTCCAAAATAAAATGTTTCCAGAAACTGGTCAATTCCCACGCGAATCTGGACAGGCAATGCAAATCAGGTTATAACTTACAATACAGATAATAAAATGATACCAAATTTCATATATAACATCTAGACACATGGATGATCATATCATATAAAGACATAAACCTTAGAATGTCTCTAGGTACTAGTTCCACAACAAACACCTCATGTGCAGCAGCAATTACACATAACAACACTCACATGTGCTACAAAACCAGAAAAGAAGAGGGAAAGACTTACCAAGAGAGGGGGAGGGAAAGGGGGAGGATCGGGGGCTCTCGAGCGCACCTACGACCACCTCGACCACCACCACCACCACTGTTATGCCTGTGTCATTTGGAGCTTTATTTTTCGATCGGAGTCGCTAAAATTTTAGCTTTTAGCTATCTGCAAGAGTTGGAGTTCTCTGATTGAAAATTTGATTGCATAATTGTTCTCCTGGTACTGTCATTGGCCTACCTGTAAATTTTCGTCGTATTCTGACGTCTTTTTAGAAGTTATGCAGTTTTGATTGTTATTTGGATTTAATTTTGTTAATATCTAAGATGAAGTAGTTTAAATCTGATTTTATCATGGAATGTTTAGTTTTGAGTTAACTTTCATACAAAAGTGGAATTGGATTATCTGGATTCATGTAGCAAAAGTTATGGTGTTATTCCAATTATACCATGGGGATGAGAAAAGTCTAGCAGCAACTCTGTTCGATGTTTAGCTCATATTTTGAAATAGTTGGAGGGGTTATTGAATCTTGGTATAAACACGAAATGTGTAGATAATCTTGCTTTCCAATGGATTTTGAATTGTACAATTTAGAGCTAGATTGTGGAAGTTATGGCTGTTCTAGTGAAGCATGTCTAGACATTTTTAGTCAAGGACAACCTGATCATTTCGCCCCCACTAAATCTGATGTATTTAGGGCTGATGGGGAGGGTTTTGCTGGCATTTTGGGGGTCCAGCAGAGGAAATCTGAAGAGGAGAAGAAGAGAAGGAAGGGAAGTAGAGAAGGTGAAGGTGAGTTTGTGTGTGTATGAGGTTGTTCTCCTCTCTTTCTCCTCCTCTAGCTCTCATACCCTCTCTTGCACCCTCTCTTTGTGTTTCAGCCATAAAGAAGGTGTGCTCTGAAGAAGTGAAGGAGATGGTGGTGAAGTGGTGGTGGTGTGATTGTGAGCCCCCCACACCTTCCCTTCTCCCCCTCTCTTGATAATCTTCTTCCTCTTCTTTTATGTTTGCTAGAATGTTGTTGAGGGCATTCATGTGGGTGTTGTTATGTGTAATTGCTACTGCACATGAGGTGTTTGTGTTTATGCATGAATGGTGGTGGCTTTGTGTTGTAGTAAGACATATTTCTGTCTTGTGAAGATCCTTGTGAATTTGATACCTAGAGGCATTTTGAGGCTTGTGTCTTCATGTAATATGATCATCTATGTGTCTAGATATTACATATGAAATTTGGTATTATTATGATATCTGTATTGTAAGTTAGAACCTGTTTTGCATAGACTGTCCAGATTCGTGAGGGAATTGACCAGTTTTTGAAAATATTTTATTTTGGGCACATAGAGATTAAATCAGGTTATGATGTCTTCATGAATTATGATCCCAACATGTCTAAGAATGTGTATGATTTATTTCAGAATTATTGGATATGTATTTGGTGCTGTGGAGATCAACATTTAGGGCTGGTTGCAACATATATACCAGTTTTGCTTGATTGTGTCAAGGAGTTGTTATGCATGTCCTGAAAATTATCAGGAGTTAGGATTTTCATGAAGTAGGCTTATATGTGTGTCAGGAGGTTTTATATTTTAATTGAGAATAATTGGTTGTGTTTTGCAGCTTTCGTTGGCGGAACTCGTGATGGATTGGTCGTTAGGTGAGTGGTTCGATCCAATCCTTCGGGAAGCGCTCGATGCATGTAGTTGTGCATCGCGCATCCATGGGGCATTTTGGCACCCATATTATGTTAGATATTGCATGCTAAGACTGTATAACTTGTATATTGTGTAGAACCCCCAATTCTACCTTGTACTTGCCTATGTATTGTATTCTACCATGTTTGCATGCGCCCTGCTTGTATGGACATGTATCTCTTTGTATTTATATGGATGTCATATGACATGCCTTAGGTAGTCTTGTAATACTCCCCCCCTATATTAGTAATATCTATCATAATGTAAGCCTGGGTTAACAACTGAGTGCATACTTAATATTCCCTGGTCATAAGACTTGAGGGCGCGATATAGTTCTTGGATCCATCTTGTTGGGGCAAAACTATGACCAGCTTCTGGAGATGATGAACCCTTCCCTCTCTCTCGCCCTCTCTCTTTGCGTGAACTGAGTAAGTAGATGCGGTTCCTACTTGACTCAGGTTTGCTTGGGATTATTGGCATGCGCCTGTTGATGCGCGAGATCGCGCTTAACCCTTCCCTTTTAAGTTGTGATATCCAACGCATGTTAGGTTGTACCTTGTGTGTTTGCATGATTAATGCCCTTGTATGCATGTGTAGTTAGGCCATGCTTTGTATGTATGTCGCATGATATGTTGTTTATGATGTGTATTCATGTTAGGACCCCTATAGTCAATTATTATGTTAACGCACATGTTGGACTAATTGAGCCTATCTATCATAGGCGTGGGTATGACCCGTTGTCAGGTTGTACCTTATTAATTAGAGCGCAAGCGATGTAATCGCCATCCTGCATCCGTGTGATGCACTTGACTAGAATTCAGGGGAATTCGTTGTTGTACGGTGCTTCAAACCGGCGGTTCTGATGTTTAAGCTAGGCTTACCCGTACTAGGCGCGTGTGTGAACCGCCTATCGGGTCATGCCTTGGGCTTATTTTCGGTGCAAGAGCCAAAGTTTTTCCCTGTGTCTGAGCGACGCATCCGTGTGGGAATTTAGGTGTATTTGATAGCATCGGTAGGCGATTATCGAGAGTGGTTGTGTTTCCATTGGGTTCGCATTGCGAACAAGGAGTGTTTCCTCCCAATATCGTCCGTGTTGAAGCTGTCCTGATAAAGGGCTCCCACTTGTAGGCACTACCGATGCGTTGTACTGATCATGGGAGTATACCAGGTAGAGGCTACCCGAGAAAGAGTTACCGGATGATATTGCGAGCGTGGAGTCGTTCTCCCATTCGTCGGATCCGTGTTGAAGCTACCCGGCATTGAAGCTGCTGACAAAGGGCTCCCTACTGATGTGTTCGGAAAATGTACTGATTATGGGAGTAGGGGGGGGGGGGGGGCTAGGGTGAGGATGAGTTGGGAGTCATGTAGTCACATGACTCTTATACCCATCAAGTATACTCTGGGTATGTTACTTCTAATGCTTGCGGTATCGTAGTGTATCTTACCTCATAGCGGATGGATTCGTTGTATCTCGTTATCCAGTGGCACTATGTGTTATAGTTATCAGTTGTTCCTCCCCGAGAGTCCCAAGAGCCTCCCTCCGGGAGTGAAGTCACGTGACCTTGTTATCCTTTGAGTTTCTACCCATGTTTTTCCTTGAAAGAAAATTGTCTTGCATTAAATTGTTGTAATGGTGTTTGATTTTCAGCCACTCACTGAGCTTGTAGCTCACCCCTCGCGTACTGTTTCTTCTACAAGGACGGTGTTGGGCGTGGAACTGGCGATTTCATGTGGCGTGGCCTTGCGTGCATTGAAGTGTCCGTCTGGCGATTGGCGAGTGCGAGGTGTTAAGCAGTCCTAGTGTCATTTGTGTATTTGTAATCGTGCGTGTTGTACTGGTTGTACTTCATTGGACTAGACTTGGCTCTCACAACAATGATTGTGTATTCATGTCTGTAATAATATTTTGGGTTATAGACCTTGTTGGTATTTTATGCTTCCTCTTTCAATAAGCTATCAGTTATCATTGCTTTGTCAGCTTTATGAGTTATTTATTGGAGTAATTGATGACATCTTATATTGATTACTGATATTATATATATTTTCACGTCTCGGGGACAATCGCCCTGGGGCGTGACAACTACCACCACCTCCTCTTTGCTTCTCTTCTTCTTGGTTGAAAACAGGGGGGATTCATGAGGGTAGCATGAGTGAGATGGAGATGGAGAAGGGAAAGAAACAACACAACGCACACATGCGTACACACCTACACTTGATCTTCCCCTCAAGCAATATTCTTCTTCTCCTTCACCTTCTCCATGCAAAAACCAAACAAAAGGGGGAAAAATAAGAGGGACTCGGATGGCCCTTTTTGCTTGAGAAGGAGAGAGAGAGAGAG
This sequence comes from Acorus calamus, assembly GCA_030737845.1. Lineage (NCBI taxonomy): Eukaryota > Viridiplantae > Streptophyta > Magnoliopsida > Acorales > Acoraceae > Acorus > Acorus calamus. The sequence goes on along the minus strand of CM060864.1, from coordinate 18,108,108 downwards.
AGAGAGAGAGAGAGAGAGAGAGAGAGAGAGAGAAATGGGGGGCCTTAAATGAAGATAAAGGGGGTTGGTGGTGGGCTGACAAGTCAACCCAACCACAAATACAAACAAAACCTCCCTCTTGACTTGGTCAAAACAGCCCCACTTAGTCGTGCAAACCATCTTCCATGCCAATCCAGTAAAGATCAAACCGGGATGCGATTCAGAACTACATATTTTTCAAAACGATACCGGAATTCGATAAATTTTTTATGGATAGTACAAAACGGTACCAAGACCCATAATATGCAGTTATATTATCAACAGAGTACTCTAACTCCCGCAGATAGCTAAAAATCAAAATTTTAGCGACTCCGATCGAAAAATAAGGCTTCAAATGACACATGCATAACAATTTTAGTCCATGATCCATCATGTGAAGTGTTTATATGGCTAGCCAGAAATGAAAAATACTCTTCCAAAGAATAGGACGATATCTGGAGAATGCTTGGGAGAGCATTTTAGGATGCTTAAGAGTATTATCCATGTTTCTCACTTGAGGTTTTGTTCGTGCTGAAAATAGAACAAATAATATATATTCTTTTTAAAAATTGTGTGCTACACTTCCATGTATTCTGGAGTTTCTTATTTTATGGGTCTCTTGCAGGTGGTCACTGGGTGCTATTCTGTATGAGATGCTTGTCGGTTATCCACCATTCTATTCTGATGACCCAATAACCACATGTAGAAAGGTGAAATTAACAAATATGTTCTACACAGTTGATTTACCTTCTCCTCTTGGTATTCCACTCTTAAGAAAAAATTTTAAGTACTAGTTTCTTTCTTCAAATTGGTAGTTCATTTGTGATTTTGTGTAGTTGTATGAAAGGAAGAACAACATTTTTTTCTTTTTTAATTTTGGGGTTCGGTAAGTGGTGGGACTTGATCCCGAAACTCATGGTTGCAAATTTTGTTGTCAACCATTGAGATATAGGTCCAAGCCTAAAAAGACAAGTTAGAAATAAGATTGAAGTTTAATATGCATGGTCTGGACTGAGAAAGGAAAGAAATTAATGCAAGGCATAAATTGAAATGTAGAACTAAAATATCATATGAATGTTAAACGGGCAAGCACTTTTTTTGTTGGTAAAATACTAAGTTATAATAAAGGTTGTTATGATTACTGGATGCGAGAAATATGGTAGGTGAATTGTACCTTTGCATGCTATACATCATTGACCAACATGCTCTTTTTTTAAAAAATAATTTTCTCTGAGTGAGCATTTTCTTTTCATCATTTTGATTGATTTCTTCAGATTGTGCATTGGAGAAATCATTTAAAGTTTCCAGAAGAAGCAAGGTTGACACCTGAGGCCAAAGATCTTATTTGTCGTTTGCTGTGTGATGTTGAGCACAGGCTAGGAACCGGAGGAGCAGTGCAGATTAAAGTATTGCATTAAGTAGTGCTTTATTTGGTACATTTGTTATGCTTAAATATTTTGTCAAGTTAAGTCATTTGAATCTTGATTTTCAGGCTCACCCTTGGTTTAGAAATGTTGTATGGGATAAACTTTATGAAATGGATGCAGCGTTTAAGCCTGAAGTCAATGATGAATTAGATACACAGAATTTTCTCAAGTTTGACGAAGTATGTTCCTGTCTCAGCTTTATTTTTCTATCATTCTGTTACACTTAATAGTACAGCACTCTCTGTTTTTTTATAATCTTTATCTTACCCCTTTGTTACATTTATTGTTTTAGTTCATGAGATGAATGCTTTGTGAAATATTTCTTCTTATTACTATCTGGTTTGGGTTTTCCATTGTACTTGTCACATAATATCATTTTTGCATAATTATCACATATGCTCTTGCATTCTTATACAAGTTGAAAAATCATCTATTAAAAGAAAATGTAAATAATGTTTCACAGAACAAATTCATTCGAGTATTCTCTTAATAATTCTGTAGTCCTTTCTAAATTCGTTTTTGGCTGATAATTATTTTGTTTTTCTTTCTTCGTATGACTTTTATGTAATATCTCTGCGAATTTCATATCACGTGGCGTTTGGGGAGGCAAACCAAATATGCACATTGTAGACAATTGCAATAGTTAGAACTTAGAATGTTTCTTAAACATTTATGATGCTCTCTACCATGTATGAAGTATTCAGTTGTTTTGTGTGATGGGGCATGGTGTTTTATGTTAATTAGCAACTGATGGAACTTCATATTTATTGTTTGCATGTAGTTGAATCCTCCTCCGCCTGCAAGGATGGGCCCAGGACCCTCAAGAAAGGTATTCAAGTAACTACATAAATGGGCGATTATATCGCTGTCATATTTTAAACTCCTGTTATTTATTTGTAAATTGTTACGATGAATAAGATATTTGCCTTGAAGCATGGTCTTGAACTGCAAAATGAATATGTCTAAGCTTTATTTTTGGTTTTTTTCTCCTTAAAAAAATTAATAGCTTAGATGGGTTATTCCATGCTTGACTGCACAATATATTCTTTTAACATTACTATACTCTTCAAATTCTAGACTGTCTTTAGTGACTGAAGCACCCCTAATGCTTCTGCTTGAGATTTTTCTATAATGCAGCTGTCATTCCTCATTTCGATATTTTCTCGTTTTGGTGTCCACTTTCTCTGTCTCATTCTGGCTGTTCTTTTCAATCTTTTCATTGAAGTTCAATCCGCATCAAGCAGGCATCAAGTCCTATATACAGTTTCTTTTTGGATTCTTTTTAACTCTTGACACCCCAATTCATATCCTTTTTTCTTCTCTTGGATTTGATTCTGTTTATATTCTTAGATTATTCATGTTCTTCACTATTTGCTAACTAGTATGTTGAATATGCCCATGCTTTTTTTTTTTCTTCTAAAAAATCTCAATAACTTAGATGGGTTATTCCATACTTGACTCTACAGTTTATTCCCAAGGACAACATATCACCTTCATTAAATGTCATCTATCCAGTTTACGGAATTTAGGACTTCAGAAAATGCAATGCCCCTCAATCAGTACTATCATATTATGTTGCTAGATGTATATAATTATTATTCAAGAGTTGTCATTAGTCTGAAGATGTAGACATTGCATGTGTACTACTTGGCACCTGGGCCACAGTGACCATTCATGAATTATGCTTGTTGTTTAATGAATTTGGAATCTCAGCTCAAATTATTTTATGGAAATTGTGAGGGACAGTCCTACGTGCGGCCCCATGTGGAGTTCTCACAAGCTTTGATTTTTATTTATTTATTTACAAAGATGTATTCTTCATGTAACAAAGCTTATGCTTTCATAAAACGGAAGTATATAATCCAAGGAATTGTATGAACCCACTTATAGAAGACGTAAAAATTTACATGCTTTATTTAACGAGCTACTTACCTCGTTGGAGATATATGGGACTGCACTCAAGTCTGCAGATGGGACAATGTGTAACAGTGCTTTATCTTTATTAAATTCTATTAAGTTCTAGATGCGATCAGTTTGTGTTGATCAATGCATGTTCTGATTAATTGTTTATATAAACTTGTGCAGACAACTCCCAAAGATATAAGTTTTGTTGGGTATACGTACAAGAACTTTGATGCTGTCAAAGCATTACGTCAACCATATGGTAGGTAAATGACTTTCTATAGGGCATTCTGCTTATTTGAACGTGTATATTTCTGTGCACAGAATTATTTCGTCTGAGAATCTGTTTCAAATATTTATCTTACATCTAACTAGATATATTAAAATATCTTATTGTAGCTTTACAGTCCTTTAACCATACCAGTGCAGAGAAAAGAATAGGTTGTCATTTCTGTAATTTTGTAGAATATCCATTCTCTGCCACGGTTTGCTGAAGTGAGTTTTTAGATGAATAGTCGCAGCCCAAACAGATTTCATGGTGTGACATTGTTTTATGTTGTCTCACAATGCCAATGCATGTTTATGTGCCACATGCATTTATTGTGTTCATGTCTGCACGTTCTGTATGAAGGAAAATGCTAGTTTTTTTATTGCACGAGAGGAATGTATACGTCTTTCTTAACTGGAACCTCCACATCTTTTTTTTCTTAAATTTTTTTTTATTGAACTGGACCGCCCTATGTATGTGAGCAGTTTTTGCAGGGATCTGGTCCACGTTGAATAAAATCGTGTCTGGATAGCGTGGAAAATAAAATTGGAACTGCCCACATATGTGAGCAGCAGATTCATGCATGAATCTTGTCCACAACTTAGAAGAAAATTGCATCCGGATAGCGTGGAAACTAAAATTCATAATTGAATCTTGGGGACAAGAAAAAACACAAAGATTAAAATAAAAAAATCTTGGGGCTCAAACAAATCATCTCTGCTAATTTAATGGGGTTTTCCAATGCATTGGAGTAGATTCATGCTTGTATGTTGAGAGTTGAATATTCTTTCCCTCAACAATTTTCCAGATATGAAGAGGAGTGCGTCACCGAAGCGGCCATCAATTGATTCCATATTTGGTACTATATGACACAACCTGAACAAAAATACAACTGTGATCAATTACATCTATTTCATTGCTTCATTATATGTCATATTTCTATCACTGCACAGGTGATTCAGGTATGTACTCAAGGAAACCCATCAGCGAACAAACAGAAATGCAGATGGTTCCATCAACTGATGCCATGTCTCCATAAGGCACACCCAGTTTATCATGCAAATCATTATTGGAACGTGAGAGCCCTCAAGTGTGGCTATGGCACTTCCCTGCTTGTTTTTAGCCAGGTCTCTGCCATGTCTATGTTTCCGGTGAGTTGTCCAGCAAGCATTTTTTTATTTTATATTATTGTACCACCAAACCAGGGTATAATTGTACAGAAGCATCTTAAGTTAGGAGATGCTCTATAATGCCTGGAATAGTTAGGGATTATTTTGAGAGAATTTTATTTGATTTTTTTGGCAAGTGAGTTGTCCTGGCTGCCCAGGTTGGTAGAGGAAAACCTGCCTACTCTTGTGGCAGTTTCTGGTCTGTTATCTTCTTGCTGAAAAGGTTGGAATAAGATACATTATGTGCTGATTCTGTTTGTAGTGTAATATTAGTGACTTATATTATTATTGTTATTATTTTTTTACAGTGTTTTGTGGCTGCTATCAATGTGTGCCTTAGGGCTGGTTTGGTAGGGGGATAAGTAAGGGCATGATTGTGGCAATGAATGGGGAGGATAACTTATTATATTTGGTATAAAAAAATAATTGAGATAAAGTGCGGATAGTTGTCCTAATTTTGAAATGAAAATTGTGACTTTTTTTCATCGAAATGCTAGAACAACATTAATCCTCACCTTTTGTCTGACAAATGCAAATATGAATAAAATTGATAGGTTCTCTCTTAAAATTAGAATAATTTATTTTTAAAATCTAACCTTTGTCAAATCAGCCTTTAACCTCTGTTTGGATATAAAATTAAATTATTATGAAGTTTATGATTATTCTAATATAAATAAGGAATAAATGGTTTTTTTGTGTTTTTAATTATTTTCGTTAGAAAACGTAATAATAAAATTTTTGTTTGATTGTTCATGGATAAATTGTGGATAATATGTGAATAAGGTGTGTGTAAGAATTTATGAGTGGTGAAAAAATGATTTGATTTGTGGATTATTTGATTTACAAAATGTGATGATAGTTGATTTGACAGTGAGGCTACATATTCAAATGATATGAATAACCTGAAATAACTTAATTTTAAATAGTAGGAATAATTATACCACTTTATATCTGTTAATTCTGACATATAGATTCTCATTTATTTCAGCATCTTAAACATTCATTTTATTGCTATTCCACATTATTTACATGTATTGCACTCCCAATTCCCATATTAGGGTGCACGTTATCGGTTATCTACTATTTTTTTTTGAGTCAATTGCTCAAATATTTTCTGCACCCTCACCTTTTGAAATTTTTTTTTACCTCTATGACAAACACAATTTTTTTTCTACCCTCCTCCCTTTAAAGTAAGTGCATGTATGTTTTCAGTAACTTGTAAACATGTAATTTTTGTAATATTATCTGGAAGTGCATTATTATACATGTCATGCAAAAATGATAACTTGTAAAATACTAAAAAAACATACATTAATACATAACACCTGAAAATATTTTTATTACAATAAATACATCAAAACACTTGAATTTATCGAATGTTTGCATTCTGACATTCTTTTCCTACCATAATGAACTGAGATGTTATTTCCTCATATCATCTTCATGTCATTTTGGCTAAAATCGAATCTATCGTTATACCTTCGAGTTAGCAAGCGTTTATCGTTAGGAAGAAAACGCAATTTAAACTATATTAGAGATACAACAATTAGTCAAACACCCAAATAAATCAAATACCAACAGGTGTGTACTTCATGATAATATAAGAACCACATATATATTAATGTTATGCATTAATGTATATTTGTCTAGTGTTTTACAAGTTACGATTTTTACATAACATAATAATGCATTTACAGATAATATTTACAGAAATTACATTTTGTGTTTTTCAAGTTACAGAAAACAAATATGCACTTACATGGGGAAATTACGATTTTGTGGAGCTGGGGGAATTAAAGGGATGAGGGTACAAAAAAAATTAAGTGTTTGGTGTAGGGGTAAAAAAAAAAATTAGGTGTTTGCTGTAGGGGTACATAAATTTTTTTTCAAAAACTGGGGACATGAAATATTGGGATTGGGCATTAGAGGTATTTGAGCAATTGACCCATTTTTTTTCTACTATTAATTGTCACACTGAGGACAAATTTCGTCCACCAACCCATAACCGTAATTTCACCACATCGACCCTTGTTTGTAATTTCACCACCATCAGCTAGGGTTCTTCAACGGCCCGGCCTGGCCAGTTGAAACAAGGCCCAGGCCGGCACATGACAAAAAAGAGGGCCCAGGCGCTGCCCACGGGCCCGGGCCTATAAGCAAAAAGAGGGCCCATATTTTAAACATATTATTTTTTTTTATTTTTAAATTTGAAGATGTTCATTTGTATAATATAATACAAAATTTTAAGTATAATGTTGAAAAATATTTATATCTATTGAATTTTCAACAATAAAAATATTTAATGAATTAATTACTTAAAAATTTAAATAACTACATGTAACCAACTAGATTGACACCTACATAAATGTCAATAATTTGTATAATTTAACTATAATTCAAATAAAAATTATATAAAATTACATGTCACATTTATTGGATTGCCCCTATGGGTCTACGGGCCGGGTCCACGGGCGATCTACGGGCCGGGCCCCAAAACCAGGCCCAAGCCCGACCCGCCCCGAGAACGGGCCGGGCTTTTGGGCCTCGGGCCTTTTGAAGACCCCTACCATCAGCTCCTATATTGTGGATCAACCCCCATATTCTAAAAATTTCGCAACCAGATCCCTCACAAAAAACGACCAATTTCTTTTTTTTTCTGGGCTACTTGCAGATCTCCCATGTTCTACCAGTTTCACAACTAGACTCCTATCTGTGTTACAAACAGACCCCTCATCCAGATTTTCAGATACATAACCACGTCCTGATCTCAAAATATGACATTCAAAACTTCAAAATTTTGAGACCACTAAATTACCCACTTTTTGAGACCACTGAAATATCCATAAAATTTTAAACTATAAATATTTTAATCTTATTTAATAAATACTATACTGAATTACAAATAGAATCGGATTTATTTGAGCCATAAAGTTATTGATAAAAATCTTACTTTTGAACTTAAATGATAAAGATAACAATATTTTTTAATGTAAGGTTCAACCCCAATCACAATCTCAAATACAATTCTCACATATTTTAATAAGTGACATGAAAAATTTAATGACCCTCAAAGAGAAGGAATACATATATTATTTTATTTTCAACATAACTTTAGGTGCATTTGTCAATGGATTGAAGCTTCATATAAATTTAATGTAAGGTACAACACTAATTGCAATATCAAATACGATCCTCACATATTTTAAATTTATAAAAATAATATAATCATCATCTAATCAGTTACATTTCAAAATTAATGTACTATTTTTTTCTTAATCCCTATCGGTGTTACAAACAAGTCAATTATTAACTATATTCATTTTAATTATTAGTCCAAATGTATAGTTCCCGGAAGCATATCAATGTTTTAGAAACTAAGCTGGTCGTGGAAAAAAAAAATGAAAACTGACCAACATCGAATCGTGATCATCTTAACGTGACAAATATTAACAGAAAAATTTTGAAAATGTTTCTATAGGATACTCTTTGATTATTTGTATAACATCAAATAAAATTATTTATAATAATGACAATTGATTTTTCCTATACAGTTTAAGAATGGTCTGATTCAAGCGATCCATGGCCATAACGATGAGTTAATTTATATAAAATTATTAGTTAGTTCTTGTTTATTCATAGGTTCTAAGGGCTAATCAGACTATAAGATAGACCAATTGATAATTTAACAGATCAAACCAACTAATTCTTAAAAATTGTTCTATAAATAGGGTTACATTGACAAAGATTGCATTAAATTTTGGTTGATTTTGTCTAATCTTTTCAGAAAAAAAAATGACAGAAAAAAAACTTTGAAGTCAATATATATCAAAGAGAGAGAGAGAGAGACCTATGAACCAACCTTGATGAAGCTAGTGAAGAGGCCAACTATGAATGAGGAGTACTCATCTGGGCTGTAGACCTTGTAGAGGAAGGGATTGATGTAGTAGTTCTGGACAAAGTCACTGCTACCAGATTCAACCAAATACACTGCTTCCTTTAAGATGGACTTAGCCTTGGCGCTTCTGGCCACCGCCGCCAATTTCGACTGATACTCCTTGTAGTACGCCAATTGTTGCGATAACGGTATCACATTCTATTTCAATCACCCTCATTTCAATGATTAGACTCATAAAATGGAATAAGACTCGATCTCAGAACTCCTCGGTGAAGAATGGTGGTGGTTCGGGAAATGAACATCATGAATGACTTCATATTATATTTTTTTTCACTAAGAGCATCTCTCACATATGCATTTGGAATACCATCTAAAAACAACTTCAATTTGTAATCTCTCTTTTCATATCTATTGTATTTACAAATTTTGTTTTTTTCTAAGACAAACAATTTTGTTATTTTTTATAATATTATAATAAATTATACACAAATAAATATCCATTGAAGTTTAATCAAAATTAATGGAAAAAATATGTATGAATGAGTGATATTATCTCTTGAAAATATTAGTTTTATGTATAAGTTAAAAATATTAAATAGTTATTTCATTTTGAACTGATTGATGATCTCTTTTCATGGTACCCGTACCATTGTACCAATATGATAAGAATTAAAATTGTATAATAAAGTTATATGAAATTAAAAATAAAAAATAAAATTCTATATTTGAAGAGTTTATGTCATTCTTATTTTAGAATTATCATTTGAACTACCATCATCTTAGCACCACGTGTGTTTAATACATTTATCATAGAACATGGTTAGGGATGCTCTAAAAATCACTACCTAGATGGACTAATGAAAACGTGCTTGTTAAGATAAAAAACCCAAAGACCGGCCTGGGAAAGCCTGCTCGTAGGCCCGGGCCCGGCCCGGTCATGGGCCTTAAGGTTTTTTTAAAACCCTCTCCAACGGATATTTTTTGAAGCCCTCCCCAACGGCTATTTTTTAAATTTTGGTGAATTCGAATATTTTTTAAATTTTCAATGGTACATATTTCTTGTTGTAAACTTATAATGTACAATTATTGTGAAACTATATCAATATTCAATTCAAATATTTTTATTGTTCAAAGCATTTTCAATTCAAGTTATTTAACTTTTTTGTTTACTTTATTTTATATTTTTATTTAACTAAAAATATAAAAAAAGGTGTGGGCCACAAAGCCCGGCCCGGACTTGACCCGTTCGTGGACGGGCCTATGGGCGGGCTCGGGCCTTACTTTGGACTTTAGGCCTGGCCCGGGCCCGAAGCCCCTCAGGCCCGGTAAGGCCCGCCCGAAAAAACCCGGCCCGGGCAAAGCCTGACCTGGGCCCGAGGCCGGGCCATGACCACCCCTAGCGGAGTGTAGAGAGTCATCGCATGTGCACATATAGTATTACATATTGAGAAATAATTGATCTTTGTTATAAATATGAATGACCATTATATCCTTTTGTAACCTCCCATCCTTCATTTAATGGGTTAATCAAATCAAATCCCATTTGTAATCTCATTTGATATTGTCTCTTACCTATAAATAAAGGCATACTTTGTATTCTAGACATATTGAAAATATACAAGAAATACAAAAACTTCTCTCTCTCTCCCTCATCTTTCTCCTTTGGTAGATCATTTCTTCTGGTTGGTATATTGAATCTTCTTCTTTTATTTAGATTTATAACACGTTATCAGCACGATGCCCTCGATTTAGATTCACAATATGTTATATTATGAATTAAATTTTTTTTCTCTCACAATGTGCACCCACGGATGATTCATGATGAGGGATAATGTATTATTAATTACATATGATATATATCTGTGTGTTATATATTCATGCAATGAACAGTGGCATGCTATATGCATTTTTTTTTTCATGCAACCCATTCAACCCGTATGCAATTTTTTTTCCATGCAATATTTCTTATAGTATTTTTTTTTGTGCTATAGTTTTGGTTATTATCTGTTATTGGATCTCTATGATCTATTGCAATTTGAAATTTTTTTTTGTTATTATTATAAATTTATGTGAAGAACCAGAAGTTCTTACAAAATAATGATAGAACCAGAAGTTCTAATCTTATATGTAGAATCAGAAGTTCTTACAAAATATTAATAGAACCAGAAGTTCTAATCTTATATGAAGAACCAGAAGTTCTTACAAAATAATGATAGAACCAGAAGTTCTAATCTTATATGTAGAACCAGAAGTTCTTACAAAATATTAATGAAACCAGAAGTTCTAATCTTATATAAAGAACCAGAAGTTCTCACATATGATAAAACATATGTTTTTTTTATTATTATTATGTATGCCATTTATGATATCCTAAATTATTTATTTTTCTAATTTAGGATTTAATTTATTTGGATCGAATTTTTTTTCTCTCTTCTACAATTATGGTACAACCGATTTCGGATGGATATGTAAATATTTCGGATGGATTCGTTAATTTGATAAATTATATTCTTGTGATATATTAACTTCTGAACGATCCATACACCTCATGCAATGAACAGTGTATGAAATATTTCTCCGTTGCAACCTGTATGCATGTTTATTTTAACAACCCTGAAAATCCATGATATTATTTTTGAATGGCATCTCTGTAATTTCATGATTTTTAATCATGCATGTATATTTTAATTCTAATGGGTCGAATTTTATTTTATAAATATTATTCTCTCAAAAAAAAAAAAAAACTCTGTAACCCATGGGCATATAAATAATCGGGTTATTTTTTTTAATGTCTCATATTATGTCATTTTTTTTATATAAATAATTATTCAGTCATTTTTTTTTCAGTCTCAAAAGAATGACGAATATCACTAAGTTAGAATTCAAGGCTCTCGAATTATCAGGGGAAAATTATCTCTCATGGATATTGGATGCAGAAATCCATCTACAATCTCAAAACCTTGGAGATGTCATTAAAGAAGGAAACAAAATGTCCCTGCAGGACAAAGCTAAGGCTCTCATATTTTTGAGACATCACATACATGATGACTTAAAAAATGAATATTTAACTGAGAAAGACCCCTTGAACCTATGGAACTCCCTGAAGGAGCGTTATGACCACCAGAAGACGGTCATACTTCCAAATGCATGCCATGAATGGCTAAATTTAAGGTTTCAAGACTTTAAATCTGTGACAACCTATAATTCTGCCATGTTCAGAATTACCTCCAAGCTCAAATTATGTGGAGAAAAGATTGAAGACACAGACATGCTGGAAAAAACATTCTCTACTTTTCACGCCTCAAATATGCTCCTGCAGCAGCAATATCGCGAGCGTAAGTTCAAGAAATATTCTGAACTTATCTCTTGTCTCCTAGTCGCTGAGCAAAATAATGATCTCCTAATGAAAAATCACAATTCTAGACCCACTGGATCTGCAGCATTCCCTGAAGTGAATGCTGCCTTTGCTCAGGGCCGTGGAAGAGGCCGAGGCAACATGCGTGGACGCCGTGGCAATCGGGGACGAGGTGGCCATTTTAATCAGGGTCCACGAAAACATACAAATTTCAAAAGCCACCAGCAGTGGAATGTCTCTGTAAACAAAAGGAATGATAATCATGCTCCACAAAATAGACCTCAAAATCAGCAAAATGTTTGTCATAGATGTGGTCGTACTGGACATTGGTCTAGAGTCTGTCGTTCATCGAAGAAATTGGTGGAGCAATATCAAGCCTCTAAAAAGGGAGTGGAGACAAACATTGTGGAAGGTTCAACATCTAGGTGGATGGATGATATTACCCACTTGCATGTTAATGAATTCTTCGAAGACGAGGATGGAAAGCATATTGATAATGAGACTTTTGCTGCCATGATCGGAGATCCCCCTACGCCATGAGATGGTCCTGAAGACCCAAGTTTTAACTATATTTTTTTTTTAGTCTTGAGACATTGATATTATTGTTTAAATGTTTTATTTTATGTTTTTGGATCATGATATTTTTCTTATTGCTTAGTGGTTAATTTATTTTATGAATGTTTATTCTATTTTTACTGAATCTTATTATCCATTTTCAAGGTATGGATCGGGAAGTTATAACAAATAATGATATTTGCCTCATAGATAGTGCAACAACTCATACCATTCTGAAAAACCAGAAGTTTTTCTCTGAATTGGTATACAATGCAGCTAAGGTATCCACCATTGCTGGACCAGTTAATATTATTGAAGGCTCCGGAAGAGCCCATGTGATATTACCAAATGGTACCCACCTATTCATCCAGAATGCACTTATTCAAGCAATTCTAAAAGAAATTTGCTTAGTTTTAAAGACATAAGGATGAACGGGTACCATATTGAAACAAACAATGAAAATAACAAAGAATTTCTCTGCATTACTTCTAGTGTTGGAAGCCTGAAGCTTACACTAGAAAAATTCTCTGCACTATCCATGGGGTTATACCAGACAACACTTAGTGTTGTAGAAATACACTCCGTCATGAGCCCGAAGCTCAATGATCCAAATATCTTCATATTATGGCATGACCGTTTGGGTCATCCTGGAGCCACCATGTTACGAAGGATTATAAACAATTCTAATGGACACTCTATGACAAGCCAACACCTTACACTACCTAGTGATTATGTTTGCACCCCTTGCTCACAAGGTAAACTTATCACTAGACCTTCTTTTCTTAAAATTGCATCTGAGTCTCCATCATTTTTACAAAGAATCCATGGTGATATTTGTGGCCCAATTCATCCTCATAGTGGACCTTTCAAATATTTTATGGTTTTAATTGATGCTTCTACTTGTTGGTCACATGTCTGCTTACTCTCTACTCGTAATTTAGCATTTGTTAGATTACTTGCTCAAATTATTAGACTTAGAGCACATTTTCCTGATCACTATATTAAGTCCATTCGCTTAGATAATGCAGGAGAATTTACTTCTCAAATTTTTGATGATTATTGTTTATCACAAGGTATTGATATTCAACACCCAGTCCCCCATGTTCACACGCAAAATGGTCTAGCAGAATCTTGATCAAACGTTTGCAACTTATTGCAAGACCTTTACTCATGCAATCTAAATTGCCCATGTCTGCTTGGGGACATGCTATCTTGCATGCTGCTAAGTTAATTAAACTTAGGCCTACTGCTTATCACCCTTTTTCACATTCACAACTTGTGTCAGGCTGTCAACCCAACATTTCACACTTGCGTAAATTTGGTTGCGCAGTGCAAATTCCTATCCCACCACCACAACGTACAAAAATGGGTCCCCAGCGTCGTTTGGGAATATATGTTGGTTATGATTCTCCTTCTATCATTCGTTATATGGAACCATTGACATGTGATGTATTTACTGCTAGGTTTGCTGATTGTCATTTTGATGAGACACTCTTCCCGCCGTTAGGGGGAGGAAAGAACGTACCTGAAGTACGTTCCGTTCCTGAAGAACGACGAGAATTATCGTGGAACACTTCCACTTTGTCTCATCTTGACCCCCGTACCGCTCAATGCGAAAATGAAGTACGAAAAATATTGCATCTTCAGGAGATTGCAAATCAAATTCCTGATGCATTCAATGATGCAGCCAAAGCAACCAAATCACATGTACCAGCTGCAAATGTGCCAGCTCGAATAGATGTCACAAAAGGACAAACTACGGCAAATGAATCCGTTGCACGCCAGAAGCGTGGAAGACCTGTAGGTTCTAAAGATTCAGCTCCCCGGAAGCGGAGATCAAATGAAAACTCATGCCCTAATAATACTCCAGAAGAAGGTATACATAATACTCCAGAAGAGATTATGAACAACAAATCAACTTTCTCTAAAACTCCAGAAGAGTATAATGTCCCTGAAGAGACACGAGTCCCTGAAGTGGCTATGCAAACTCCTGAAGAGAAAAATGTACCTAATAATAATGAGATCTCCATATTTTATGCGCATTCAAGAGAAATGTGGAATCGTAAAGAAATGATCATCAATGACATTTTTTCATTCGCAGTAGCTAGTGAAATTTCAAAGGGCAATGATGATAACGAACCACATAGCATAAATGAATGTCGAAAAAGAAGTGATTGGCCAAAGTGGAAAGATGCTATTGAAGAAGAATTAGGTTCTCTTGAAAAACGTGGTGTATTCGGACCTATAGTACAGACCCCAAAAGATGTTAACCCTGTAGGTTACAAATGGGTGTTTATAAGAAAAAGAAATGAGAAAAATGAAATCATTAGATATAAGGCACGTCTCGTGGCACAAGGTTTCCTGCAGAAACCTGGGATTGACTATGAAGAAACTTACTCACCAGTCATGGATGCAATAACGTTCCGCTATCTAATAAGTCTCGCAGTTTCTGAAAAACTCGATATGAGACTAATGGACGTTGTAACAGCTTATCTATACGGGAATTTAGATGCTGATATTTATATGAAAATCCCTGAAGGATATAAATTGCCTGAAGCAAAATCAAAGAGTATGTATTCAATAAAACTAAGGCGTTCATTGTACGGCTTAAAGCAATCTGGAAGAATGTGGTACAACCGTCTTAGTGAATATTTGATAAAAGCTGGATATGAAAACAATCTCATTTGCCCATGTGTTTTTATAAAGAAATCCAATAAGGGATTTGCTATTTTAGCGGTTTATGTTGATGATATAAATTTAATTGGGACTCCTGAAGAGCTCAACAAAACTGCAGAATGTCTGAAAAAGGAATTCGAAATGAAAGACCTTGGGAAAACTAAATATTGTCTCGGCTTGCAGATCGAACAAAATTCTAGTGGAATATTGATCCACCAATCAAAATATATAGAAAAGGTATTGCAACGCTTTAACATGGATAAAGCGCATCCCCTAAGTACACCCATGGTCGTTCGATCCTTGGACGTTAAGAATGACCCATACCGTCCTAAAGATAAAGACGAGGCAACTCTTGGTCCGGAAGTACCATATTTGAGTGCTATTGGTGCATTGCTTTACTTGGCTCAATATACGAGACCAGACATAGCTTTCTCAGTCAATCTCTTAGCAAGATATAGTTCTGCACCGACTCGCAGACATTGGAATGGTATCAAGCATATTATGAGATACCTTCGTGGAACCACCGATTTGGGTTTATTTTATTCAAATGATAAACCTAATGATTCACATCTAGTTGGCTATGCAGATGCAGGTTATCTTTCTGACCCTCACAAAGGTCGATCACAGACAGGTTATGTGTATCTTAGTAACAATGCTGCTATCTCATGGAGATCTACAAAGCAAACATTGGTAGCTACCTCATCTAACCATGCAGAAATATTGGCGTTACATGAAGCTAGTAGAGAATGTGTTTGGCTGAGATCATTGATTCAACATATTCAAAGCACTGTGGATTGTCATCTACAACAAATATTCCTACAACCATATATGAAGACAATAGTGCATGCATTGCTCAAATCCAAGGAGGCTACATCAAGGGAGATAGGACTAAGCACATTTCACCGAAGTTCTTCTACACACATGAACTCCAAAAGAATCATGAAATTGAAGTCAAACAGATCCGTTCCAGTGATAATCTTGCAGATCTCTTCACTAAAGCCCTGCCAAAATCAACCTTCCAGAAGATGGTACGTGAAGTTGGCATGCGTCGACTTAATCATCAGACAGTCTGATACTTACTTAAATCAGGGGGAGTAACTAATAAATGTGACTATATTCAATCATGGATATCTTTTACATACTGTACTCTTTTTCCTTCGTCTAGGTTTTGTCCCACTGGGTTTTCCTAGCAAGGTTTTAATGAGGCAGTATTAAACGTGTCCAACATTACTAAGATCAAGTAATTGTACTCTTTTTCCTTCGTCTATGTTTTTTCCCACTGGATTTTCTCAAGCAAGGTTTTAATGAGGCAATTACCTTAGTATAATGATTGATGGTCATCCAAGGGGAGTGTTATAAATATGAATGACCATTATATCCTTTTGTAACCTCCCATCCTTCATTTAATGGGTTAATCAAATCAAATCCCATTTGTAATCTCATTTGATATTGTCTCTTGCCTATAAATAAAGGCATACTTTGTATTCTAGACATATTGAAAATATACAAGAAATACAAAAACTTCTCTCTCTCTCCCTCATCTTTCTCCTTTGGTAGATCATTTCTTCTGGTTGGTATATTGAATCTTCTTCTTTTATTTAGATTTATAACAATCTTATCTTTTTCACATGTAGTTACTTTTTTTAAAACGACATTGACAATTATTCTCAGATGAAATCAAGCAAATTAATTAATTAAATATTAAATTTACATTGTAAAAACTATGAAATTTTTTTAAATCTTAATTTACTTTATCTATATTCAACCATGATTATTTTTTAAGTTTTCAACTTTGTTTGCAACGCTTTTACACGTTTGAATTAACCTAAACCATTTTTTAAAGTTGTTCGTGAATGCTCTTTTGAAAGAAATTTGTCAAAAATTTAAAATATATATTTGTTATGCGAATGACATTCATGTACTATTTAAATCTTTTTTTAATAGGATTATTTTAACAAATAAGTATTTTTACAAATAATAGTTGAGTGCTATATATATATACTGCGCTTATTATAGTGTATGGGGTTCTATCATAGTATATTGAGTAAATTTTTTTTAATATTTTTTAAAAGAGAAAAAAAATTACATTATATATTTCAGTATATACTTAATTTTATATAACAACATATATTTCAAAAGGAGAGTGTGATTTAAAAAAAATAGTGTGGGACTTGAAATGGGCTTAACATATCATCCTTGGGCGTTATTATACTCAATTTTTCTTTATATTCTAAAACACAATCTTATATACCTTGTTAGAAATCCAGTAAAACAATATATATCGTCTAACCTTAATTTTTTCATATACTTACTAAAAATATGTTCATTTAATTTGAAATGAAGCGAAGATGCACTTTTATTCAAATATATAACTCATTAAATGAATAATATTTTTTAAAAATAAATATGTGTACGATCTGAGTTTTGAACGATAGAAATGATTGAGTGCACCATTTTCCATCATCCTCCATGTGGAGGTAAAAATCTGCACCACTTGAGAAAATGACATGTGTCACGCCAAGACGAATATGAGCCGTCACATCATGAGTCCACAAATCCAGATCTGAATCTGAAATGCTACAACGACACTCCCGAGTAAGCTGACACGACTAGATTGAGGGTTTAGTTGGACAGTCAGACACCTTGCAGTCAAATGTCACCTCGAGTGGTTAAAGACATGATCATAATAGAGATATGATCGGACGACATTACTCCTCACAAACGGGTAGAAAAGACACGACCATACAAGATGTCTGGTTGAACGATCTTTTACCTTGTAGATACAGTCAATGACGTAACAGATGAACGGTCAGGCTAATGGGCCACGAGCAGAACTAAAGAAACGATCAGAAGGCCATGAACACCTATAGCTGTCAGGGGACGGTTAAGGCCCATTAATTGCACAACGTGGGTAATTAGTGGGCACGGCGTGTCTCATTAACACGTGGGGGTTTCCACCAAAGACGCCCACTACAAGTGCTTAATGGGAGACGGTTATAATGGAAGCGACAATCTAGCCAAAGAACTATGTGTGACTTGGTCCCTATAAAAAAGGGTACATATGTAGCCTGATGAGGGATCAAGTTCAGTCAAAATATACTTTCAAGCTACCAAATCTACTTTTTTTCTACTAGAACAATCATTTCGGAGCTTTAACCCTGAAAACCGATAAGTTTAACTGAAAGGAAAAATATCCTCCTCAGTCCACCTACTCGATTGCCGGTCTATCAGTCCATGGTTTTTTTTTTTACGTATCATCCTTGGGCGCAATACACTTAGTTTTTTTATATTTTAAATACAGTTTTATATATCTCGCTAAAAATTCAATAAAATATATATATTTTTTTCATATCAAAATAAAGTGATGTGCACTTTTTTTATATTAAAATATATGTTTAATATTTTTTAAAAAATAAATACAAGTGTTTTCTGAGTTTTAAAGGGTTTTAAAAAAAATGATTGATCATCCTTTGCCTCCACCTGGTCCAGTTTTATAGTTTCCATCGCCTGTCCATTAGTCCACGGTTTTAAAGGGTTTTAAATCTATCGGTCCACGTTTCACAAGCATTTGATGCTCCTATCACGCGATCTCCGCTTATTTCAGTTAGTCAATAATGACACGTCAGAACATCAGAACCCTTCGTTTCACTACATGCCACGTGGACACATATGTGAGAAGCAAAGTGATAGCGGCGTAATTTCACGACACCATGGGGATCGGATTCGGTCAGTACCGAACTTGGTCAGCTCGGTCAGTACAGAATTGTACCACGTTCAAATCGAACTGCATCATCTATAAATCGAACTGCACAATCAATTGTTGGGTATATATTTCACTCTCTTATTGGATACTGATGATACTTAGAAATTCATATTTTCTCAAGTAGCTGATTGAATCCAATAAGAGAGTAAAAAATATACCCAACAATTGATTGTGCAGTTCGATTTATAAGTGATGCAGTTCGATTTACACGTGGTGCAGTTCGGTACTGACCGAACTGATCCGAGGTCAGCACTGACCGGATCCGGTCTCGACACCATGGGTACTGAAGAGAAAATGAATCTAATTGAGATATTTTAATATTAAATTTTAGAAATTCAAATAGCATCTTGTGTTAAATTTTCGTTGATAGATAAAGAATGTTTCGTAAATATTATGTTTGTTTAACTGTATCTGAAAACACAAAAAACTGTGAAAAATCATACGTGAATGACTATTTTACCCCTTCAAAAGAGTTTTATAATCTATTTAAAGGATAAATTCATCATTTACTAAAGGTTTTCTGCATTTTTAACAAATTGTAGAGGGTTTTTGATATACTGTTTTTTCGATGAGAGTTAACCAAATGAAATATTCACATAATATTCATCGTGTGTCAACATAAGTTTAATTTATGAGGTTTTTAAAAATTTACATGAATATTTTCAGGGGTTATATGAATTTTATGAAAAATCAGGAAGTAATATAAATTTCAAACAGTTTGAGAGAGTTATTTAAATTTTCTCCGGAATTTTATCATTAAATTCTAATGATAAATATTCACTTTTAATATGTCTATTTTGAAAAAATCGAACGATTACGGTTTACTTAAAATTGTCTACCTAACCCATTCCCAAATCCCAGGTAATGAATGAATTAATCTCTCTCTCTCTCTCTCTCTCTCTGAATCCAGTATCTTATTTTCTTTTCTCCACAACTCATTCACTGTGACCACAAACGTGAATCATCAGAAATTAAATAACACAAGGTTCCTTGAACACCCTTCTTTCTGACCTTCCTTATTATAAATTTTTATAATCACCAAAGAATAAAAATTGTGTGTTTTATTAATACATCCATCTACTTGCTGCTGGGTTTGTTCGTCCGCCGATTGTTTTTCTTCTGAAACAACCAAATGGAGGAAGAGGAGACCAAGGTGGTGATGAAAGGTATATATGAAGCACTTCTATAGTTGTTTTATGTTACATCATTTGTGATTTCATGTTGGTTTGCTTGTTGTGTTTTTTTAATTGGGTTCGAATAGACTGATAGATTAAGGTATTTTTATACATGGTGTGCTACTTTTTTAATTGTAGAGACAAATCAGAAGAGAGATTTGTTATTAAAAAACAAACAAAGAAATGTGTATATATATGGGTGGGGCAACATCAGGTGTTGGTGGGGGGCAAGAGGGAGATGAAGTCTCTCCTCTTGAAATTTGGGATACCTTTGGCTTTCTCCCTTGCTGGGTATATGTATTCCCAGCTTGGGGCCAAGAGATCCTCACAATTTCTTTGCCTTCCTCCTCCAGGTATTAACCCCTCCAATTTCTCTGCTTGATTTTGCTTCTTTGTTGATTTTTTTTTCTTCAAAAGGGTGCGCTATTACACAGTATTTTTTACAGTCCCATATATACATTGTTAGCCATTCATGGAGATATATATCGTTAAATTAAGTTAATTCAATTTGAAATGGAGCGATTTATAATTTTCATTCAAGCATATACCCCGTTAGACTAGGTTAACTAATTTTAAAAAATTAAAACATGTGCGGAATGCCTTTGGTGCTGTACCTAACATTATCTTTTTGAAAACATAATTGTTCATTTTTTTGGATGTCAAATTCAGGGAATAGGAATCTCGGGGAAGGTCTCAAGGAAGAGCTTCGTGTGTTACGGTCTGCGTCCCCCTATATTGATGTGTCGAGATTGTCTGGACAAGTAAATCCCATACAACTCTCTTTAGTACTGTTTCAAGTAACAAATTCACAATTCCTTAACTTGAATTTTTTTTTATCATATTAGAATTGAATTGTGAATTATTTGAAGAGTACTAGATAGGATATGGGTTGACTTAACTTTTGCTTAATTGGGCAGGGACAAAATGTATTTCCAAATGTTGTTGTTAATGATGTTGAACATAAAACTGATGATGATATAAGTAAAAACAATGCGGTCTCCAATGGAGAGTTGATGATAGGATTTAAAGGAACCGAAGAAGAATCGAAGATGGTAAGGATGGAGCAAGAGATTATGAATTTGAGGAACACTGTGAAGGAGCTCAAAGAGAGGGAAAAGGACTTGGAAATGCGACTTCTCGAGTATTATGGGCTCAAAGAGCAGGACTCAATCGTGAAAGAGCTCGAGAACCAGCTTAAGATAAGCTCAATGGAGGTCAAGATATATGCACTCAAGATTGAGTCGTTGGAAGCTGACAAGAACCGGCTCGAGTCACAGGTTTTGGACTACACTAGTGTCATGTCTGAGCTCACGTCTGCCAGGGCCAAGATTAGGCAACTGAAGAGAAATTTGTGTGTTAAAGAACAGAAGATTAGACAGCAGATCAAAGAGCTTCAAGAGAGGGCTTCGACATTGCGAGAACAGAATGATCGTCATCAGGAGGTGCAGATTTTGAATGAGGAGCTTCGAAGGGTGAATATGGAGTTGGTTAGTGAAAAATTAGAGCTAGAGAGGAAGTTGGAGCCTGCGCGCATGGTTGATTCATCTGTGGTAGAGAAAGTTACAGGGGTAAGCTATATGTTCTTGCTGTTTTTTTTGGTTGTTGCATATGTTTTGCACATGGATTTTTTTGAAGACAACAAGGATTTATAATTTAAGTGTTTTATAATTTCTATAAAATCAGTTTTTAGATAATCAATTCCAAAGGGGCATCTTTAAATTTTAGTTTTTGGTTTCGGATTTTGATTTTATGTTTTAAAAGTCAACATGACCAGCTTTTAAGAAAAAGCTGGTTGAGGGTAACTTATGTTTGGTATATGGACTCCTCCAGTTGAATATATTAAAGTTAATCATTGTTTCCAAAAGTGCGTTGTTATCCCACAGACAGTTCATATATATTCCGTTAAAAGAGAGATATATTCCGTTAGTAATTTTTCATGTTTCTCATTCAATGGGTCCATGCAATCCATCATGTAGGCATTTATACTATTTATGCGGACTGTTTGCAGGATTGGGACTGTCCCTAAATATAGATCCGTTCAACTTATTCATTGAGTAGAAATAATTGGTATTGCTATTTTTTCTGCTGAAATTAACACAATATCAAACCTGTTTCAGCAAGAAGTGTTGGAGGAAACAGATCATTTGAAATATGTAAACGATGACCAGAGGAAGGAAATTGAGCAACTCCAGATAGAGCGATGCACAGAAGTGGAAGAACTTGTATACCTCAAGTGGATCAACGCGTGCTTACGATACGAGCTCAGGAACTACCAGGCCCCCCCTGGGAGGACTATGGCAAGAGACCTAAGCATGGCAATGAGCCCAAAGTCAAAGGAGAAAGCCAAACAGCTCATACTTGAGTATGCAAATTCAGGGGTTAATGACAAGAAGGCCAGCTTTAGCCCAGAGGATCTCAATTCAGATTATTATTGTTCATCATCCCAAACTTCCCCCCTCACAGAATCCAGCGAGTTTGACAACTCTTCGAGAAATGGTGCATCGGGCAAGTCAAAATTCCTTAGCAAGCTTAAGAAGCTAGTTTTGGGAAGAGTTTCCTTATTGGATAGAAGAAGGAATTCTATTTCGTTTGGTTCTTGTGATAACATGAGGACTTATGCGTACGATAGCGTTTCTTCTGAAAACACTCCAGTTTCCAATCAACACTTTACAGGCACCCAATCCTTCCTTGAATCACATGGTTCATTAATGGCTCTCATGGAGGCAGAAAATCAAATTAACAATGTTGGTAGGCCGAGAAATTTAAGCTTAGACCAAACAAGACCATTAGAAGCTGATGCCCAACACTTCATTGATCTGCCTCATCATAACCACTCTGGTTATGAACCAGACATGACTGATCAGAAGCTACAGTTGATGAAGTATGCAAGAGCTTGAAGAACTCCGGTGAGAAGTCTAAGTTACACGTGAGATCAGCATCATTTAGTTCATGCTGATGTCCAAGGCAAAGGACAGTTCCATCTTTAACATAAATACATAATTATTATATTATGATTTAGAGAGGCAATGTGCATAATATATAGCATACTATTTCTTTTCTGAATGATATAGGAATATGATTGAGATCTGTTGCAAGTCACGGTTGCCTTTTTTTTTAGCCCTGATTACACTTATCGTGTCGCTAATATAATACAATATATGAAATCGACTTATGTAGTATATATTCCGTCATGTGTGTATATCATATTCATCAAGTATGTACTTCATTATATTATAGAAGCATGCATTGAGAATTATTTATTCACTTTTGTAAAAAGCTAAGATCGCTATGGTGCTTGGTTGAGTTTGATTTTTGTACAATGCTAATGCAGAATATCTAGCACATGTTTAAACTCATTTTCAAAGGCTAGCAGCTTCAATCAAGTGTGGATAAATGTATAAACTAATATATATACCAACATTCCTGGAAAAGCAACAATAATCACACAACACACTACAATGTGTGGATATTATTCAAACATAATTAAACAAGTTACAGAACACTTACAATAACTTAATTAAACGAGTTGTTATAGAACATCATCAAATATATAAAACACTCGCAATATAAAACATAAATAGACAGCTCACACACAGCACAAAAACACATAAACATGAGATGCAATCCACACCAAGAAGACATGCTGTTCCACTGTCCCTCTATCCTTACTTGGAGATCCACACCTCACTTATCTGTACATCCACCATTGTCTTTATGTTCTGTTCAAATTTGGGGAAAAAAGAAATTAATTCTAAGCAAGCTACAAGAAATTTCTCTCTCTTCCATCTTATTCAGATCTATTGTAATTTTCTTTTCTAAATAAAAAGTCTACCTTTCTTTTCAAAAAAATAAAAATACATAAAATGATATAGGAGACCTCTAGACCTAACCCTTGAGGATTCAATCCCACCCCCTTTCTTTTGTTTTTTTTGAGGTGGGGTAGTCGGGTAGAGAAAGAAGGGGAGAGAGAGAGAGAGAGAGAGAGAGAGAGGTGAGATTCCATTCTGAAGGGTGGTTATAAAAGTCCCAAATTATATAATATATAAAGCTAGAACAATCAGAAAAGAAACTATATAACCTGTCATAAGCAATCCTTATCTTCCCCGCATCAGGATCAGCAATCTGAGCAAATGTTTCTTGAGATACATCCAAAATGCGTCGCTCGCAGCTGCGATCATCACCCCATCATTTTGGAATCCATTACAAGCGGATGCTATCGAAGAGACCAAAAACAAGCAAAATAAATTAAGGAAGACAAAGAAAAGTGTGTATAAATTCAATATTTTGGATGAATATTTTTTTTTTACTAATATTCATTTTATCAAGAATCTAAATTCCACAAAAATATGAATTTGGGTTCATCAATAAAATTCTACTAAAATTTATTTTTTAGTATTTGATTTGTGCATAGAAATGGTACAAGAATTTGATTTAAAGATTAGACACGTTAGCGGTGTTTATATGCTTAAAAATCTAACTTTTATATCAAATTACAGAAAAGTGAAAATATATTAACTCAACAAATTGGTTAATTAATAGTAAACAAATAATAATAAATAAAACAATCATATACAAGTCAATTCATAAAAACGAGAATAATCATTATGCTTGAGGGTCATACTAGTCATCAAAAAGGAGGGAGAAAAACAAGTAACGAACAGATATCAAAAGTGCATGTAAAGTCTCATTTAGTTTATTCATTATTTAGAATGAACATGTTTTTACTAGGATTAATATCATCACTAGTCATTATTATATCATAATTGCGTCACGGTTCAATTCCGGTGAACTAGTGATTCTTAACCCGTTCCTTTTTTCAGTTCAATGAACGGTTTGATTTTTAAAATAGGTAAATGCCCATAAATAGTCCAATTTGTACTTTGTAAAAAAATTTGAAGTTTGAGAGATTGTCTAATTGCCTGTATATATTTCGAACTGATGAAACGAATACTTCCACCACTAATGGTTTGCATGAAATGCTAAAGATACAAAAGACTAAGGAATATCTCATCGATTCCCTTTGTATTTGGGGTGATTGTTCTTGGATGACTGATGTTTGTTTTGAATTATGGATCACTTTGAATTGATTTAATAACAAGTGGGGTTCAAAACTTCACCACAAATAATGCTATAAAACTTCATGTTTTCTTTGCAGTAGATTGGATCTTCTTTTTGGACGTGCCAATATGATGACTCAGATCCTTCTTTCATTTTGTTGGCTTCAGCCCCCCTACTTGTTCTTTTCCCTTGGTCTCATTTTCAGGTTTCACAACCAGTATGGATTATCTGATCATGCAAAATCACAACTAGACAAAGCCTTCCCTTGTTTGGAAAAACAAAATTTATGATTTTTGAAAGTAAATTAAGGCATCAACCTACATATTAACTAGGGAGTACTAGTTTTAATTTTAATTTTCACCATCAATCTAACGAGATGAAGTAGCTGGATTCACTGATTCTTAATTTATTAAAAATTAATTCTAACTTAACAGCCCTCTTTGCCTCTACCATGCATGTAGGGGCACAACATAGATTGAGCTCCCTGTTCTACAAACTCAGTTTCAATGATTGATTCCAAGCAGGTGTACTTTAATTTTAACTTTTGGTTTCGAATTTTGATTTGTGTGTTAAAACTTTTAACTTAAAAGTCAACGAACTAACTTTTATATAAAAAAGGGCAATTAGCACTTTTAGCCCTGAAATTTAAAAAATTGTAAAATAGTCCCGTCCGTCGAATATTAGCAAAAACTAGCTCCGGTAAGAGATTATACTGGAGACCGTCTCCAGTGTTTATTTTTTTAAAAAAACCGAGATCCCAAGAGAGGAAAAATGCACAGAAAACGACATGTATATATACCGTCTCCTATTTAGTTTGAAACTTCTCAAAAATAGTGTTTCTCTATTGTCTCTGCTTTTCCAAAGAGTTTTCCTTCTGCACACCCAAAAGCACAATCTTGAATTGCAGGATGATTGTATAAAAGGCCCACTTATCAAGTTGCACATACTAATCATGAAGTTTTGACAAACAAAAAACACCATGCTTTTCTAATGACTTCAGCAAAAAAGCATATATATCTAATGATTGAAACATAAGGACAGAGATTTCAAACAAGGAAAATTTGAAAAATACACATATCTTAAACACACCCCCTTCCCCAATAAAAAAAAAAACTTCACAACTTAGAAAAGTCTCATCATCCCAGTTTCCAAATTCTTTGAAATACACCACAAATACAAGAGTATAATGCACCAATACTAATTATTAATCAACACAACACATCATAAACACTTATCAGCTACAGATCGTGATGATGCATTAATTAATATTGGTATAATTAATTAGGTGATGAGGTTGATCCCTTGGCCGACGAGAGTGCTGGCCAGAAGTTGATTGGCTGCTTCAGTTGGATGAACACTATCCCAAAACACATAACCACTCGCATTCTTGCATGTTCCCGGTGAATCTGGATTGCACAGCACCGCCGTCTCCACGATGCCCATCCCGCAGCAACCCTCAAAGAACCCTCCTCATTGTTATATATATATATATATATGAAAATGATTGCGGCGAACGGCAGGTGCGGTCGCGACGTGGGCCGTTCGATCGCGGGAACCCTATCGCCCCCGACCGTCCGACAACAACGGCCCGTGTGCCATTGTTCGCCGCATATACGTCCCTATATATATATTCTGGTGGTGTTATATAAGGATTTGCTATTGATGATAAAGGAATAAAATTCAACTTACCAACCACATAGTACAAAGATGGAAGATAGAGAAGTCATTACTCTTTCTGTATTTACTATCTTTTTAATGATTATATAATGAATGTAATGCAAGTCTATATTTATAGACAACAAAAGATAATAACAAATATGATTTGAGAGGATTTAGTTTTATCAATCATTTATGATAAAGATAAATGGTTACAAAGTTAAAGGGTTATCACAGTGATTATCCATATTTACACCATTTTACAACATGATTTTTTTTTGTTATATAGAATAAAGTTATATTTACAATTTTTATTTTTATTTTTTAATTTCGTTTTTAGTCTCTGTCTTTATTATAGAAAACCATCACATGAAAAGTATGTAAAATCAACAAGTCATTGGAAACACAGATTGAAAAGTAGATTTTAGAATAAAGCTGCTTTTTAAGATGATTTTAGACCTTGACTTTTTTGGGATGCTTTTTTTTAATTCAGGAATCAATATTTGGAAGGAGTTTAATGTTTGGTAGAAAAAGTTGCTTTTCAATTCAAAAAATCGATTCCGACCAAAAAGCGTTCTTTTTGAGCTTTTAAAAACACGGATTTCGAGAGAGAAATTAAAAGGAATCCAGCTTTTGATTCCGCCGGAATCCGACCCGTTTGGCAGCACGATTTTGGAATTTTAGCTTTTCAAAAAGCGGAATCCGACCCAATCGTGCTGCCAAACGGAGCCTAAGGTTATGTTTTGAACCAATTATTTAAATTTTTTTTTTTTGTGGAAAAACTCTTCTCAATCAACATTTTCATAAAAGGTATTGTCAATTAATTGTTTTCGTAGAAATTGTTTTACTGACTTTTAACAACACATAAAAATCAAAACCTAGGACCAAATTAACATTAGATCGAGGTTTAAAAAATCTAATGATAACCTATTATTTAAAAAATTGATTTTACATAAATTGAATCAGTTATTATTCTCTTTTGAAAGTTTGGTCGTTCAAATTTAGAATGTTAAATATGTGCCCAAACACTATGATTTTAAAACAAATAACGAAATTTGACAACCATATGAAATTATATTGTCTTTGGGACTTGGTGCAACGAAACTTTGAATGAATCATCTGTTTGTTTTATTTTTAAATCAATCAGATGATTTCAAATTTATAAAATAAAATGGATTCATTCATGATTTGATATATTTACAACCATTTGATTAAAGTCAAAAAAGCTATAAGTATGAAAAAACAAGAGAGAATCCAAATCGAACAAAACTCTATGTGATGACAAGCAATTAATTAAAAAGCATACCATAATTGGAAGGATGGTTGACGAGGTCCAAGAAAGGGGCGTAGATGTCGAAGATGACGAGCTTGATACCGGAGAGCTCCTTAGAGAGCTGGGCGGCGGCGGCTTTGAGCTTCTTGTTGAAGCCTTGGGCGTCGGTGTTGAGTCTGCTCACGCAAGAGTTGCTTCCTTCCCCGAACAACGTGATCACCGCCGGCACGCACCCCAGCGGGGGAAGAGCTGTCGCTCCGATCCTCCGAGCTCCCAATGAATATAGATCCTGTATGCAACATCCATTGTTTTTGTTTTTTTGTTTTTTTGAAATGAGAATGTAATGGTTTCTATATCAAAATAAAACATGACCGAAATGAGTGAGAATAGAGAAAATACAAAGAAAAGATAAAAATAAAAAGGAGAACATGGAGTGGAATGGATAGAAATTAAAAGGCCTAAAAGGTTTCTATTCCACTGTTTGTTTGTTGAACATATTATATATATTTCACGTCTATTATTCTACGTAATCTGAGACATAGGGTTTAAATTGAGGACAATTATGAAATTAGTCCAAAACTAAGGACAATATAAAAGGAGAAAACGAAAAGAACATGAGTCAATTAAAAACGAATGTATGTTTTCCTCATCTCAATATAAAAGGAGAAAACGAATGTATGATCTCGAACATGCCCTGTCAATTAACATATCCATCATATGTATACCCTATGTCCCAGTCCCAATGTTTTCCTCACTCTTTTAGGACACTGTTCATGAAGTCCCTTTATGGCATCCCATGTGATTTCTAGTTTTTATATGGTAAAACATGAGATTACATGTGGCAGTGAATTGCATCTAACATTTAATTTTATGAAGTGAAATATGTCCCGCGTACTCAACACATGGTCCTAAATTGAGTTGCTTCTCATCATGATGACTCATGAGTCATGACAAAAAACAAGCACTAGAGCACACAGTATAACCATATACTAAATGAGTTGTACCAAAAAAAAAAAAAAAAAAAAACTATACAGTAAATGAGTTACCTTTATGAACACTATCGGTAGTCTATGCCGCATGAAAATTTTGTTTTATTCTCTAAAAAGAGGATTTAATTTTTCTTTTATCAAACCCTAACCCACATTATATTGTATACTTTTCATTAAAAAAACAGAAAAAAGGCAAAAAGTTCTTATGAAAATCCTTTGTAGTGCGCTAATCATCAAGTGTTCTTCCCACTATCTTACGCGCTCAATGTAATGACTGAAATCAAGTGACAGTCCAATGGACAAAAAATATTTATTTACTATATTCATTTTACTTATTAGTCCAAATGTATAGTTCCCGGAAGCATATCAATGTTTTAGAAACTAAGCTGTTCATGGAATAAAAAATAAATGGAAAATGACCAACATCGAATCGTGATCATCTTAACGTGAAAAATATTAACAGAAAAATTTGAAAATATTTCTATAAGATACTCTTTAACTATATAACATCAAATAAAGTAATTTATAATAATGACAATTGATTTTTCATATATAGTTTAAGAATGGTCTGATTCAAGCGATCGATGGCCATAATGATAGTTAATTTATATTAAATTATTAGTTAGTTCTTGTTTATTCATAGGTTCTAAGGGTTAATCAGACTATATAACACAGACCAATCGATAAAATTGTTAAAAATTGTTCTATAAATAGGGTGACATTGACAGATTGCATTAAATTTTGGTTGATTTTGTCTAATCTTTTCATAATAAAATGACTATAAAAAAAAATTGAAGTCACTTAATATATATCAAAGAGAGAGAGAGAGACCCATGAACCAACCTTGATGAAGCTAGTGAAGAGGCCAACTATGAATGAGGAGTATTCATCTGGGCTGTAGACCTTGTAGAGGAAGGGATTGATGTAGTAGTTCTGGACAAAGTCAGTGCTACCAGATTCAACCAAATACACTGCTTCCTTTAAGATGGACTTAGCCTTGGCGCTTCCGGCCACCGCCGCCAATTTCGACTGATACTCCTTGTAGTACGCCAATTGTTGCGATAACGGTATCACGTTCTATTTCAATCACCCCATTTCAATGATTAGACTCATAAAATGGGATAAGACTCGATCTCAGAACTCCTCAGTGAAGAATGGTGGTGGTTCGGGAAATGAACACCATGAATGACTTCATATTATAATTTTTTTACTAAGGCTCCATTTGGTTGCACCTGATTGGACAGATTTCGCTTTTTGAAAAGCTAAAATCCCAAAATCGTGCAACCAAACGGGGCGGATTCTGGCGGAATCAAAAGCTGGATTCCTTTTAATTTTTCTCTCAAAATCCGTGTTTTAAAAAACTCAGAAACTGCGATTTTCGGTCGGAATCGATATTTTGAATTAAAAACAACTTTCTCTACCAAACATTAAACTCCTTTCAAATATTGATTCTTGAATTAAAAAAAATCATCCTAAAAAAGTCAAGATCTAAAATCATCTTAAAAAGCAGTTTTATTCCAAAAGCTACTTTTCAATGTGTTCCAAACGGACCCTAAGAGCATCACTCACATATGCATTTGGAATCTCTCTTTTCATGTCTATTGTATTTACAAATTTTGTTTTTTCTAAGACAAACAATTTTGTTATTTTTTATAATATTATAATAAATTATACACAAATAAATATCCATTGAAGTTTAATCAAAATTAATGGAAAAAAATATGTATGAATGAGTGATATTATCTCTTGAAAATATTAGTTTTATGTATAAGTTAAAAATACTAAATAGTTATTTCATTTTGAACTGATTGATGATCTCTTTTCATGGTACCCGTACCATTGTACCAATATGATAAGAATTAAAATTGTATAATAAAGTTTTATGAAATTAAAAATAAAAAATAAAATTCTATATTTGAAAGCATTCATATTTTAGAATTATCATTTGAACTACTATCATCTAGCACCACGTGTGTTTAATACATTTATCGTAGAACATGGTTAGGGATGCTCTAAAAATCACTATCTAGATGGACTAATGAAAACGTGCTTGTTAAGATAATATTATAATAGTATGCTATTTATTTTCCAATAATACTAAATATTAGCATAACATTCTAAATAATTTGGTTCACGACTTACAAGTGCCTCGGCAGTTTTGTCCCAGTAGCCCGAACCGGCTGAAGCAAAGTTCGCGCCGATGAGGAGGTTCTTCCCCGATGCCTCTGGGCTCAGGTAAGCCGGTGGGTAAGACGTGAAACCAAGACTGTCAGCTGTAAAAATTAAAAAAAAATGTCAGTTTTATATCTCTGATACAGAAGGAGAATTTCTTTTTACAGAAATCTAATTCTACTAAGTCCCGTGGAATGAGAAATTTTATTTAAATGCTCAAGAATAATTAAATAGAAGAAGAATGAGAACCAACAATAATAGACTGGCCTTTTTTAGTCTAATTTCATGCAATAATAAAGGTACAATATTGAACTAGAAACACTTGCCAGTGATGTCTGTAGCGAGCTTCCCATTGCAGAACCTCCCCGTCGGCTGATGGTTCTTGAAATCCCTGCCGTAGGGCGGGAAGTCGGCGCGGAAGAGCGTCTTGATGTAGTTGTTGTTCCCGACATCGACGCCCGAGTCTCCGAACGTTATGATCGCCGGGACTAATTTGGTGTCCAATTGTGAACGCACACCAAGCAATGCTGAAGAAATAAAGACAGCCAACACTAACAATGCATTCTTCTTTGGCTTCATCATCATTATGAGCTTCATGTGTGACCTGTGAGTGAACAAAAGGGGGATGGCCTCTTTAAATAGAGAAGCAGAAGTTGATGATCGCCTGTATCGAAGTACGTGTATTTTCTATAAATGATATCATTCAATTCATTGGAGTATCTATGCACTAATCGAAAATATTTAATTTTTCAAATGCGTTTCTTTATAACATTTTTATTTTTATTTTATTTTTATCCTTGTTTAAATGATAATGTGAGATATTTGACTTATATTCCACAAATTTTGTAGAAATGATATTATTCATGATACATGCATCATCAATTTTTTTATTGGTTTTTATATTGGGAGAAGGATAAAACAAAAAATATATATTTATCTATGTTGGATAATATCGTATCCATATTTATCAAATCTTAATATTTTTAATATTTTTTTTGCATACCCTCAAAAATTACATTTCAAAGTTTCAAATGAAGGATTTTGACAATATATAATTGGTTAAGCTGTACATATGCAAAAATTCATTTTCATTGTTCAGGTATAACATATATCTTTTATTTGTAATTTCATAATAATTATTAAAAAAATTATTATATTATATATATATATAACATAATATATATCATATATAAATGGATTAAAAATAATTAAAGGTATTGATTTAAAACAATTTTTTTAATTTTTTCTATTGATGAAGACTAGCATGTACTAATGAAGAATGCGTTGTCCAAATTGAACTGAGTGTATTAACATTTTCAGTTGGTATTGCATGTTCAGTTGGTATTGCATGTTGAGAATCAGTACTCACAATAACTGCTCTACAACTACTATGGCGACTCATAAATCTTTGTGGGTTGGATTGATTGGAAAAGTTGGTTGGGGAGGAGGGGAAGGGTGTAAATGACCACTCTGACAGAACACACTGACAACGCGAATCTTGTGCAAGTGTCCCGTCCATTTGTGGGGAAGATATGAAGAGTTGGCAAAAATGATAAGTTTTTTTTTCTTTTTAAAACATGCATGTGAAGAATGGTAGATCTTCCACAAGGATGTAGAACATGCATGTGTGTTTTAGTTACCACTGCATGCCTACGTAGGATCTGGAAATGAGAATATAAAGGAAGAGGGAAGTAATATATTGTACTCTTGGATCATTCAAATATATGCTTTTATTTTGGAATAAAGTACATCTTCAACTGTGCAATATTTAATAAGGTCCTGTAAAAGAAATTATTTGATGTCCAGCAGTCACTATTTGACAAAATTTTGATTAAAACGATGTATAAAATCCATCCACAAATCAAGTTACGAGTGTATACTTTTTTAAAACATAAGTAATTTTTTTAATATTTTTTATAGGAAGGTTTTGTATCTAGAGTGATCATATCATTCTGATTAAACTAGGAAAAACCCCAGGGGCTATATAGTAGAGGCTAACATGATAAACGGGCTCTTGAGAACCAGTCCAAAAGGTTGCCAAACTTGGTTATAAAAACAAATAATGGGGATGGAAACCAGTCTCAAAGAAACTAAACAATTTTTTTTCTTTTTTCTGCACATGGCAGGGATCAATCTCACGACCTTCCCGAAAAAGGCCATGCCCCATCCACCATGCTGAAGCTTGCGGGGACAAATATATATACATATTGTTGACTCATGAATATGTGATGGATCTAGTCTTACCATAGGTAAAACAATGGTGCAAAAACAAACTAAAACGATGTGAGCATCTCCAACCCAAATAGAGAAACAAACAGCTCTCTCTTTTCTTTTATTTTCTTTTCGAACCCTTCTTAAATTTTTCTACCTCAAAAATGTCCATTGAGAAATTAAAAATGTATAAATAAAGGTAACATGGCTCTAAAAGCATTTAATCTAGTACACCACTACACTCACAACTTACACTACTATAATTTTTGACATTGATTATCGTGATCAAATGGATAATAAACAATCATCGTAAACCGTGATCGTTATAATTAAGATCACAGTTTACTAAAATCCGTAATCGTATATTTTACAAAGATTACGGTTTAAAAAAACTATGATATTAATTATTACGGTCACAATTTTTGTAAAAGTGTAATCAAAACAACCGTGATCAATGTAAAAAATTATAATATAATTATTTCATGACTGGTTTTAATATCAATTTTTTTTTTTGTTATTAGAGGTATCCAAATCCTTAGAGGCAATGACTAATACTTTGAGTGTCTGTACTAACCCACTTGGAAGGTTTATTATTGATATTTGAGTAAGTAGAGGGTGAGAATTGAACACATATCAATGGAGAGCAAACTCATGGTGCTAGCTAATTTCTTAATACCTTGATGGATAATATCAATTTCTTTTGTCTCATCAAATCTTCCTTTCTCACGTAACATGGTTTTTATGGATAATGACATGAAATCCTCTTTTTTCACGTAACATGGTTTTTATGGATAATGACATGTAACCTACTGGATCAGTTCAGCTCATAAATAATAAGTAAACCATATTTTACTTATTAAATGATTTTATGTATTGTTTTTACAAGTGCCATATTGTTTATAGATAATGTCAATTTCAGTTTACATAATTTTTGAATTTTTTAAAAATAGTATACCTCATCTAATGATACATGCTTTTATAAAAAAACGAAATATATACTCCAATGAATTGCATGGATGCATTTATAGAAAATGTAAAAAATTATTTCGAAGCATATACCTTATGTGAGTATATATGTCGTTAATTTTCTATCAACATATAGGGCTGAAATTGTGGCTAAAAACGGATTTGGGTGTAACAACGCCCTTCTAGGTATGAACCATGCAAAATGTTATCTCAGTTAGGGGTGGTAAATGAGCCGAGCAGCTTGGGCTCAGCTCGGTAAAAACTCATTCGGGCTCGTTCGATTAGACAAATGAGCCGAGCTTGAACACTTTTTAAAGCTCGGTTTGTAAATGAGTCGAGTCCGAACTGAGCCTGAGCCCAAGCTTATGTCATTTTTACATGTATAAAATGTTGTGATTTGTGAAATATAACTTCTCAAATGCTAAACAAATTTTTTTAGCTAAATGATCATGAGCCGAGCCTTGGTTTAAGCTTCGGCTTGACTCATTTAACAAATGAGCTGAGCTGAGCTTTAACGATTTTTTCACGAGCCAAACGAGTAAAGTTTGAACACGAAATTAAACTCAATCTCGAGCTAGTTGAGCCTGATACTAAACGAACCGAGTTTTAATAGGTTAAAGCTCGACTCATTCGACTCGTTTACCACCGTAATTTCAGTTGATGGAGACTTAAATCGACACAAGGAGACAAAAAAAAAAATTCCCATTATCAAATCAGTATGAAATTATAGAATCTCCATCTTTCTAGAATTACCTCTTTTACAATTATGGCTTTTCACCTTTAGATCCTTCTATTTTATGATTCGTGTGATTGCCACTTTAATTTTGGAATTTGGTATTGCCTTCATTATTAAATGAATGTAAACCACCTTGATGTGACAACACACATTCCTGGTAAAATATTTTGGTACTCGCATTTCAAGTAAATGCAGAACTTGATGTATATTCACATTCAGATGCAATGGGAGATGTATCTCTTTAATGAGAGAAATTGAATTAAAGTCTCGTGCTTGGTGATAAATAAAGATTTGTCAAAAAAAAAAACTAACAAAAAAAAAAATCTGATAGCTACTTTTCAAGAGCCTAAATATCGAGCGTAGTCAACTCAATTAAGGAGATCAATTCATAGTTGTGCGTTTGGTTGTGCGATTGCACTGCGATTATGATTGCAAGAAGTTACGTTTGTAATCGTGCAACCAAACAGTTTTATAATCACAGTTTTAAACCCAGCGATTGCAGATAAATAGTGCCTAAAAACTGTGATTTTAAAAAACTAAGAAAGTGAGCTTCCTACAGAATCAGTTTTGCAATCACGCAACCAAACACACCCATAGTATCTCGATGGCCATGCAGCAGCAAGGTGAAAATCATGATTGTAATTTTTTATAATTTTCATTTAATTGATTCATGCAATATATCATGAAAGTGTATATATTTTTCATAAAAACATATATTAATGTTTATTATTTCTTAAAAAATCAAAACATGTGCCAACCGCTAATGGACCGTCCCAACATTATTCTTAAATAATTGAATCAAATCAGGCTCCAACCACTGGTCCAGACCGTCCCAAACATTATTCTTAGGCTGGACAACCCCCACCTACTGTGGGGCAATGCTATGCAAGGTGAGAAATGAAGAAATAGACTTTAAAGATGATAAAGAATCTGGATGGGTGGTAAACAAGTGCAAGGACATGAATTCAACTAACAAATAAGGAATGCCATCCAGTCAAATGATACATAGCACCTTAATACAAACAATTATTTTATGCACCAGTTTCTCCACCCATCACAATTAATTTCACCAGTAGACTTTTTTTTCCCTACCTTTGTTTTGGCAGTCCTAGCTGCTCTGGGATCCAATAAACAATGGGATATACAGAAATTTATCTGATCACATGAAACTCAGTAAATAGTCAGACAATTTGGTTTTTATTGAAAAGTAGAAGCAATCGAGGGAACACAGAACATGCAGATAGGCTTTTCCATGACCCACATTTAAGTCGTGCTCTGTGGTGAAGGAAACAAGAACTGCAAGTATTTTATATGTTACTGTTCACATTTATAACTATGTTAACTATGTTGCAGAGAAATAATTAAAATTAGATGAGATAGAGGACCTTAAGCACTGGGCATCCCACCTTGCAAAGTACGCATTTCCTGATGCCACAAACTGAACATCTGTTTCTCCATTGTATGAACCATCAACACATAAAAATGTAAACACCGAAAACAGACATCGTTATGTAAAGAGATGCACACATGCATATAGAATGATCTGAATTAATATTACACAATATGTACAAGGATCTCTAAAAAGTCCAGTGAATCAATATGCATGAATGTCAAAAATGACTCAACATAGGCAGAAAAAATGCAACATATACATTTGCTATCATGCCTTTTACCTAGATTTTGATGCTGTTCAACTTTAATTTCAATTTCATACTACCAGCTTGGACTACAACCTCACTTTTAGATTCATTGACTTTCAACACCATCGCCTTTTTCCCCATAGAAGAAACATGCACCATGTCACCCAACTTTGGAATTTTGATCCCATTTTCTGCAAAATTAGTATATATCATCAGGAGATAAGTGTATGAGAGCTCCACCATGGTTATGGAAAATATATGTCTGGAAGCATAATTTCGCACCACTAGTAGTTTTGTTGATGTCAGAAGACTCTGTGGTCATTGTTAAATTAGATGATGGTGATGTAGTAGGTGTCTCAGCAGAGTAGGCTCTCTCCTTGGCATGCTCACTAGGTGAAACTCGTGACATTGCAGATTCGCAATACTGCTGCAGCTTTTTACGAAGGAGGGATCGCCCTCTGGATGCAAACTCAGACATTATCCGGACCTTCTTACGCCTCTGAATCTCTGTATGATCAGCGATTCTCTGCTTTGCCGTTAAAAGATCTCCATGAAGCTTTCTTGAGAATCTAAGATCATAAAAACATATTTATTGAGCAAAGCATTTTCATTTCATAATATTTTATTTAATTACTGAAAAATAGAAATGGTGAAACATGTAAAGTAAATCCCCTTTTCTGCAATCGAGAAATCTATATGAATAGAGATTTTACTTGGTGGAATCAGTATTATTAGAGACATGGTTGAACAAATCCACCTATTTTGAAAATCTTTGAGATTACACACTCATCCCAATAAATGGCTAAAACAGTTAACAAAAAAACGATTTCATGGTTTCAAGCTTGAGAAGCCAGCTTCTGGATACAGTCAAGGAAAGAGAGCAGCGGGGAGCGACTTTCCTTGAATGTATGTTAAAGTTCAGAGATGATACAACCAATTTCCTTACCTGATGCCAGAATATATAAGTGATCCACATTGATTTCCTTGTCATTAAAGGCACATTAAAAGCTTTAATGTCATAGTCTTACAGTGACCACTTGTAACTGGCAATAAAAGTTGTATTTAACTGCATATGCAGATGTTTCTAGAGTTTTTCTTTTACTTGAGGTTAGCTTTTCAGACTAATTTCACCTTGGAAATCAGCTCGGTGAATACCAACAAATTCCGACTCAAGATGGTTTAGATTTATATATTATGCAAATGATGCTTAGGACTTGTCTTTGCCGGGTTGCAGGCTTGGGTTTATTCCTGACGAGGATCGATCTCCTAAGTGGTGCACTTGGAAATGAATCAGACTAGATACAGGCCCCACAAAATCAAAAGATATTGAAGAGCCAATAAACGGTGCTTTCCTGGACCTGGTCAAAACTGCAAAATTTAATGCTAAACCCAACTTGAGCTGAGAAACGCTTGATGGATCTCGGGTCGGTAACACCCATGAATCCTCCCATTAGAACAATATTCATAGAATTTGCTAGTGAAATGTTAAATCATTATAACATTTAGAATAATTTTAGAGCATGAAATGATCCTGACAAACTAGTGCATACTAATATCCTTGTATCCAAGGTTCCATATATAATCTAACACGAAGCTCTAATATACTGCAAAATGAATGATGACACTTGGACATGCAGGTGACACAAGCCTTACATCAAATAGTGTTCTCCTTCCTGTAGATGCTTCTGAAAATCTTGCTTGAATTTTTCCATATCAAGTATGATCTGCAAAAAGTGAACAACAAATTAAGAAACTATTTTTTTATGAATAGAACAATTTATGAAGCTTGATCAGTGAAATCATCAAAACCCATTGGACGGATGGATATATTTAGCACGTCCTAATTCAATCCTAATAAATTATTCTCATCTTGATGCAGATAGTACATGTGATAATCAGGATGAGAGAGATTCAGAGAGAGGAAAAGGATAACAAGAATCTTCACTCCTTTTCAATAAAAACCAGAAAATTCAAGTTGTGGGGAGCTTAAAAGAACTAGAGATAAAAAAAACCTAGAACTTAATGCATTTCCACACATTAATGAGTCCTATTTATAGGCCTTTTAACCGACAAAAAGTTGTACGGAAGGGGAAAAGTTTGTTAAAAATCTAGTTAAGAGGTTGCTACAGTCAACTACTTTCAGGAATCCATCAGGGGATTGATGGCAAAATTCAGTGGTTCATCTCCAGTAACCGCCTTGTAACTAGCTTGATTATGTGGGTGACTGAGTTGGTGATCGAGTTTGGTGACAGTTTGTTGAGGTTGTTGGTCAAGATGATAAACCATCACGCATAACTGTTCTGTTTAGTCAATCCTTTGGTTAAGTTGATGGCTAAGGTCATTGGGATTCATGGTTAGATAAATCAATTTATCATGGCATCAACAGTTATGGTCAAGTAGTTGTCGGGTATAAGTTAAAACCATGAAAGAGTTGTTAGCAAGGTTGGACTGCCTTACATCTCCTAAAAAAACTTTTATGAAAAACCGTACATTTGATATATGATTATAAATAGACAAACAGATTAACTATCCAAGCAAACAAAAAAACCTATGAACTACGATTTGGAAAATATGCCACTACACTAATGGTTGTGGTTGTGTAGATGGACGGTTCTTTCAGAGTGGTCGCCTAGCTACTGATGGTCAACGGTCGTTGGGTGGAAGCCACCCTCCTCGACGTCCTCTAATGCCTAATTGCAACTTGTCACCTCTCAAGTTGTTTTGCCAAGTCTCAAGTTGCATCAACCTCTAATCTCAAATTGCATGGTAAAGAAAAAATTGAAAAAATAGGCAAAAAGTGGTTCATGAATATGAATGATGGAGAAACAAATTTGAAAACTGATCAAGGCTAAGAATAACATAATGAGATTTTGATGAAACACAAACTAGAAAATCCACAAACATACGACAAAGAAAAACATTAGTTTCCAAAGAATGTGATGACTTCAACATGAATTAAACCTTGAACAATGAACAGATGGACAGTTTATAATTCAAGGGAATTGCGATGTATTGGAGTGTTCGTATGAGCAAAAAACTGTAAACTGTACCCTATTAATCTCAGCACTGGCGGTTCCATAAAGCATGCGTGCATCATCTAGGATTGCGTTTGGTACTCCTAACCTTTCAGCGATATTAATTGCATTTGACCGACCTGAAATGGAAAACACTTGCCACTATTAATGAAGTCAAACTGGAAAAACAATTAATATAAACAAACTATAAAAATAGAAAACTGCATTGTTACTTGGCATGACACATGGGGGTAAGTGGGTAACTAAATACTACGTGATTTTGTACGTAATTCATTATGCCCCTGAATTGAATGATGGCTGGTCAAATCATATAAAACTCCACCATGAAAGGTCCTTCCATGAGCAGATTCTTAATTACAAAGCTTTTATCTTGTTGAACAAATATGCTGTTTTCTCAATGCCAAACATATAATTTTGGAGATTTAGCATTTTCCAAGATTTAGTATCCTTCATTTTAATCGTCTCTCTCTCAAAAAAAAAAGTTTCATTCTAACATTAAAACTAGGTTCATTGTGATTTTTTTTTACCTACACCAAGGATGGTAACATGAATATCTAGCTTTTAAGAACACTTTCATAAACTTAGATCTTGCTCAAAAAAATCAAACTTTAAAAATAAAGATGCACACATAAGAGAGGAAAACCTGGTACACCCCAAAGTATCTTATATGTTCGCTTCATATTCACTTCATCGAATTCCACGCAAGCATTTTCAAGCACGATTACTGTAGAAAAATGGTTCTTGTAGATATGAGTTCATTTTTACAAGGAAAAAATAGTTTATTTCAGAGCTCCAGATACCTATATTTCAGTGTTTTGAGTTCTCCATGATGAGTTGTTGCTATTGTCAACAAAGCACCGCTTTCAGCAAAACATTGCAGAAGTGACATTCCCAATGCTGCTCCTTCAAGTGGATTTGTCCCTGCACCAACCTATGCGTGCAACTATAAAATAGAATTTATATCATTCTGAAGTAAAAATAACACATTTCCAGCATCTAATGATTTCCAAAATTTAATTTTGACATGGAATAATATGTTCAAAATTAAATGATACAATGAGAATTTGATGAAAATGCTATTGAGAATAAGACTTTAAACTGACAATTATTATTGGTGCTCTAATGCAGTTGAGAGAATGCCCATGTTTCCAATATTCAAAAAAGCTTGGGTGGAAGGATCTACCACCCTTTTGGGGTAACCAAGTAAATAACAAACTAGCAACTTAAGCAGACGAAACTGAAGGGATGATGCCAAACCACATCCTAGCAGGTTGGTAGAGGTATCCCTCTTCACTGAGGGGTACTAGATTCAATCTTAATCCAGTTGATAGGAGAAGATTTTACTAGGAAAAATAAAGGGAAACTGTCTTCAAAAGACAAAAATCAACTTACACACCAAAAATGCAGCAGAGTGGATATCTTCAAAAGAGTCCTTTTTTTATGAATTACAGGCAGAAAAAATCAACTGATAGTCTAAAACAAGGAGCCATCAAGATCAAATTAACATGCTTTCAGAGCAACAGAATTAAATAAAATAGGGTCCATAACATAAATCATCAGTATTCCTTACTGCTAGGATTGATTATAGACTTATATATAACAAATTAGGATATATTTAAATCAAACATATTGTCTAGTTACAATGTTCCTTCTTCAGAGTAATCAAACTTAACTTATACATAACAAACCCTACATGTTTTCCTTTATTCATGAGAATGTTTTCTGAATGAAGTTGTATCTGCTACAATGTATTGGAGAAAAAGAAAGATAAGATCTTGTGGAAACCCTACATGTTTTCCTTTATTCATGAGAATGTTTTCTGAATGAAGTTGTATCTGCCACAATGTATTGGAGAAAAAGAAAGATAAGATCTTGTGGAAAGACCAGAACCATAGAACTACAACATATGTTAACAAGGGAATTTTTTAATAAAGGAAAGTATGAAGGATGAAATGTTAAAAAACAACGGAAACTAATGATCTACAGTATATAGAATATACAAAGTTGGCACATTTTAGGTGTGGTGCCCAGCATATACATTGTCTTTTTAGTTTTTACATACTATATAAACATTCTGTGGTCAGCATACACAATCAATAATAATATAGCTCCCACCCAATAAATGATGAGAAATAGTTAAACAAATTCAAATCTATGTTACCACTGATTGTGAAAATTAACAAGAGTAAGAAAAGAGCCAGATTGGATTGGAAATGCATCTGCCCTACAAAGGAAAATTGGGTTTGAATCATATGTGGGTTGGGTGGGTATGGGAAGGGTTGCCTCTTTGGCTTTGTACATAACTAACTTTTAAATGTCATAAAAAAGAAAGATGAACAATTGATGATTGACAACAATCATATATAACAAACATTTTAGACTGGCTCTGAAGAACTTACTTCATCTAAGAGCACCAATGATTGGCTTGTTGAGTTTGACTTGATCGCCTGAGAAAGAAAACAATAAAGTAGATAATATGATTCTAATGATCTATTTTAATTTGAAACCATGCAAAATAATCAAATTCTAAGCAATTCCACATTCAGTTATATTTGTCTCAGAAATATGTACATTCACTCAAAAAAACCAATCTCAAATAGATGCTAAACCAGAGCAATTGGACAGTAAATATCTTGTGTTACCATAGTCAACTGATGCAATTCCTTTTTGTGACAGCCTTTGAAAAACAAGTACAGAGACAGATGTGTGATCAATCATATATGTCCCAATTTTACAGGACTGGTGTTCCAGGGCTGTATATCAATCAGTCTAGAAGCAGATTCATCACTCAACTCTGTTGTTACGTGCCCCAAAATAGCACAGATTTGTTAACATCTGACCCACACTTTTTCAAGCTGGCAAGAAAACGACTTCAGG
Organism: Acorus calamus; assembly: GCA_030737845.1. Classification (NCBI taxonomy): domain Eukaryota; kingdom Viridiplantae; phylum Streptophyta; class Magnoliopsida; order Acorales; family Acoraceae; genus Acorus; species Acorus calamus. The sequence continues at coordinate 18,065,292 of CM060864.1, read as the reverse complement.
AGTATGTAAAAGAGCAGACTGTCCATTCAAACACGATTTTGATATTTTCTTGGTTTGCCACGACTTCCATCTGGAGAGTCAACAATCAGAGGAACAGAGCAAACTAACTGAAATTATTTTGTTTGGTGGAGTTCTCACTAGATGGTTAACCAATTGGATGACTGATGATAAGTCCAAAACATCAAGAAGCAGATTGCAGCTGCACGGACATTGATCAAATATTTAGGTATATAGCATGCCATCAATTATGGAAATTTTTTTTTTTTTTTTTGGGGGGGGGGGGGGGGGGTTGAGATGATGGCAATAGGTATCATTTCATAAAATCAATTAATTTTTTCTCACCTATCAAAGCATTGACTGGGGCAAATAGATCAGAAACTTTTACATGGCTGGCCTATATCAAACTATACAAGTCATTATGGGAAACGACAAGATTAGTAATTTAATGTTGAGAAATTTGCTAATTTTATCTTTACATTTTGCAGCCAAGGAGTGTTGAAATGAACGGCCTCCCCTCAACCAGTTATAGCAGTTTTTAACCATTTAACCTTCTGTTGAACTCGGGCACCAAAGAACGTCATCTGCATTACCACAATACCATATCATCAAAATCAGTAGTTTTTCTATCTCCATTTCTTTAAGATCTGTTTTGAAAAGTGACTGTCATACTATCCCATATTCATATCTCACCCAACAATCTCTCATGAGACATGTTTTAGTTCGTTGTCAACAAGAAAAGAAGAGGGAATTGCAGCCTAGGGGGATCTTCCTCACATCACACATCATACCAAAATCTGATTTTAACAAGACGCTTAAGTTTATGTTAAGTAGTCAAAGCCTCTTCATGGTTTCTTTTCACTCTTGCCCCAACGTCCTTTTTTCCACATTTCATACGTCATCCCCGTGTCGGAACCTCCCGTGGACGGACCCCCACTGGAGGCCGACTTTTCACGCTGCTTTTACGCGTGACCCTATTTCGAAGGAGTGCCATCTGGTGTAGCGCCCACGACCGGAGGGTGAGAATTTTTCCAGTAGAACGACGCGGAAGGGAAATTTTTCAGAAAAATGGAGTTTTGAGGGCCGAAATGATGGAAATTTTAGAATCCGAGACGGCGGCAACGTTTGATCACTGTTTTTAATGAATTCAAATGATTACACATATTCAAGTTCCAAAAATTATGAATTGATTGTTGGAGAAGTTCATTGATGTCTGCACATCATCACTGACCAACCGTGATTTTGATTTTAATAAATCAATTAATAAAATAATATAAGGTCTTGTCATGCATATTCATTCCCATTTCCCAACCCAACTAAAGTTCTAAGGTCCCGTTTGATTCGTGTCATTTTGGGGTGATATTTGATTCTATGTGAGATTACCAGGAAAGTGTATAAAATCCGATAATCTTGATAGTAATTGTGAGCCCCACTGGAATTAAAATCCATGCATGTGGGAAAATATAGTGGAATCAGATTTCCGTCCCAAAAACATATGTAATATGAGCCGTTTCGACGCCCGTAGCAAAAGTTATGGCCCTCTGAAGATTCGGCACCCTACATGCCCTGTTGAAAATTTTTCCTTGGATCTTATGGTCCCGGCAACCCCTGCGGCCACCAAGAACCACGTGCTACACCAGACGGCACTCCTACGGAAAAGGGTCACATGAAAAAGTAGTGTGGGTAGTCGGTCTCCGACCGGGGTTTGTCCACAAGACGTTCCGACACAGGGATGACAAATGAGATGCGGAGAAAAGGACGGAGGTGAAAAAAAAAGGAAGAGATTTTGGGGGGGGAGGGGAGGTGCAACACGAGAACTTCCCAGAAGGTCACCCATCCTAGTACTACTCTCGCCTAAGCACGCATAACTTCAGAATTCTGATAGGATCCGGTGCATTAGTGCTGGTATGATTGCACCCGTAGTGAATGCGAACTTATCCTTCAAACGGCATCATAGCGGCCCCACATTGGAGACGGATAATAAACTAAATAAAGAGAATCCATGGCACGCTAGAATAATGCCAATAATACTGTGCCACAGGCCACCCTTAAAATCCGAAAATTTGCAACCACGACCGGAGGGTGAGAATTTTTCAGTAGAACAATGCGGAAGGGAAATTTTCTCCCCTTTTGAGTTTTCCACATTTTTTACAATTCCAAAGGATGGACCAATCTAATTGTGATGTCTTAGACAGTCGGCCTGCATCAGTATGGCTGATTGGCTGGCCATTCAAACACGCTTTTGTCTTTTTTCCTAGCTTGTAGTGACTTCCATTTGGAGAGTTGCTATTCAATAGAGCTAACAGAATATAAAAAAATTGTTTGGATGGAGCTCCAAGTCTCACAAATCTTCCAAACAGACAAATTTTCTGAAAATAAAAAAAGGATTCTCAGGAAAACATACTTTCAGACCTGTACCAAGTAAATTATAAATATGAATGGCAACTTACACTTATTTGCTTTAAGTGGCCAGAGAAGGTGGATAAAGATTGAGCCAAGGACTGCTCATCTCCAATATCAGCCAAAACTGAATCAAACCAAGGAATACTGACAGGTTCAGAAGCAAGAACATAAAGGCCTGCAAAAAGGGTACTGAAGGATTATTTTCTCTGGGCATCTCTTTTTCAGTTTGGAAAAGTTCAAGTATCAGAAAAATGTTCTCCTTTGAAATATAAGCAAAGAACAGTTTGTCAAAATGTTCTCTTTTTTCTTTTTTTCTAAATGATTGTTGCATTTTTAAGATCCTTTGATATGGTTTTCAGGATGTTATTCAGCCAACCTAACAGATTAAGTAAGCTTCTAACGATGCAGAAGATCCTAGAGGAAAGCATGTTTCTGTAACTCAAGAGTGTGTTATTGTATAGAAAAAAATTGCTTCTGCTTGCCATTTTGTTATAGGTAGTAAATTTTTTTTGCAGAATTTAATTGCTCTTACCTAGTTCCTCTGTGGGTGTGGGTAGGGTGGGTGTGGTGGTGGTGATTGTGTGTGTGTGGGTGGGGGGGTTAAAAGAGCCTTCCAGACGAAATCAAAGAGGGAACATATTCTTTCTGTATATTGGCAATATATCTTCTGCATTATTTATGTAAGTTGCTGATAAAAAAATTATTTTATCTTTCCAAAGAAAGAAAGAAAGATAATGAAACATTTTTCTCAATCTTGACTTCACATGGCTACACGAAAGAAAAAGCGGAACATTAATCACATAGAACACATGAATGAAGACATATAAGGAACAATATTGACCTGATCTTGCCATTAAAGAAGCAAGGCCAATAGTTTTCAAGCATATGGTTTTGCCTCCTGTATTGGGGCCAGTTATAACCAGCACCCTAGTCTTTGTGGAAACAGAAATGTCAACTGGGACAGGATGATTTTCTTCCAAGCTAGTAACCTGAAGACAGAATGGAACTACTTGAAGAAATCTGCATAAGCTTTTAATCTTGTGAAAGATGCCAAAAAGTAGCAAACTTAAAATAGTCTATAAAAAGGCAATGAACGATAAAGCCACTAAGAATGTCACCTGATTTTTCAACAATGTGAGGTGATCATCATTCTCTTCTTCCATCATATTCTCTCCTTGCAATCTTCTCCTGTTGTCCTAATGGCCAAAGTAACCAAATTAATTGTTTCAATTACATAACCATTTTAACAATTATATTTGATCATAGAACATCATATGAATTGTCACATTTAAATAATAAAATGCAATATCCATCTGGCAGAGATAAGCTTTACTTTAGGTTTGGACATACAATCTGCTTGCCGATGATATTACCTGATTTCAAACTTATTACAAGGTCAGCAAAGAAACAAACTTAAAATATATCTTACGGAAATAGCATTAATGACTTTCTCTTTAGCATTCCGCAACTTCTCCCGGTATTGTTGAAGTAATAGGGGATTATACGCTTTCTTCATATACAATGTCCATTTCCTCTGACTAGGATGAGAATAAGAATCTTTATTATGCATCTGATTCACTGATATGTTGTCTGCAGAGATAGATGAGCCATCCTTGCCAGTAGAGAGAGACAAATCAGGCCATGTAGCTCCATATGCAATACTGTACTTTGCTCGAGAACTAACCTGCATTTCAAAGACAAAGTTGGTCAAAACTCAGGGAATGAACATTCATATGCAAGACTAACCTTGTTTAACCAGCATCAAACACATAACCATGCAGGTAAGCTAGGTAACTTTAATAGCAAGGATGAACTAAAATGCTTGCCACAAATAATCAAGTTACAGATACAGAAATAGCCACATAAACTATAAATTAGCAGACACAGAAAAAGCAGTCATTCAGCAGACAAACACACACACATATTGAATGGCTTGGGATCAGTTTTATATAGTGAAACATAATAATTCCACTTAAGAGGATATAAACACACACATAGAGCATAAGGATAGAATACTTCCATCCAACAAAAGATGTGCAAATTTCTTAAGTACAAATTTAGGTTGCTTCAAACACTGAACTTCTTCTTGGTAAGAAGGTAGAAATACCCCCTCTTTAGTGAGAGGACTTGGGTTTGAGTCTTGCCGCTTACTGATAGGGGAAGATTTGACCAAGGAAAAAAAAAACTTACCAATAAAAAAAAATCATCACATTGTCACATATTTAAAATATTTTCACTTATGTAAATGAATATTGTATTCCAAGGAAACAAATAGAAAAGTGATCAACAAGTGCAGGATGTTAGTGGGCTCTGCTACATGTTATACATTTAAAGGAACAAGGGCAGGATGCTAGTTTTTCTTCCGCAACAACTGCAGTCACACCACATAATAGTTACTCTCATGTCAGTGCGCTCTGCTACATGTTCTACATGGAAATCAAAGGCTTTATGATAATTGAGAGCAACAAGTGAATACTATAGATGAGGTTAACCACAGAATGACCTAACTGGATATTGTCAAAGAAACCTACCACATCCAACTGAACAATAGTGCTCAACAAGTGCAGGATGTCTTCAAGATCTTCTCTCATCTGCAAATAATTGAACATGTTTTATTTCTAATACTATTTAAATGATCTAGAATATTAACTCCTGGAATATGGTGAGACCTAGCAAACCTTATCTGTCAACTTAGAAAGCACATCCTGCTCAGCCTTTGCCACTAGTGCCCTTGCTTGCTGCAATTCATCATTTAAAGGAACTGCAGAGACTGGCTCTATCAAGTTCTCAATACCTGAGCCACTAAAAGAAAATGTTGTTTGTCAATGAAGACCATAAGTGAAACTTCATGGAATCAATGTCATGTATAAAGGGAACAATGGTCATGGAAAGGGCCAGAAGAACAAATCTCAAAATAATTTGCTATAATTCCAAATTGTCCATACTACCCAACACTTCCATATCATCTGGCAGTTGCATAGAACATGGATCAAGTCTTTTAGTTCACTGTGACCAGCGTTCAGGAAAGACACTTTAACCCAAGACTGCAAATCTCAAGGGACCATCATAGCCATAAATTTGATGGTTAAACAAACACTGATTTTCATCCGCAGAACCTTTGTCTTAAATGTCCATGATTTAACTACAAGATGCTATTGCATCTTAGGAACTCCACATCACTCAGACATGTTGCCCATGCTCTTGTATGCCATGCACTCAGGATCATCACCCATTATGGTTGGTACAAGCACAGGTTCATAACATGGCAGGGTAAAATTTAAATATACATGATTGAGTACTTTATATGTTAAAAACACACAACAATGTACCTATCATGCTGCCGAGGGTGTGGTCGGGCATTCTTGCGGGGGGGTCCGGAGTTTATGGAGGCAATTCAATGGGAGTTGGGCGGGGGACAACATTGATTTTTGGGAAGATCTATGGGTGGGTGATTCCAGCCTTCGCGTGAGGTTCCCAGCCATACATCAGATTGCGTCGACCTCTAGAGGTGCCGCTAGTCAGTTCTGGTCGGGTTGAGGAGATAGTGGTTATTGGGAGGTCTTGGTGCGCCGAAACCTGAATGACAGAGAGGTGGATGGGTACTTAGGTCTGTTGCAGGAACTGCAGGGGGTAATGCTTAACCCGAATTTGAGGAATAGGGCGGTGTGGAAGCCCTCTCCTTCAGTAGGTTTCTTGTGCGGGAGCTGTTACACGTGGCTGTGTAACTCGAGACAGGGGAACAGGGTTTATCATGTACACACACTTTGAAGGCATGTCTCCATTTGAATTTCCTAGCAATAATATTTTGTATCATTGAATTGTTTTACCTACAAACTTTTCTCCAGATACATACAACCATTTATTTTAAGTAAAATCTGCCTTGCATCATATTCTTAGAGAAGTTGCAGTCAAGGGAAAAAGTACATTCAAGAAATTTTTTATCTGACATAGAACATCATGGATATCTCCACAGTCAGATCGGCATTTTTAAATCATAGGCGTTGTTACATGCAGTCCTTATATGCAGCCACACAAGCAGTCTCATATCGCTAAATATGTGTTTGATCAAACTTTGATGAAGCATGCAATTTTTATTTATTTTTCCATAAGTGGGTTCATACGATTCACTAGAGTATATATTTCATTTTTCATCAAGGTAATATAATTCATTACGAGTAATATATTTAAAAAAAAATGTTGGTTGAAGCATGAAATTTTTTACATAAGTGGGTACATACAATTCAGTAGAGTAAATATTTCATTTTACAAGAAATATACACTTTCAAAAAAAAATCATAGCATGTGAGGAGTGCACAAAGGGCTGCACATGGGGCTACACTAACATTTTCTTAGAAGAAAATTGCCTCTTTGTTAAGGGACAAAGTGAAATATCCAACCAAAAAAAAAAAAAAAAAAATTAAATCCTGAGAAAAGAAAAACATGACATCTCATAATAAAATAGAGATTAATAGGATAATCAGAAAACTCAATGACTCATAAAGAAAATTGTTTTGAAAAAATGGTAGGCATCCTACCCAATTTATTAAAAATGAGCATGCCAAAATACAAAAGAATAGACAGAGCCTAAAACAATGGCCCCAAAGAAAGAAAGAAGAAGAAGAAAAATCCACACACTACATCTCCTATCATAATAAACCCCCCCCCCCCCCCCCCCCCCATGTGAAGTAGAAAACACAACTCCCTGCACAAAATCTTCACCAAGCTTTGATGAAACAAATCATCATCTCCCAAATATTCAACATTGTAGGGTATGTTGATCATATATCATTTTTAATGGCTATAATAAGTTCATCAGCACTCATCTGTGAATTTTTCCCTACTACGCTCATAAACACTTCGAAACTTCCTCTCTTCCATCTTCCCTCACTCACATTCAGGTCAACAATTAAAATATTTTACATCAAATCACCCACCCATTTTCCATGCTTGTTCCACAATCACACTTGATAGCTGCCCCCCACTCATATTATAATACTAGTGATATGGGCACACAGAGAATAAATTCACCATCAAAATCAAATATTTTCAATGACAAAAACTAGAGAAATAGGCTTGCATAAATATAAAATCATCAATATGCACTGCCCTGAAGATGAATGCTAACGTAATCCAAATGTTCTTCCCTCCACATCTAGAAATTTTTCCAAATCCATGGGTCATATAGTTGCTCCTCAGTTTCAACCAGTAAGGTAGATTCCCTGGTTAAACAACTGATGTTGACAGGCATTGCAAGCCCCTCTCTAGCCCCCCCCCCCCCCCCAGCTAGGGGAATTTGGTATCGAGGCTGTCCCTGCCTACCCAGTGTTTACACGGTTGTGTCCTTCATAAAGGAACATGAAATATCCATGTAGCTTCTCACCTGCTGACATCATTCTGCTTTCTGTAGCAAAGATAGTGATGCCTTTGTCATTCCACAATGAGATAATCACACAGCATTCAAAGGTGCATGTCAATCCATAATATATACAGCCCTCTTTCTATCATGAAATCATTACCCCAAAAAACTCTTATATAAATGTTTCTTAAAGCCTCTACAAAGGAATTCCCACAAAGGATTGGGAACAATGGTTTATTTGTTATTGACATGAAATAAGTGACAATTATCTTTTGGTATAATCAGAGATCCTTCAATTCCAGTTGCTCAAGGGGCAATCTTCTCCTAACAAAACGTTCCAATCCTCAGTCACAAAAAAAATAAAAAAAAGGTGACAGACTGACAGTACAGATAACTTAAAAATAAAAATAAAAATCCACTCAAGTTATTGCATAGAAATGTAAATCTCCACTGATTACATTTTAGAAGGGTATATGCAAGCTAATGTGACTCAGCAAAATATTTATACATTCCCATTTCTCAAAAAATGATGGACATTGGAAACATATTCATTATACCTGGACAACAATAATCCCTTAATGTTTGCAAACTGATCGGCACCCATTTTTATGCACCACCTTCCATCAGCATTACTCACTTCCTGAAGAGTCAACAAAAAAGGTAACCTCACTAGATCATTTCCAACAATGTCTATGCATCAATACAAGATTAATGCCTTACAATGGAAGGCTCTTCATTCAAGTTACTTTTAACCAAGTTGTCCAGCAGCTGATAGACCTGAACAAACACTCAAGGTTAGTATAAAAAATTGCAAGAAATGAGCCTTGTATGAATAGACCATCATTTAATATCTGTTGTTCATCATGGCATCACCTCGCCCGCGTGATAAGCCAATGCATAGAGTACAAGTTAGTAAAATGTTTCAGCTACAGAGATTGAGAATCCATATGTAAATTCCTGAAAGAACTTATATGTAATGAGGTGCTCTCTTAAAGTTTGCTACAATAACTTATTAAAAATGTAGAAAAGGAGGCTCACTTGGTTGTTTCACTGGTCAAAATATATCTCTTCACTACATCAATTTGAAAGAAAAAACACGTACAAGAAAGGGAGGCTCACTCGGATCATTAGTTCATGTTTCAGTTCAGTTTGGAAAAATCCAACCACTAGTGAGCAAAATACACAGGAAAAATTTAGAGGTCCGAACCATGATAATGAGCCAGGTTTCTTGAGATGCAGTTTGGTCAATGACCTTTCAATCTGTGGGTGTGAAAACCGAGAAGATTTAGGTCGAAATGGAAATTCATTTGTTATATCAGAAAATTCACTGCATTAAAAGAACTAATGGTTACATAATGCAATGGCATGAGAGATGCAAAATTTTGTGCACTAAGGAATCAAGGGTTCTCAAAATGGATTTGGAACCATAGGACACTCAACACTAAGAAAGAAAAATTGTCATTAAGAGCTGGCAATGAAAATGATGTAGTGGAAGACAATTAAGGTAATGCATTTGGAAATATCAAGTGTGGAAACCAGTGTTTGATTCAATGTGGGTATGATGCAGGCTTAAAAGTTCATTAGTTCTGGAGATGATTGGTAATCATGCTAAATTTGTAGAAATACAACCAGAAATATTAGTTCCAGAAATGAGAAATCAAGGAATCACCTCTTCTTTGAATGTGCATTTAGTGTTAATGTTTGATAAAGAGTAAGCGTGGCCATCGGACTAGTTATGCTTTCTCAAGGGAAACAAAAAAATCTTAGAACTATACCACATGTAGTATGTTGGGGCATTGGGTCAGCAAGGAATGAGCATATATTTTTTTCATAAAAAGGACACAAAAAAGGTGCTAGGAGGCGTCTTCATCACTTCTTCGTGTTTGGGCAAATACATTAATTGGGTGGGGTATCTAGTAAACACCAAAAGTGTTTTTTGTGGTGACTGGTGAGTTGAGGGGCTTTGTATCATTTGATCCTTGTGGGGTCTTAATTGTCTATTTCTTTTTTTCTTGCATTTTGCCCTTTGGGGAATTTTAACTTTCAGAGATCTTCCGTCTCTGTTTTATGCTCAAGGGGTTTTCTCATGGAAAGCTACTATCTCCATTTCAAATAAATAAATAAATCCCAAAAGAATTACCAATGCACTTCACAAACAAATTTCCATTTAACTGTAAAGCCATGCTTTGAAGCAAACTTGTATTGGTCAATGTGATGACATGGCCATATCATAAAATGTGATATTTACTGACAGCAGAAAAAGTATGAAAGGTTTGAATTCATAAATACAAAATTTGGACCATTGGAGGTGAGGGATTGTGTTCAATTCTTGGATTAGACATTCTCAGAATAGATATACATATGATGAGCTATTATTCCTCAGGTTGTATTTTATAAGGCTTCATGGCCATTTTTTCCTCTAGAAAAGGTAGGAGCGCACCACATATAGTTTTATTAATAACAGTGGTAATATGCGGAACATAGAGGAAGCAAATAAGACCCAACATCCATAGATAAAAAGAAAAGAAAGCAAAAAAAGAGGAGACAAGATGTCTCAAATATGGAAAAACCAAAAGAACTGCTGAATCTAAATCAGCCGGAGGAACATCTATCACCTCAGAAATAAAAAATACCAACCCTTTTCTAGAGAAATCAATCAGCGGCAAGGATGTTCTTCTCCCAGTCATTATAAATAACTAACAGCATTGAAACGCAAAGCAGCAAAAAAAGTAGAACACAGGGAATAAGAGGTAATTTATATGTATTATTCTGAGAAAAAAGCCTAATCCAGTAGTATGGTAAGAGGAAATCCTATATGATTCCCATCATTAGTTTTATCACATATTCAGTAACTTAGCCCTTGACAAAATACAACAGATTATACCTTTCTTTCAAGAGTCTTGACTTGTGCTCGAAATCGCCTCAGTTCAGAGCTCTGAAATAAGAAAAATTTATCATTCAACACTATCCTCAATATCACAATATGAGAGGCATAAACAATATTTTCTGTAACTTACAAATTGGGAAGTCCATAGTGAAAAATGTTCATCACATATAAGAGAATTGTTAATAGAATAAATTTATGTAATCATTTAAAAGTTTGGAAAGTTTTGCACAGAAATATAATAAGAAATTTCCTCTCTCTCTCTCTCTGTAACGTGAAAAGTATATCCTAAACATAAGCCAATTTCTTAAAATAGTAACATGTGGGGGACTCTTGTTTTTTTTTTTTTTTTTTTGGTGCACAACAATAAGCCTTATACATTTAATTCCCAATTCCTTCATAGTGGAATCATTTCCATTCAAATATAGTTGCTAGATGGAAACAGAACATAAAAAAAACCATTTTCAAGTCAATATGATCACCCTTTGTTGGAGGAAAATCACTTTTGACTTTGATCATTGTAGGACCACAAACAAAGCGCAGAAAATCAAAAAATGTTTAGCTTCAGGAATAAGCCAGTTTAGTCTCTATGCAATGTGCTGATCCACGAATCAGTGGGGTTTTTTTTATTTGGGGGGGGAGTCAGTGGATATTTGGGTTTGCGAATCAGAGAATGATCCCAACCAAACATTTTTTTTCAAACAACATGTTAACATTTGAGGGTTTAAGCAATTTGCTGTTAAACAAATTTTACCAACCCAACATACTCCATCTTCTAGGCTTCAAAGAAAATAAGCACCCAGCAATAGAAAAAGAATTTTATTTCTGTTGCAGATGAAAGGGACACTCCAGATACCCCAAAAGGTGGGGTACCATGAAGCAATATGAGATATGTCCTTTCAGAATGGAATAGGTCATAGTTTAAAGTGCGGCCGCACGTACCGGTACGTGCGGCCGCACTTGGTCAAGTGCGCCCCTGGGCGCACTTGACGGGCATGTGCTGCGCACATGCCGCCGATGTGCGGCATGTGCGCCGCACATGCGGCAAATGGCCGCATGTGCGGCATGTGCGGCGCACGTGCGCCGCACATGCCGCCCAACGGCTAGTTTCCAACTAGCCGTTGGAAAACATTTTGGGGCTTTTTTTTAGGGTACCCACTATTTAATAGGTCCCATTTGAATCCCAAATGCATCTAAAACAACTCTAACATCTCTCCAAACTCTCACATTCTCAAAACTCTCAAATTTTTCAAATTTCTCAATTCTCAAAACTCTTCATGTTCTTTGAAATTTACCATTTCCACTTGTTATTATAGTGTGTGATTCATTTGGTTTTTTATTGTAGGGGTTATTGAAGAAGGCTTAAAAGGATCTTGAAGGCATTTGGAGGAGATTCTTGAGGAGTTCATCTTTTGTTTGCATCTTCTTATCTCAATATCTTGTGTTTATTTGTTTCACTAGCCATTAAGCTCACTACACAACACTAAACATGTCATCAGCCGCATCTACCCCTTCCGAATTTCCCCTTAGACCCGTTTCCAATGACCCTTGTTGGAAGTATGGCCAATATGTTAGTGCGAATGACAAAAGTAGGATTAAATGCATCTTGTGTAATAATTATGTTGCCACCGGTGGTTTAGCTCGGTTTAGAATGCATTTGATTAGGATGCCCAATTCAAATGCTCGTCAATGCGTGAATGCCACCTCTGAAATAAAAAAAGAAATCCGTGATTATTATGATTCCCAATCTAAGGCTTCTAGAACCAATGCTAGGTATCAAGATCCCTACTTAAGACCAAACACTGAAGTAGAGGATGAAGATGATGATGTTGTTCCCCTCGAATCAAACCCCGGTCCTAGTTCTCGTCCCGATCCATCCCAACCCAAAAAAAGAATACGTGATCGTTCTAGGGGACCTCTTGATAGGATGTTTTCTAGAGGTAGTGAAGTTAATACTAGGAATACATCCCAAACCCAAACATCCATAGAGAGCCACTTCAAAAAGGATGAGATGAATGAGACTTATCGTAGCATTGCACAATTTTTCTATCACGCTGGAATTGCTTTCAATGCTGCTGCTACGGCTCCATTCAAGAGAATGATAAAGAAGATAGGTGATTTTGGCCGAGGTCTCAAACCACCCACCCCATATCAATTGGCCGGACCTTTGTTGGATAGTGAAGTAGAGGCAACAAGGGAATTGGAACGACAATATAGGGAGAGTTGGAAATTATATGGGTGTAGTATCATGGCTGATGGTTGGACCGCACGGGATGGTCGGAAATTTATAAACTTTCTAGCTAATTGTCCCACTGGCACATTATTTATCAAATCTATTGATGCTTCATCACACTCACAAACAGCCACTTACTTGTATAATCAATTTATCAATGTCATTGCACAAGTAGGTCCGGAGCACGTTGTCCAAATTGTCACGGACAACGCCGCTTCTTTCATTTCTGCGGGTGAGCTCCTCCAACAAAGGTGGCCTCACCTATTTTGGACACCTTGTGCCGCACATTGCATTAATTTGATGATTAAAGAAATTTGTAAAGAACACATGCCCACCATAGCTAAAGCACGTATGATTTGTGTACTCATGTATAAACACTCACAACTTCTTCATCTCATGAGGGAGAAGTTAAAAGGAAATCTTGTAAGGGCGGGAGTTACTCGATTTGCCACCCATGTCCTATGTGTACAAAGTCTCTATTTTCATAGACAAGCTTTGAGACAATTAGTCGTTTCTTCCGAATGGAACGATGGACATTGGGCAAGGGGTAGGGAGGCAAAAAAGGTGGTGAGGATAGTCCTTGAAGAAAACTTTTGGAAGAGTGTGCAACAAATAATGAAATTCACAACACCATTGGTACAAGTATTGAGGATGGTGGATGGGGATGAAAAACCCTCACTTCCATATGTTTGGCATGCAATGGAAAATGCAAAGGCCAAGATTAAAGAGAATCTCAACTTTAGGGAAAGAGATTATAGGACTGTAATCTCTATCATTGATAGGAGATGGGAACACCAAATGAGGAGTTCCCTTTATCATGCCGCTTATTATCTTAATCCCGGTCTATTTTATGGTGCTGACAGGAATGAAGTGGAAAACACCCACTTTCGAGGATTCTTGGATGTATTGGAGAAGATGGTCCCGGACGACGCCACACAAGATCTCATAAGCATTCAACTAAACCAATACCGGGACGCGGTGGGCATATTTGGGAGGGACATTGCGAGAAGACAACGAGCTACCGTCAAGCCAACTGAATGGTGGTCTTACTTTGGTGTAGATGTGCCCGAGTTGAAGATGTTGGCAATGAAGATTCTAAGTCTCACGTCTTCAGCTTCCGCGTGCGAACGATGTTGGAGTACATTTGAACAGCTTCACACGAAGAAGAGGAACCGTCTGAAACAAAAGAGGTTGAATGATTTGGTGTATGTCATGTACAACCAAAAACTGAGAGAGCGTTTCTCAAAATTGCATGAGAAGCCCGGATTCTATGATCCAATTAGTACAACTGTTGAAGATGATGAAGAGTGGATTACGGATGCCGGAGAGGAAAGAGTTTTTGATGACGAGGGAGAATGCTTGACATGGAATGAAGTCGAGCGGCAAGCGTTTGGTGATGATCCGGACGACTCACCACCAACAAGAACATATGTTCGTAGAGGAAGCGGGAGTGGATCAAGAAGAAGATCAATTGTAGAGGAAGCGGGAGACCATCAACAAGATGTGCAAGAGGAAGCTGAAGATGAAGATGTTCCATTACAAGGCAATGTCACTGGAGAACAGCCCGGTGTCTACATCGACGAGGACGATCCGAACGTGAATGAAGAGGATTTTCCCCAGTGGGTCCGAGAGGGAAATGTTGAGTTTGCCTCCTCTTTACTAGGATATTATTATCAGTAATGTAATCTTAACATTTTGAAGAACCGTATGTAACTGTAATTTGAATGCCTATTACGACTACAATTGTATGATCTTCAGAATTTATTGTTTGATCTCTCTAAGTTTAATTGAAAAACCAAAAAAACCCAAAAAAACCCAGGGCCACAAAAAAAACTCAAGAATTTTCTGGGTCAGAATAGCCCACCGTTCGATTACCGTTCGAACTATGTTCGAACGTCAAGAGAACGTTCGTAAGGAGTTCGAACGTTAATTCGAACATCAAAGGGGCGTTCGAACTCCGTTCGAACGGAATTCGAACGTTAAAACTAGGCTCTGACTTCGAACCAAAGTTCGAACGGGTAATCGAACGTTCATTATCCGTTCGAACATCGTTCGAACGTGTATTCGAACGATAAGCGAACGTTCGAATCCCGTTCGAACCACATTCGGACGTCAGAACCACGCTCTGACTTCGAACCTCCGTTCGAACGTTCATTCAAACGTTGCCTATACGTTCGAACCCCGTTCGAACGTTAATTCGAACGATAAGGGCACGTGCGAATCCCGTTCGAACCACATTCGGACGTCAGAACCCCGCTCTGACTTCGAACCTCCGTTCGAACGTTCATTCAAACGTTGCCTATACGTTCGAACCCCGTTCGAACGTTAATTCGAACGATAAGGGCACGTGCGAATCCCGTTCGAACAACATTCGGACGTCAGAACCCTGCTCTGACTTCGAACCTCAGTTCGAACGGGTAATCGAACGTTCATTAGCCGTTCGAACTTAGTTCGAACGGTTATTCGAACGATAAGGGTTCGTTCGAATCCCGTTCGAACTACATTCGGACGTCAGAACCCCGCTCTGACTTCGAACCTCCGTTCGAACGTGTATTCGAACGATAAGCGAACGTTCGAATCCCGTTCGAACCACATTCGGACGTCAGAACCCCGCTCTGACTTCGAACCTCCGTTCGAACGTTCATTCAAACGTTGCCTATACGTTCGAACCCCGTTCGAACGTTAATTCGAACGATAAGCGCACGTGCGAATCCCGTTCGAACTACATTCGGACGTCAGAACCCTGCTCTGACTTCGAACCTCAGTTCGAACGGGTAATCGAACGTTCATTAGCCGTTCGAACTTAGTTCGAACGGTTATTCGAACGATAAGGGTTCGTTCGAATCCCGTTCGAACTACATTCGAACGTCAGAACCCTGCTCTGACTTCGAACCGAAGTTCGAACGGGTAATCGAACGTTCATTATCCGTTCGAATATCGTTCGAACGGTTATTCGAACGACAAGGGGTCGTTCGAACGGGATTCGAACGCTCACTGATCGTGCGAACCTCGTTCGAATCAGGTTCGAACGGTAAGCTTTAAATTTTCAAATTTTTAACTGTTCAATGGCCGTTTACAACCCTATCAACCCATTGAACAATAACCAATGAACCAACTAAATGAATTCGAAATTAACCATACACCATTAACAATTAACATGTAATTTAAACAACCACTTCATTTCATAATTCAGCCATACACCATAATTCATATACAAGAAGATCTTGATAATTCATAAACCATAAACACATAACCATAAAACATAAAACATAAACACATAACCATAAAACAAGTTTGATAAACAAAAACATATGTAATCTCATTGTCCGGGCCCAGGATGCTCTTCTTGGCCATCATCACGAGGAGCAGAGAACGTTGGCAAGCTTCCTGTCATCATTGAATTGTAACCGGGCATGACAAGTCCCAAAGCACGCCGGACTTCAGATAATCCGTCATCAACATGATCAAACCGGGAGTTCATTGAAGCTTCGAACGTGTCCATGCGGCTTTCAATTTTATTGAACCGCACGTCAATGGTAGAGTCCAAGGAATCCAATCGCGCACACAATAGAGAATACATCTCGCCGGTGGACATTTCATGATCCGGCATTGTCATGTCGTCATCACCAAATGGCATTGTCGGGTTATTGGTGGCTTGTGTGGAAGCGGCTGCAGCAGATGTTGATGCACCGGCACCCAATTTCTTTCTTAATTGCCCTTCACTCCTCTTCACAGTAGAGTCATCGATTGGAGATTTGGAGTATGCTTTGGTCTCGTTTGAGGGGATTTCAACCCCAGAAGATTTGATCATGTTACTGATGAAAACACTGAAAGGAAGAGAGTCTGTGGATGATTGGGAAATGGATGCATCGACGATGACATCAAAAATGATGTTAGGAAGATCAATCGGGGCGTTGGTTCCAATCATGTAAAGAAGTTTTGCTCTGTCCTCGGTAACATCGCTCTTGTGCCCCATAGGAACGATATTATGAGAAATAATGGTATTCAGGATGCGGTAGATAGGTTTGAGTTGAGATTGTTGAATGGTAGTGTAATATTCTAGTTCCGTTACGCATATCTCTTCGGATATGGTGGTTTTCAATGCAGATAATTTCTTATAATATATGGCATTAGGCTCACGAGGAATATTGAGTTGCTCGGCAATGGTTTGGGTAGAAATGGTATAATATTTGCCATTCAAATAAGTCCTGAAAGTGCGATTATCAGGAAGTATATCATGAATGTTGGCATAGAACAAATGCACATAATTAGGGTAGGCTACATTACCAAGTGAGGCAATGTCCATCCAACCACGGGATTGAAACATGGTCCATATGTTATGATATGATGGTATATCTCTGATTTTTTCTAGGACAATTTCGCGCTCAAGGATCAAAGAGCGTTTTGAAAAAAGTTTGTCAAAGGCCTTTTTCGCCTTACGATCATAGAAAATATTGGCATCGGACGAAGAAAAAGTTTCCCTAGCACGTTTTGGCAATTTCTTATTTACCATCAAGATAACAAATGCAAGAAAAAGTTGGGTGATATGCATGGTTGAGAATTTGTGATTTTGGGATCTAGGGTTTCAATTTGGGACTAGGGAGATGAGAAATGTTGGTGAATGAAAAAAATGAATGTTTGAGGCTGCAAAACAAAAAAATATACAACAATAAACATCATTCATCATTTATATTCAACTATTAAACAAAAAAAAATTAAAAGCATTGATAATGGAGATGAAGAAGATGAGAATGCATACCTTAAATGGTGTTTGGAAGGATTTGGATGTGTTTTAGGAGAATTTGGGATGAATTTGGGGGGGTTTGAAAGAGAGATTTGAAGTGGAAAAAGGGGTTTGGACGATTTGGGTTCGAATGGAATGAGAGAGGAGAGATGGGAAGGGTTTCGGGATGAACCTGACTTAAAAGCCCGAGGACGTTCGAACGGGCGTTCGAACGTCCTGTGTATTTTTGGTTTTTAAAAAAAAGGAAGGCGTTCGAACGCCCGTTCGAACGCCTTCCAATACTAAAGTGCGGCCGCATATACAGTACATGCGGCCGCATATGCTGTGTGCGGACCTCACCGCACATGCGGTCCGCACACAGTTTAAAACTATGGAATAGGTTGTTTCCAGTATTTTTATCTGAAAATTAGGTTTTCAGCAGGGAAATAAAAAGTGGAGCTGTGTAATATCTTAACAACTTGCAATACAATCATATCTTTCAAACAAGATTCACCACATCATCTGCACCTTGACTTGAACATGAGGAAAATTTAACATGTATTCAAATACACTGAAAAAAATGAGATAATGAAGTATTGTCAGAGAACCTTATTTTAGTCACATAAGTGGTGCTTTAGATGGACGACAGATAATTTGGAAATCAAGAAGGAGAAATGATAGGCTACAATATACAGAACAATGTGCTCATCTCAACTTTCTAAAGACCCAAATTAAGCGTTGGTAATCCAATTAATTAAACATTTATTGACAAAATGATTCGTCCAATACAAGGTTCATGGGAAACGGTGGAATTAAGAAACATACCGCACTATCTTTGACGGAGCCATCCTCATCAATCACCTGCTGAACAGCCTTAATGAATGTACGATTCACAACCAATCCTGTTATCTAAGAAACCAACATATCAATTATCATTACCACACATCCCAAAATCATCTAATGCCAATATTTTGGTAAAAACAATTACCATCTCCGCAAGAGGCATGAACCGATTGTACCAATCTGAATCCTCCTTCAACGCTGCCTTCAGCGTGTTCTGCAATCTCTCCCCCAACTCCAAGAGTCCCACAACAGCCATTGCTTCAATTCCTCTAATCGGAAAGTTCCTCGAGCATTATCAATTGCAGATTTCACCTTCAAAAAGATGAGTATTTCATTGTGTTCTACAATGGTTAGGCTGGGTTTGAAAACTGATAGTAGTAGTTACTCGCTACATGTGGTCCTTACAACAACTTCTCACTTTGAATGAGATATTACATCTTTTGTTGGTTGGGTGTTTCAGAAAAATGCATGCATTCTGTGAATATAAAAACAGAGTGAGAGAGGATTTCCTATGAGTTGAGTCTTAACACTTGGGTTGTGGATATGTGTGATTGTTTCTAGTATAAAAAAAATACATATCCTGATTGGTTTAAGCGTATAATAACAAAGATACAGGGTTCTTGATACAGATTGCAAGAGGGCTTTAGACATGTGTGATTCAAATCACCACAATATAATTAGAAGCTTTGAACATGCAATGTATCTATGATTTCCAACACGATTTCCGATGCAATTCAATCGCTCACCAGGTCCAGGTCGACGCCTGCGAAGTCCAGGGAGGAGGAAGAGTACTTGAGCATCTCGACAGCCGCGCTTGTCTCGGAAAGCAGCGACACGCTCTCCTCGTAACTCGTGCCGGCCGACCACCATAGCTTCTCCTTCGCGGCCGATCGGCCCGGGGAAGTGGCGGCGAAGGAGGAGACGGAGTCGCAGAGCTTGTCCCATCCGAGGAGGCGGAGGCTGTCGAGGGCAACGGGGGACCTGTGAGGGGTGGCGGTGGCGGTGGCGGTGGCGGCGGAGCGGAAGCGTAGCGTGTCGGCGCACGCGAGGGTTCTGTGGAGGCGGAGACTGCCATTGCAGAAGGAAGTGATGGCGGGGGAGTTGCGAGGAGGAAGAGATGCGAGCATCGTCACCGAGCAACGCATGGAGGAGGCGACAATGGTTCATTGGGGTGTTTTAAGGGAACGGATTAAGGCATATGATAGCATAGACAGTTTTAATTTAAATGCATCTATTTTTAAAATATTTATATTTCACAATAAAATGACGTGTAATATTCAAACAATCTAGATTTTTTTGTAAAAATATATGAGGTCCTGTTTTAAAAATTTGCCTAGGGTCTATCAACAAAATTCAATTATCAAGACTGGTCCTGTCTCTAATATTTACTCAAACTTATATCTAAAATTCATTAAAAATTTAAGTAAAAATTTTATTTGATATAATGTTTTTTTAACCATCACTTTGTAGTTTACTCAAATTTTTTAAAATATAAGGTTGGATAAAAACTTGAAAGTGTGTTTAAAAATTTAATTTGGTATTAATATGTGTATGAATAAATGATTTGAAAGATTTTCGGGTATTCTTCAAATTTAAATTTGAATATGTAATTAAATATGCTTCAAGTAAACCTCCTATTTTAATCATCAGAACCTCACTTTATAATGCTTAAATTTTATAATTTTGATGCTTGAATCTATTTTAAAGATGAATTATTCATCTCATGTGATATTATATCATTTTTTCCATAATATTTTTTTATTTACACTTGAGAGTGAATTACTAGGCTAATTAACCCACCAAACTTATTATTCCAGAATATCTATTACAATATGATTGGCGTGAGATTATTATATTCACCGGGTCAAACTCCAACGACGACTTCACCGACAAAACAAAACAAAACAAGTCTTTTTTTATGATCACCTGTGTCACGGCTCTGTCCCCCATTGACCTATGCTCAATAGACAGAGAGAGAATGAAACAACAGTGGAAAAGATTAAAGAGAGAATCATAGATAGAGAGAGGGGATGATGGAGTCCAGCAAAAACAGCAGCATGAACACCGCCGTCAGGGGTGTCGATGATGCCGTGGTGGTGTGGGTGACCGGCGGAAGTGGCGGCGGCGGCCGGAGGAGCCGTCGGGCCTTGCTCTGGGCGGTAGAGAATCTGTTGGCCGAGGAATCCCCCCGGCGGCACCTCCTCCTGATTCACGTCATCCCGGCCGTCACTTCGATCCCCACCCCCTGTGAGTGATTCGTTCCCTGTTTGATCTGTTTGTATGATTTATTTTGAATCTGATAGTACTTTTGTTTTTCAATATTTGTGCACAAGATAGATTGTGATTTGGTTTTGATAGCCCTTATAATTAGGAAAAATTACAGTCCTAAACGCAGGAAACATTATGTAACGATGTATATGCTTTGATAAAAAGTGTATATTGTTCTATTTCGAATTAATTGTAAAAATTAGTTTAACAATGCATATACTTCGTCTAACTATGCATATGTTTCACTAGAATTCTAACAATACATATAAGATAGTATTTTAGACTGTAAAAAGGGCTGAGTGTAAGTGCGTAACAATGCCTTTATAATTATTGTATGCATGTGTGTAGGGAGTTGCATGAATTTGTTATGGTTGATTTTTTTATTTGGAATGGTACAAGGAGGAGGAGTTATTGTTGTTTTTTTATAAAAAAAATTTGAGCAAAAGATGGGAAATGACGACCAAGAACTGGACTTTAGATGGTGTTTGAAAATGAGTTTTAAAAGGGGTTTTCACTTATTGCTGCATTTGAAAATAGATTCACAGGAAATTTACTTTTTTATCAAATTCCTGAAAGCTTGTTTTTCATTGTTTAAAACTAAAGATATTTTTTTCTGTTTTTAGGTGGGTTTGGAAACATAGTTTGGTTCTCAAAAATCACACCCTTTTGGCTTTTGAAAATTAATTCCCCCAAAAGCTTTTTTTTTTTTTTAACTTTTTGAAAAGCTGTTTCGAAGTGACATTTTTAACTATAAAGCTGAATCACACATTCTGATTAATCATTGAAAGTTAGGGGGCGTTTAGAAACATGTTTGGGTTAAACATGATTCTTGCAAAAGCAAGACCGAAATTCAAACATAACATATTTCCAAATGTTATCTTAATTGTGGAATAAACTCAAAGCATAAGAAAAATGAGATTTCTGCCATAAAAACAGAATACTAAAAAGGAAAACCTGAGCTGGTGAGCCTGAACCAACGGCCAACCCCATCTCAGAATTATCTCATTGTTGAACCCCTCCTGGAGTCCCCAATACAGTTACAACTCCAATCATTTATAGATTGGGACAGAGAATCCAATACCTTCCAAAGTAAAGCATACACCCCCTTAAATATTCCATCATTATTGGCCAACCACAAGGTCCAGCATACAGAGGGAACGAGGAGTTTTGATGATTTGGCGTACGGACTCCCATCTCCTTTTTTCTTTAATCATCTCTCTTTCCCGTGACTGCTCAGTTCCAGTTCTTTGAGATGTCTGACCATTCTTCATCATAGCAATTTAGAGAAAGAGCGATGAACAAACAGATGAGTTACTGACTCCTCCTCCAATTTACATACTTTTCCAGACTCCACTCAAGCAGTAAACCCTGGGGGTTGCTCTATTTAAAGCTCCTTCTCTAACTTCCCATGCAAGAACGTGTTCTTAATAATAACATGAACAGAAGCAATTACAGCAATAGGAGAGAATGTCTCAATTGTTTTAACTTTCTTAAATAGTATAGCAGACTTTTTGGAGCATTCTTAATTTAGCAAAATCATGATTGTTCTTATTCGTGTTACATGAATAGAGGACAGTATTATTCTCTATTTTTTTATATATTTTTTTGGTGTTTTTGGCATAAGTCTTGTGGTGTGATAAACCACTTTGACTCTGATAGGCAAAGTTGTTTCTCTCTTTTTGTGCCCACATTATCTTGTAGTAGCCTAAAAATTGTTTCTTTAACTTATGTTTGCTCCATTATGCTAACAAACTTCAACTTTTTTTTATCATAAGGTAACCCTATTTTGATTTATTGTAGTGGGGGACCAAATGACCATTCAACAAATGCCTAGTGATCTAGTGGACATGTATATGCAGGATTTAAAGTCAAAAAGTGAGGAGATTTTCCTCCCATATAAGAGACTATGCAAAACTCATATGGTGACTTTTCCACTCTCTTTCGATGTTTTATTTTTCCATTTTAATTCAACCGCAATAGTAAATTTATATTTCTTCAGATCAAAACACTTGTATTGGACGACGACAATCCAGTAGCTGCACTTCAAAGATATATATCTGATTCTGGTATTGGAAATATGGTGGTGGGCTACCCTTCAATGAGTTGGATAATGAGGTACAAACCTTGAAACCATCTTGGCTGAATCAGGAGGTGATACTGAATTCTTTAGGATTTATTCTGTTGTATTTCCTTGTATATGGCATGGCAAATTTTGGATTTTAGGTACATGATTACCACGAATGAGATTCATACGGGAAGAAAAGTTAATCTTCTAACATATGATTATGGTGTGAGAATTTATGATCTTAAATACGATGAAAAAAATGGATGCATATAATAGAGGGCCGGTCTGCTTGGAAACACACTAAATCTGTAATTGGATCCTTATTACATTCATATAAAATCAAAATGAAGAATTGATCCTAATCCAGATGTTCTAAATGAAAATCATGTGGTTATAATTATAAATCCTTCAGATCATCAATCAGATTAGACAATTTACTGTAGAATGGAATACTTGACTAATAAAACCTTTAAAACTTCTGATGTATGAGTTATGGATTTCAGATTGGATACAAAATTATTAACATATTCCTATCCTTTCTAATGTTTTGGATTTCAAGTTAATGGCCCATATAATGGATTTGCCTCCATATTCTCTGATGTTTGCACAAGCTCTTCAAATCATTTTCCTACTAAAAGCAAACATTTTCTTTGTACCTAGAAGTGAGATATCAAGGGTTTGTCATATGACATTAAGGAGTTGTATATAATTCGTTCTTTTGACATTCTCATTTTAGCTTTGTAGGGGTTGATTAAGTTAATTTTTTGTTTTACATAATTGCTATAATTAGAAGTAAGTGCACACAGTGC
Organism: Acorus calamus; assembly: GCA_030737845.1. Lineage (NCBI taxonomy): Eukaryota > Viridiplantae > Streptophyta > Magnoliopsida > Acorales > Acoraceae > Acorus > Acorus calamus. The sequence continues at coordinate 18,041,711 of CM060864.1, read as the reverse complement.
ATTGTTATCTTAAAATTGAGTTAGAAACAATCCCAAACCTGTTCCATTCAAAGAGCTTGATGCTAAGTAATAATGCTGCTGTTCCCTTGACATGTGGTCATAAGAACAGGTGTATATGGGCAGAAAGGAGCTATCTCCAGTAGATGAGAGATGGAGCAAGTATGTCTGGTCGAGTGAGTGAAGATGAAGTTAACATCAATCTTCACAATCTTGGTCTACTTGTACTATGTTGGGTTTACAAGGCATTCCAATATCCAGGAGACGGCACAATTGCTAAATAAGCTCAGTAGTGATCACCATAACTTATTCATGAAGGCTATATCATATGTAGTGAGGTTAATACACAAAAGAATGGTGTAAATAACTTAATGCAACATGTACAAAGAATTAACACAAAAGATTAAGGAATTAGAGAGAAGGAGTTGAGAAAAAATATAGAGGAAGAACACTACTCTACTCTGGAAAAACATTGCGTATGTCAAAAATTATTTTTCTTGGCCAGTCAAGCCTAAATATACTCCCTACAAAGTCCTATATTCTAATAAGACTTTGACACCACCAGGGATCCTATAAAGACAAAGTTTTTAGAACAATTTTAAAACAATAATAGACAATTATGGACCATTAAAACAACCCCAGATAACATTATTTGACCCACTAAATGACAATAAAAAATTACCCTATATAAATATTCCGAAAATCACATAAGAATAAGAAATAAAAATCTAAAATCCTAATTTAATTAAAGGAATCTAAGAATTATATCATTTCCCACTGAATAAGCAAACATCGTTTCCTCTTTTTCATGTACTTTTGGTTTTAAATGTGTTTTTTCCCCAGTAGGCAATGTTCATTTTTTAAATATTTTTCTTGGTTAAATCTTCCTATCAGCAAGTATTTTTCTTGGTTAAATCTTCCTATCAGCAAGTGTAAGATTGGAACCTAGGAAGTAAGACCCCTTAGTGAAGAGGGTACATCTACCAACCTGCCAATTTTCTTTTACCTTATTTGAACAGGATTTGTTCAATAGGCCTGTACTTTTGCATCCCTTAACTAAAGGAGTCAGGCACCCAAGTCTGGTTGATGCATTTAAATGTGTGCTTGCCTTCTGTGCTAGTTCATTTTTCTTTCTATAAAAATGTAAGGTGTTTTGCTTATGTAAATTTTAATTTATAGGATATTTAAAGGCCCTGATTTACCCATGTGTCTCCTCAAATCAACCCCAAATACTTGCAATATCTATCTAGTGGCAAGACGCAAACTCATCGCAAAGTTGGCGAGTACTGATGGTATTATGAAACCTTGGTCAGAAAATAATGTGCAGTTATTTTATTTAAGTTGGAGCATATTTTATATTTTTTACTTGATTACTGCAGGCCCTTGCATCATTACACAATTGCGTCGCTTAAAGAAGTCTGGACAAAGTCATAATCACTTGATCTTTTCAAATAATGGGTTCCATAATTCTGGTAAACAGATATCTGGGTGTAGTTCTATAACTTTGGAGCACAGTGGGAGTGATGCAACAGACGGCTCAAGAAAAACTGTTTTTAGTGGTTCATATTCTCAAGAATATAATGGGAGTGGTTCTTCTATTGCTAGAAAGTTAAAAATACCACTTCTATCGTCATCAGGTGGAGAAGCATGTCATACAGAAACAAGCCATTGTTACTTGGAAGGAAGGACCTCAGAAATTCAAAGCAACCAGGATCATAATATTGTACCTCCATTAGAGGAAAACTCTTCTCTTCTCTTGGATACTTCAAACAATGTGAGAAAGAAGTTCATTTGCTTTCTCTTTTACAGCTTCAGACATGATCCCCTTTATTTTTCTTATCTCTTAAATTAGGCCAATCACAATCCCATATTGATCATCTGATACGTGATATGAAAAATCTGGTATGTATTTGTTAACTTTATGTATAATCAAATGTTTCTGCAGCCCGAGGAGGCTAAGGACGAAGTTGCAGTATTGAGGCAGGAACTACAGAATATTCTAGTGCAGTACAATCAAGCCTGTGAGGACCTGGTCTATGCGAGGAACAAGGTGACAATTTGATCATTTTCCTAAATTTCATTTGTTGTGCCTCTTCTTCTTTCTTCATGTTGATGTCTGCTTACAATCAAATATGCACAACTAGCATCTTCATAAATCTAAGTGGACACTATGCACAGAAAGTCTTGCATAAGTACATATACCATGAAATGATATATAAGAGGCAATTTGTAGGTTCGTAAACTTTCTGCTGAATGTTCTGAAGAGTCGAAGAAAGTTAAAGATGCCTTGGAAAGGGAAGAAATGTCGAAAAAGATCGCTGCTGAAGAGAAATCCAAACTTAGAGAAGCAGTCAAGGAAGCTGAGATAGCAAGGCAGTTGTTGGTGAAGGAAATTTTTGATAGGCATAAAGTTGAAATGCATGCCCTCGTCGAGTCCTCTGAGAAACGGAAAATAGTTGATGCTCTTCTATACGGTGACAAAAGATACAAAAGGTACTCAACACAAGAGATAGAACTGGCTACTGATGGGTTCTCTGAAGCGAAGAAGATAGGTGAGGGAGGATATGGCAGTGTATATAAGTGCCATCTCGATCACACACCAGTGGCTGTCAAGGTCCTTCACCCGGAAGCATCTGATAAGAAAGAGGAATTTCTGAGAGAGGTATGTCGTGTTAGCGATGGAATCTTTTGTAACTTATAATGTTAGATTAAGAATTATTTTATCTGTTTCTATGATCCTGTTAATCCCTGCAGTTGGTCCAAGAGTAATGTCCAAGTAAGAATGCCTGAGTTTTAGTATGCACTAATTATTGCTCAGCTATGGAGCATGGAATTGGACTTGAGACACAGTTACGACATGACATGGATATGATCACATGGCAAATCTTGAAAAACTAGGACAATGACACGACAAAGGCATAACAATGAATGAATAAATAAACAAGATATATGTTATATTATGCTTATTTGAAAAAATAGAGCACACATCCATAAACCATAAAAATATATATAACTACAATGATATCATCGATATAATTCCATTATAAAATTCAACATCATTTTGGCTTCACGCTAACATAAACCTTATAATAGTTATTTAAAAGTTGCAATATCATACCACGTAAGTGTCATGTGCACGTTGTGTCCGGTGGCAAGTCCAATGCTTGTGCATGGCACGTCCAATGCGTGTCTAAAGTTCAGAAATTATTTTAGAATTTTGGACACACATGGGACATGTCTGATACATGTCTAACGCGTATTGTGTCATGTCATGTCATGTCTTGTGTCCAATGTGTATCAAACATGGACACGACATGTTCATTGAATTGTTTGTGCTTCTTTAGTTGCTCACTAAAAAGCAGTCTCCATGGTTTATACTAGCTCTTTGGATAGACAGGAAGATGGCTTTGATTTTATGTTTATCTTTCATTCAGGTTGAAATTCTTGGCCGGCTACGCCATCCACACATGCTTTTACTGCTTGGAGCATGCCCTGAAAATGGATGTCTTGTATATGAATACATGGAGAACGGAAGCCTAGAAGACAGGCTTTTCTGTGTAGACAATAGCCAACCACTTCCATGGTTTATCCGATTCCGAATAATCTTTGAGGTTGCTTGCGGCCTTGCATTTCTACACGGCACAAAGCCGGACCCTATTGTGCACCGAGATTTAAAACCAGGGAATATCTTGCTAGACAGGAATTACGTGAGCAAGATTGGAGATGTTGGCCTGGGAAAACTCATGTCGCACGTTGTGCCTGACAATATGACAGAATATAGAGATACCATTCTTGCTGGTACATTCTTTTACATGGATCCTGAGTATCAGCGGACTGGTACACTGCGGCCGAAGTCAGACTTATTTGCTTTTGGGATCATTATTCTTCAGATATTGACGGCAAGACGTCCGGCAGGGCTGTTGGTAGCTATGGAGAATGCTTTAAAAGTTGGCTGCTTTACTGATGTACTTGACAAATCAACAAATTGGCCACTCGCAGAAGCAGAGAGGTTGGCGTGGATTGCATTGAAGTGTACCGGATTAAGATGCAGGGATAGGCCAGAATTAGAATCTGAAGTTTTACCGGAGCTTGAGAGACTCGCAAGGATGGCCGATGCTTATGCTAAGCAACGACGAACCACGTTTCATATTCCAAATCACTATTTCTGTCCAATTCTTCAGGTAAAGACCGCTAAACATACATTCAGGTTCATTTGGTTATGATTGTTGATATTGTTCTTAGTGTGAGTTTTATTGTCTTCATGAATGCTTGTTCAGGAAGTGATGGATGACCCACATATTGCGGCTGATGGCTATACATACGAGTACATAGCGATCAAGATGTGGCTTGAGAAACATAACATATCTCCGGTGACTAAACTCGGCCTGCCACATACCCACATATCTCCAAATCTATCATTGCGATCTGCCATACAAGAATGGAAAACTCAAGCAGCATTTTCAGTCATCTAAAATATTTGAACTAGCAAACCTTTGGCCACGGTACACGAAAGATGACGGAAACAAATGTTATATTACTAGTGCGATTCTTGATAGCGATACACATCCTTCGAAAAGCATTCACAATGTACAATGGAAGTACAAAGTGCAGGCTGCGAAATGCATTTGAAGGGACAAATCTTATGAAAGTAGTGATTAGCATGGTTTGTTGGAATGTTGAGGGAACTAGGGAAGTGGTGTTAGAAGCCAAACCTGTTTCAGAACAGCTGTGTTGGGAGTGAATTTTCAACTGCTCCAGCTGGGAATAAAATAATCCCTTGAGCAAAGGTCTGGAGTTCCTATCACCATGGATGCTAAGAAATTTTCATACCAGGTTGTTTTGTTGTTCCATGCACTATATGTTTTGTTTGGGTAGCAGTTTTTATTCTTGAGAATGCTAGCAATGGTCTCTGTAAATTACAATAGTAGGTGAGAATTGATAACCTTGTAATTATATTTTTTTGATCCTGAAACTGGAACACCATATCAGAAGTAACTAAAATTTTGTAAGTCATTGAACATTAAAAAAATTCATCTGTTTGTTTATAGAACCTTGGCTCAACACCCTAGTAAAAAACATTATCCTTCTTTCTTGTAATCATTCAGAATTTGTGTGGAATCCAGCATGAGTGGACGGCTATCCCTTCTGTCTTTTTTAAAATACCATTAAATGAGATCAATATATAAAGTGAGAAACATTTTTATCTACAACCAATGTAGAGCCGGACTTGTGTCCCCCTGTGCTGACTTCTCCTGCACAATGAAGCTCAAAGTTTAGCCAAGGAGACCCTTCACCCAACTGCTGAACAACAATTTACATTAATAAAAAAGATAAGGAAAATGATATATCAAGTCCCCATTGTAGTCCACATCGGTTTTCTTTTTTTTTTTTAAAAAAAAAAATCATACTCTTTTTTTTCGCGTTGAAAAAAATGATAACTTTTTATGTAATGCATTATGATAGAATCTCATTCATTAAGATAACGCAATATAAATTACATTATCATAATGTACGAGGGTTGCAAAACAGGCTGAGTATATCAATGCTCAAATAATAAACCATCAAATAATATAAAAAAGGTGGTGGGCTTGTGGAGTGGTGGGGTCACTGGTAGGCTGGGTTGCTATGGTGTCAGTAATAATACCCCATCACAATGCATGTGGCGCCCCACCCACGCCCACCTGGCAACTTCTTAGTTCATACAAAAGATAGTAGCCAATGCAAAAATACAACCTCAAAACTAACCCACATAATCAGAATAGTTGCTAAGATGCAAATCTTTCCTGAATAGATGATACAAATTTTCAGACAAAACCAACCATCATTCACAAACAACCAATTCAGCTTAAACCTCAAGGTCCCAAGCCATTCAATTTTGAAAGTATAGATTTAGTCACAAAAGTGTCAGTCCTCTCCGCCGCTCTCATCAACAAAACCTTATGTTTCTTCAACAGAGCAGCACCACATTTTGTCACCAAACACAATAAGAAGTTCCCAAACTTGACCGACCGGGGCAACTCGGCCGACAACCGATCGATTCGCGAAACAACGCAATCGACAGAATCCGGGGTCAGGCGGACACCAAGGTTCAAGACATGTTGGAAAAAAACACACAATTGTTCGTTCCAGACAAGCTCGTCCAGTATCAGGACCCTGTGTCGAGGCAGGCACGAAAAAACGGTTCGCTCAACGCACAGAAGCTCCTGACAGAAGGCGGAGACATGGGCGACGTGCGCGCACTCCTTAACGATCCTAGCGAGCAAGTCGCAGAGCGGATTATTGATCCCTCCCTTGCGATGGAGCAGCGGGAACAAGAGACCGTCCACCGCCGCCACCCGATACATCTGTTAGAATAAATCTTATGTGGCACACATAATGGGATCATACGTGTAAATGTTCTTGAATTTTCAACTGGGTTTATATCAATTATAGATATTCTCATCTAACACTGTGTTTGATTGTACAATTTAAACATTGATATTCTTAAAAATTTAAGTTTTAAATTTAACTTTTGAAAAACGTTATTTTATTAGCTTTTTAATTGTAAATTTTTTTTTATCCATGATTGTTTAAAAATCTAAATGTTATAAATGTGTTTGGATTTTTGTTTGAGATTTTTTTTTCTTCAAACGCAAAATTTATTCAAACACGGATCCAAACGGGCCTAAATAGGAGAGAGAAACTTTATGCCATATTTGAAGACTCAAGAGTATCATTGGGCATAGATTTAAGTGCAGTCACAACATGTGCGGCCACATGTGTTGATTTCCAGACGGAGGGCTTATGATCTGGCATGTGCAATTTTTGTAGTCAAACGGTTAAGAAATGCTAGGGATTCGAACGGTAGTTCAAACATTTGAAAAATAAACATTCTGAAATCGAACGAACTCCGTTAGAATGACATTCAAACGTTTGAAATCCATTTGAACAACATTCGAAAGTGTAAAAAACTAAAATAATGAGTTCATTTGAATAGTCAACGTGCGCAGCATATACAGCACACATGCAGTTGCACGTGCGATTTGGACCTCGACCGCACATGCAAATCGCATATTACTTTGATAGACATTAATCAATGGAGTCAAGTATGTTATCATATTATTATGATGGCTATGACGGTGAAGATCATGAAAACTTAAGATACAGATGATCATGAAATATTATTCTAATGCATACAACACCTTGCAATAGTCGATGACCGCAGTGGCCAGCACCCGAGAAGCCGGTCTCTCGAGCACGAGGAGCTTCGGGAGGACGACCGAGCAGAGGACGCGCGTCGGCCACGCCGCGCATTCAACGTTCAAATCAGAAAGCCGAGAAAGCAAAACCGACGCGATCTCGTCGTCCGCCTCCCACACCTCGACCAAGTCGAGCACGTCGAGAGGCTCGCCTCGCGCACGCGCGTAGTCGAAGCAGAGCTGTCCGAGGCCGTCTACGAAGGAAATCGAATCCATCTCCGCCTTCAAATCGGACGCCCTCGCACGCGTTTCGGGGTCCATCGTGAAAGAAACCTCAATAGGCTTCACGCGTTCGATCGAATGCGTTTCTTCTTCAACGTCCATCATGTCTTCTTCATCGGTGCCTATCGGAGTGGGGACCGAATGAGAGGGGGAGAGAGGAAGCCAAGGAAGGAAGGGAGGGGTTGCGATGCGGAGCCATTGCGGCAACGCATCGAATTGCTTCACCGATTGATCGAGTTCTTGCGGAGTCGATGACGCTGGTGTTGAAATTGATTCGAGCAGGTCGTGAGCGGCTCTGTTCACCCAAAAATCTAAACCGGTTCGGTTCAAGATGTGAATAGCTAAGCAGCGGAGGCGGCGGTGGCAGAACCTGTGACGGTCGGATCTGAGGAAAGACAGGATCCGTGACTGGATCGGGCTCGGGAGAGTCTCAATGTACATGCATCTGTTCAAGAAACATGTGTCAGTGTTGATTTTTAGTTTGAAAACTTCAATAGTTTGGTTGCACAATTGGACAGGTTTCCTGCATATAGATTTCAAACAAATAATGTTTAAAAATTACAATTTGCAAAAGCTGAAGGGTGAATTTTCTACGAAATCAGTTTTAAAATCATTTTTGCAATGACGCAATCAAACGCACCGTAGTGAGTCTTACTTGGTCGTGATTGTTTTGGGGGTGTTGGGGTCGTTTGGGTGGTGGATGTAGGAGGAAAGGGAGGTGGGTTGGGAGAGGTGGGAGAGGAAGGATGAATGGTTGGTGGTGGGTTGGGTTTGGAACCAGAGGGAGGCCTCGCGCTCTGGGCATGGTGATTTCGAGAAGATGTTGAGTAGAGCGGTCCAGCAATCCATTGGGAATTTGTTTACATTTGGAAATTGTTGTGGCTTTTTGAGGCATGAAAGATTTTGGAAAATGTTAACTCAGTCCGTTTTATATTTTTTTTAAAAGGGTTAAAGACATATGCATTCCTACAAACATGGATAATCTCATATAAGTTCATGTAAAAGTTGGGGTAGACACATGAGTTTCTGAAAACTTACAAACCTAATTATCAATTTATCATCCTCGATTTAAAAAGTCACGGGTTATATTGATTAAGAGAAGTTTACAGGGGGTTATATGGATTTTTCCCTTTTAAAAAATGAATAACCCATCTAATGAGGTATATATTTTCATTTTTTCTAATGTGGTATGTTCTGCTACACTCGTGTGTATACTCGGTGTTTTTATAATCATTTAAAGTTTCTTCAATTCTATATTCAAATGTATGCGCAAATTTAAATTTGAATAAAAGTTACCTAAAAGGGATCGGGTTAGGTCTAATGTGCGTTGGACCTAACCCAAGCTTTACTCAAAAAACTTTCTAATCATTTACCTATACCCATACCAAATAATTTTTTTATTTAAATTTTTATTCAAATTAAGGAAAACTCAAGCCTTTACCCTAATTTTCAATTGCTATTTTTTTTCTTTTTCAACTCCACATTGTTCAAAAGATTTGAATAAAACACAAGTGATGTTTGAAAACACACCTTAAATGAAACTTTTAATCAATTTATTAATGAAATTGTGGTATAAATTTTGAATAAGGGCTGGAGATGGGTTTATACCTCATTAATCCCCTCCACTCTATGTAACAAGGCATATACCTTATTGACAAATTTTCATATTTTTTTTAAAATGTTGTTATTTAATTTATTGAAATATATATTATATACGCGACCGATTAGGTGCGACGAACGGCAGGTGCGGCCGCGACGTGGGTCGTTCGATCGCGGGTTCATTGCATCCAACAGTCGACGTGAATCGCACCCGACCGTCCGATGCGATGGACCCGTGATCGACGGCCCATGATCGACGCCGCACCCGCCGTTCGCCGCACGTAATCACCCCTCATATTATATTATATTATATATATATATATATATATATATATATATATATATATATATATATATATATATATATATATATACGACCGCGATGAGGTGCGGCGGCCGCACCGTGCGGCAGCCATCACGGGCCGATCGCGGGTCCATCGCATCCAACGGTCGACGTGAATCGCACCCGACCGTCCGATGCGATGGACCCGTGATCGACGGCCCGTGGTCGACGCCGCACGGTGCGGCCGCCGCACCTAATCGGTGCTCTATATATATATATATATATATATATATATATATATATATATATATATATATATATATATATATATATATATATATATATATATAAATGATTGGGTGCGGCGGAACGGCGGTGCGGCAGTGATCACGGGCCGTCGATCACGGGTCCATCGCATCGGACGGTCGGGTGCGATTCACATCGACCGTTGGATGCGATGGACCCGCGATCGAATGGTTCACGTCGCGGCCGCACCGCCGTTCCGCCGCACCTAATCACTCGACTATATATATATATATATATATAGGGAGCCGATTACGTGCGGTGTGCGGTCGGTGCGGTGCGCGATCACGGGCCGTCGATCACGGGTCCATCGCATCGGACGGTCGGGTGCGAATCACGTCGACCGTTGGATGCGATGGACCCGCGATCGGACGACCCACGTCGCGCACCGCACCGACCGCACACCGCACCTAATCGTCGGCATATATATATATATATATATATATATATATATATAGAGTAAAGCGATAATATGCGGTCGTGCGGTCGCGATCGCGGGCCGTCCGATCGCGGGTCCATCGCATCAAACGGTCGACGTGATTCGCACCCGACCGTCCGATGCGATGTACCCGTGATCGACGGCCGCACGATCGCAGGATATCACGAGTATATATATATATATATATATATATATATATATATATATATATATATATATATATATATATATATATAGGGGGCCGATTACCTGCAGCGAACGGCAGGTGTGGCGTCGATTGTGGGCTGTCGATCACGGGTCCATCGCATCGGACGGTCGGGTGCGATTCACGTCGACCGTTGGATGCGATGGACCCGCGATCGAACGGTCCACGTCGCCGCCACACCTGCCGTTCGCCGCATGTAATCGCCCCCGTGTATATATATATATATATATATAGATAAAAGACATCGGATATGATGTCCTATTGTCTTAGGTGTGGGCTCAGGCTTTGAAATTTATTTTTGGGCCCGATCCAGTCCCCTCGAAAGCAAGGCCCAGATCAAGCCCATTCGGGGCCTGACCCATAGCCACCTCTAGTTAAAACTGTGGATGAAATCAAAATAATATGGGCACAAGTTGCACAACAGAACATAGGGCACTAGAAAGATCTCTCAAGTGACAGTGACCTACCTCATTAGGATAAAACCAAACTATGTATGAACCTTTCAAACTGGTTGCTTGCTTTTCTTTGCTTTCTTTGTTTTTTTTTTTAATTTTTTTGGTAGGAAAGGCCCCACAGCTGGGTTCAAGGTCCATTGCAACTAGGCATGTCAACTGGTTAGGTCTGGGTCAGGTCGGGGTGGACTCGAACTCGACTCGTTTAATTGTCGGGCCCTTCGGATCGGGTCCATATCGGGTCGGGTCGTGTCGACACTTTAACAAGTCCAGGCCAGACAAAGAGAGGTTGAAGAACTTTTCAAGGGCCAACAATGTGTTCATTTTTTCTTCTTTTTAATAGAATCTAGTGTATTATAAATATTTCTTCAGTATTTTGATTTTTAAATGTTTTATGAGAGAACATTTGGAGTACGGTTTAGATTATTATACTTTTACGTAAAATCAAAATGTCGTAAAAATATTTCAAATGTTTAAAATTTTAAATGATTATTCAATATTTAGTTATAAATTTTTGATTGAATCATGAGTATTAGGTTGAATCATAAATAAAAAAAATCACATAATATTTGGATTGAGTCAATCGGGTCCAACGGGTTCATAGGATCGGGTCGGGGTGAATCCAGATCCGACCTGTTTTGATTGTCGGATCCTTCGGGTCGGGTATTTACGCCTTTTATTGGGTCAGATCCGGGTCGACCCGTGACTCGTTGACAAGTCTAATTGCAACAGTCCACTAGGGCAAACTCTCCATAAGGGGTGTAAACTAGGATTTGAACCTGGGATAACTACTTTAGACGGGTGCAGTTCAACCACTCGAAGCAAGTGGTGATGTCAAACTGGTTGCTTGCTTGGCTTCACCTCCTATCCTTCCCAATCCACATGAGTGGGGAACCCATATATGTGTCATCCATGACATCCTTTACAAGCAACAAGATTCCAATGGAGGTCTCCCATCACTGTCATCCACCAAACTATAAGAACAAAAGAGGGCCTCCATTTCTCCACCAAACTGTACAAGTTGATCCAATTTTGAGTATTTTTTTGGATAGGAAGCAAAAAATATAATAAAGAGGTTGGACAAGTAATGCATAAGAAAATTAAATCATAATAAATTTAAACTTTTAGAAGATTGAGTCAGAGGTTTGGTTGCTGGAAATAGATGCTTAACTTTGTTGTTATGTGCTTGGAGGAGACCACAGATGCTGTGTTTGGGAGTTATTAAAAATATTATATTAAGAGCGCGCTGTATTAGTATGTTAGTTCAACCTAACAAAGGTTTTTGTTAATAAATATATATGAAGATAAGTTTATGAGGTGATTGAAATTAAAATTGGATTATTGACGAGTTCGGAAACGTCATGTATGTAATAGTTTTTATTCTAGTAACAAAGTAAATATTCATAAAAAAAAATTGACAACCGTACATATTTTTGTTCATTGCACTGTGCATTTAATATTTATTATATTTTGTTTGAAAATATTTTTTGAGTTGTACCAATTTTTTTTTTTTTGAAATGTCTTGAAGACTAACCAACTTAAAATGCTTTCATAACTTAATATCTTACTCTTGGTTATTCCCTTTATTGGATCAAAGAACCAAATTAAATGTAGTATTAGACTAAAATTTTGGAGCACACAATCCGAACATGAACATTTAGGCAGTTAATGTCACTTTAGATTATATATTCATTTAAGATCAGACCATAAATTTCAATATGGTCAAGATGTACCTAAGAAGTTTTAGACTTGAGTGCGGTTGTAATTTTATTGTCAATTCTAAAATAGTGTATATATGTCCCAAGAATTACTTGGGCAAGAAGTATCAAAGTATATGTGGTGAGTCCCAGTTCACAATCAGGGCCTCAAAGGGATCCACATTTAACCTATATGGCAAGTTATGTTCAGCTAATGATAAAAGTAGTTACCCGTGTTAAGAGAATGCGTGAAATGAAAAACTACGAAGGAAATAGGCAATATGAAAAGAGTTGTCATACCAGGATGCGAAGTTCATCCCAAGAGTCCTTGCAATCCTCTATGTTTGTAGACTCCAGGAAAGAGACTTCTTTGTAGAAAGGCAGCAATATCACATGACACTCCAAATTCAATCAGCAGGGTACATTGTTCGCTAGTCCCTCATTCTGATGTACTTATAAGTCTGTAACATTGGCCATCTCAAAAGAGTTCACTCCTTCCCTCTGAGTGGGAGCTCTGAGAAAATATGCTTATGGGACTGAAAAGAAGCTTCCCATAAGTCCATTTACTTCACTCATTTCTATAAAAAAAAAAGGACCATGGGAAGAGGTATCCTTGATATACTCACCTCATTTTTTAAGATGATCATGGGAGTTTACGAGGTATGGATGCTATCAGCATACGGCCAATGCCATAATCCTTCTACATATATGGCACCATATCGTGACAACTCATAACGAGCTTAACTGTTTTTATGCGCTCACAAATCGTACTTCAACATGTGTCTATACTTTCATATTTTTATCATATAGTATTACCATAGCGTGACATGTGTACATATAATGAAATCATCAAATAGTACTCGTACATCAGGTTCGTCTATGTATAGAAATCCAGACTCAATTTGTCTATGCATCTCCATATGTAGTTTGAGTCATTACCGTTGTTGATTATGACATCAACAACCTTGTTAATGATACATCTTGCCCACAAAATAAGTTTGAGCATGAGCTGTTCCATCTTTGGTCACCACTCAAGATTGTGAAAATTACTCCCCTCGCCCTTTATTAACATCTTTAGAATCAAAGGAAAAGGCAACATCCATCATGTCTTTGTCACTCCCATCTTCAATCAACTTCTGGTTCCACCAGTTTATTGCACCTTGGGTTGACCATAATGGTTGGCCCTCGAATCGTCATCATCTTCTAAAAGACTTGCTCCAATGGCCTCCATTGATCCATCAACCACATCCCACCTGATGTAACAGAAAACAGGTTGGTAATGAGATGCTTTCCCTTGCTCATGGTTGAGAGATGGGTCAAAAGAGCTTTTGGACACCACCAACATCCAGTGAATATTGTTTTTCTTAAAGACACATAATTTAGCAAATGCATGAAATTAATTTGATCTAATAGGGTCAGATCTTCTATAAAAAAAAAATTCAATCTCACATCAAATCCAAAATTTAATAATGTTGAACATGAATAATTGTATGCTTATTTAGTGTGATTTAATCTCTTTCACAAAAAATACAAAAAACTGATCTCATCTTAGATCTAATTAGATCACATTAAAATTGAAAAGAATTTATTGAATAGAATCATCTATCAATCCCAAAGTTTGACAAATAGATAAGTTGTGGTACAAAGAAAAAAAATGAGGGAGAACAACATTTTTTGTTTGGTATAAAAAAAATAACAAGAATAAAACATGGATAAGTATCCCAATTTAAAATAATTTAAAAAAATTCCACCTAAAAACTAAAATAATAATTATTCTTAATTTCTTTTTTGATTTGGATAAACCTAAATAAAGGTACAATTGATGGATCCTAGTCAAAACTTTATCAAAGTGATGAACCAAAAAAATAAAAGAATTCTGTCTCTTTCATCCCCCCCACCCATACTACATGGTAAAACCACTGGATGATGACCTTTTCCCTTACAACAATTATGCAGTCCTATCATGAAAGCATTAAAAAATTAATCCATGAAAAGGTTCCAATAATGACATAGTAATCACGTGTCTTCAAGCTCCAAATTATTGATTTACATCTATGAAAAAGATGTATATTGATTTAATGTAAAACCATAAGCTTTGATTGCGATCCAACTCATATTATAATCAAAATCTTACTTGTCAAATCATATACGCCCCTCGTAACGACAAAATCAAAACAATCAAATTATTATATATTATATGTATATATATCCACCCAAAACGAAACAGACCGTCCACAGATCATTAAGGTTTTCTAACATGTATATCCCTAAAAATATCTCATTTTATCATAATACCCCTCCTGAATTACTACTATTTTTAAGAATACCCTTCAAAAAGTTCTAAACTGTGCATAAATATCTTTTCGGAGATATATTCCTGCAAAACTTAAAATATACATGTTAAATCTTTTTTGGTATTTGTGGTAATAGAATTTCTAAAAACTATTTGGAAAACTTAATTCTGAGTCTTTCGATGAATCTTTGAATTACTTTGAGGTCCCTAAAATATATTTTAGACTTATTAGGTCCCTAGATCCCATTATAAATCATTTTTATGTCTTTCTATCTATAAATTGTTAAGTTCACTAACATGTATTTTTCATTTTTACCCCTCTTTTATTGTCTGTCAATAGACTGTGTATACACCGTAACAAATCTGTGTACACTGTTAACATGATTGTGTACAATGTTAAAAATGTGAAAATTAAGAGTGTAAAAAAAAGATAAAAAATAACACTTATTAAATGCAATGATATATAAATAATACCCCTAACTAATTTGGAGACTTAAAAATATGAACTTAAAATTAATTCAAAATTCCCCAAAGGACTTTTCAAAAATATTTTGATAATATATAATTTTTTTCAAGAACTTAAAATTAATTCAAATTCCCCATATGACCTTCAATTAATTCTCCAAAATTATTTAGGAAAATTAATTAGAGGTCCTCTTAGCCACCTCCCTATTATTTTTAGGTCAATGAACTTTTTTTACTTTTTCTAGATCCCTATCACTATATTTCATTATTTTTAGGTCCAAATTAACTAATTCCGTCAAATCCCTTTTTTAGACTTCCAAAAATACTCTTTTCTTCTCCAATCGATTGAAACTTTACACACTCCAACCCTTTTTTCCTCAACCTTTCTTCTTTCCCAAACCACCACTCTCTCACCATTTCTTGATCTCCACATTGCGCCCCCCCCCCCCCCCCTCAAATCGACTAAAACCATTTTTCCCCCAACCCAAGCCTTCTTCCCCAAACGATGACGACGGCGACGACAACGGCAATGACAGTGACCATGACAGCGACGAGGGAACATTTCCTCTTCAACCATTGTAAGCAAAAATACATTTTTAAGGGGTATATAAAACAATGGTTTTAATGGATGATTAAATTAGGGTATGTGAAACCCACATTACCTTTATTTTAAAATATCTTTATTTGCATCTCTCACCTGGAACTTACATTGCCTTTGTTTTTACAATATGGCACACTGTTAATAATATATTGTTAATAATATATAGATGTTAATATACATCAATTTAGATCTACATTTTTTTGCCTTTTTGTTCTAGATTATATTTACATTTGAAATAATTCATCAATGAGGCATGACACTTCTAAAAATTTTCACATTATTAATGTTTGTTCTCTTCAAACTCTACCATGAAAAACCATTGGTGTGCTCTAATCTTGTGAAAATGAAAATGAAAAACAATCAAAATTTCATCTTCTACAAAAATTAGATCTTTAGATGCCCATAGATGATTGCTGACTCTCTCCACTGCAAGGGGTTTTGTGTTTGATGCATGAGAAAAAAAATGGATGTGTGAAATTAGGGGAACCCTACAGGTTGATAGGTAGTTTACTAATGTATATATACTATTTTATACAATTTTTTTAAGCACAGGTCATGTTTTACCCATATTTTATTTTTTATTTTTTTTCAAATTTGTTTGCATGTTTGGAACCCAATAAATGTGCAAACATTCCTTTATTTTATGTTGCTTATATTACATTTTTGTGTAATGATTTGAATAATTCATTTCATGTATATATGTATATGGATTTATTTAGACTTGCAAATACATGGAAAAAAAATGTTATATTTTATTCAACTCTTTTTCCCCCTTCCTATAGGTATAGGTAGAAGTGCAAATGATTACTTAACACATTTGATTTAGAGACATACTGTTGACACTGAATAGAAATGGTTAAAATGTTGTAATTTTGTGGTTGTCATGGTAAGTCTATTGATACACTGTTAGGCTTTACCGGTACATTGTTAAAACTTATTAGTACATTGTTAGGGCTTATAGGCATATTGTTAGTTTTTTTGAATAATATATGTTAGTCATATACATGTATATAGAATATGGTTGTCACGGTCGCCGCTGTTGTCGCCATCGTCGCCGCTGTCGTCGTCGTTTAGGGAAGAAGAAGGGTTGGGTTGGGGAAAAAATGGTTTCAATCGATTTGAAAGGAAGGGGGGGGGGGAGGCAATGTGGGAACAAGATTTGGTGAGAGGAGAATGGTTGAGGTAAAAAGGGTTGGAGTGTGTAAATGTTTCAATCAATTGGGGAAGAAGAGGGTATTTTTAAAAGTCTAAGGGTGCGTTTGGTTGCGCGATTGCGCTGCGATTGCGATTACAGGAAGCTGCGTTTGCAATCGTGCAACCAAACAGTTTTGTAATCGTAGTTTTAAACCCAGCGATTGCAGACAAATAGTGCCCAAAAGCTGCGATTTCAAAAAGCTGAGAAAGTGAGCTTCCTGCAGAATCAGGTTTGCAATCGCAGATTCCTGCAGAATCAGTTTTGCAATCGCGCAACCAAACGCACCCTAAAAAGGGATATGACGAAATTGGTTAATTTGGACCTAAAAATAATGAAATACAGTAATAGGGATCTAAATAAAAAATAAAAAAAATTCAGGCACCTAAAATAATAGGGGGTGGCTGGGCGGACCTCTAATTAAATTCCCCAAAATATTTTGATAATATATAATTTTAAAGGAGTATACATATAAAAAAAAAACACTCGATAATCATAAACAACAAAAACCAATCAACATAAAGAAAAGATTCCGAAAAGCAATCCCCAGAAACGTTTTAAAAGAAATACGATTGAGAGTTTTAACCATCCAATTCACGTTTGAGATCTTCAGCCGCTTAAAAGAAACGCTTTTGTGAAGAGAGAGAGAGAGAGAGATGGAGAAGCAAAACCCATTCGTGATCGAAGCGGCGGACGTGAAATCAATGATCTCCAACGGCTTCAAAACCCCGATCGATCTGCTGCCGTCGCTGGTCCCGACGGCACAAGCCCTCGCGAGACCCCCCATATCGAGGTACCACGTCGGCGCCGTCGGCCTCTCGTCGGACGGCCGGATCTTCCTCGGCGCGAACCTGGAGTTCCCGAACCTCCCCCTCCACCACTCCGTCCACGCCGAGCAGTTCCTCATCGCCAACGCCGCCGCCAACACCTCGCCGGAGCGGCCCGTCCGGCTCGAGCGCTTCGCCGTCTCCTCCGCCCCCTGCGGCCACTGCCGCCAGTTCCTCCAGGAGATCCGTGGCGCTTCGGAGATCGGGATCCTCGTCACCTCCTCCTCCGCCGCCGCCGCCGTCGCCGATGACGAGAACGGCGAATTCAGGCCCCTCCGTCACTACCTCCCCCACCGATTCGGCCCCGACGACCTCCTCCACAAGGACGTCCCTCTCATTCTCGAGCCCCACCACAACGGGCTATTACTCATCGACGACGGAGGAGGCGCCGCCGCCGTCGAGAACGGGGGGTCGGCGTCCGGGCTGAAGGAGGAGGCGTTGGGGGCGGCAAACAGGGCGCACGCGCCGTACAGCCGGTGCCCGTCGGGGGTAGCGGTGATGGACTCGAAGGGGAGGGTGTTCGCCGGGTCGTACCTGGAGTCCGCCGCGTATAACCCTAGTTTGCCGCCGCTGCAGGCGGCGCTCGTGGCGTACGTCGCCGGAGGCGGCGGAGGGTACGACGAGATCGAGGCGGCGGTGCTGTGGAGAGAGAAGGGGCTCCGGTGAAGCAGGAGAGCACCGTCAGATTGCTGTTGGAGGCGGTGTCTCCGAAGTGCGATTTCAAAGTGTTTCACTGTACGTAAGAATAAAATAAAACAAAAAACACAATCACCTCATTTTATTGAAATCACATTGTTGTTGTTGTTGTAGTTGGGGAATTCATATTTCTGATGTCTAGTTCTGAATAAATCTTAAGTTCTTGATTGTTAAACATGAAGGGGAATTTTTATGGATTTATACCGATTTCAATCCTTCTTTTTGTTTCATTTAGCAAAGATCATCAGACAGGCTTCAATTAATATCAGCTCATCCTAAAGCACTCATCATAAAGTACTAAAAATAGTTTTTTTTGCTTTCTACAAAAGCTAGCTAGGACCACTAAGGGCTTTTGGAAATGAATTTGGATTAAAGCAAAAGTTGAATCTTCAAAAGATGTCCAAACCAATTTTTCACACACTACCTTAATGGAGATCAATAGATCTCTATCCTGTAATGTACATTGCTCAGGTGTTAGGTGTTGTACTAGAACAACACTGAAATGATACAAGAATGAGATCTGAAGTTCTACTACTACAATATCAGATGAAGAATGAGTGAGCTACTGTTCAGATTTACAGTTTGTGCATAGGAACTGTGGGCATACCAAAAGAACTCAAGAGAATAGTATCCCATCTAAGAGAACATTATAAAGGAACAAAGTGTCTCAAGTGTGAAGGAATAGCTTCCCAAAAAAATGGGGGCCATCATCAATTGACAGCTACCAGGCTGTTCGTGAGCTTTCACATGCAGAATCTTCCACCACTTCCAATTTTGCTTTAGCATTTGGTTTCAGACTTTCAGCAGCTTTTTTGACATGTTGATTCAGTGACTTGGGTGACCTGAGAAGCCCAAGTAACTTCGTGTATTTCAATTCCATCAGCACGCGTGTAATCTCCTCGGCTAGCTCAGGCTTCACAACATAATGACAGTTTAATTAGTATAAAAAAGAGTTTTTTTTTAGAGAAAAATATAAAACTTCAAAATAGAAATGTAAAAATTAATTCATTACCTCTTATGTGTTTATATATTTTTAGTTAGTATTACCTCCTCTTATGCATGACTACTTGAAAGAAGAAAAAAAAAATTCTAAGCCAACATGAGGAAAATTTCTGTAAAAGAATGATATAATAAAATATATTTCAAACAAATAGTATCTTTGTGAAGGAGATTCCTTAGATCAGTAGGAAACGGCAGAAAATCTTTAATTGAAGAATCTGCACACCCTTCCATAGATTTAATTCGGAAACAAAAAAAATGCTAAGAATTTATATCAAATCATACCTCAAGTTTCTGAACATCATTGTAAAGGAGATTCTTTAGATCCTGCTTCTGCTTCCCAACAATTTCCTTTGGGTGCTTTGTGATGATTTGTTTCTTCACAAGGTGCCAGCCTGAACCTTGATAATTCTCATATCCCACAGGCTAACAAAAGGGGACCAAAGATCCATAATTATTATCAGTCCCAACAACTGACATATACAAGATCATACCTCAAGTCAAACATATTAAAAAAAAAATGCTATATGTTATGTCTTGAAAACAATATTCATGCTGATTTGTAAAGAGATTAAATGCTACCCTGTTAAGTAGTGTTTGTAATCTAACATCAAGGCTTACTAGGCTATTGATGAGACTTGGGAGATAAATGATGAATTTCAATGATTTTCATAAACAAAATACCTCTCATCTTCAATTCTCATACATATAAAAAAAATATACAAGTAAATGACTCAAATGTGTCATCCATTTTAACAGCTATAGCATCACTTTCCAAAGGGTTCTAAGGAAGAGGGATTGTGGAAGAAAGATATTATCAGCTAGTGCATAATGTGAAGCATAATGTTCATCAAAGCTTCAGAGATATGCTAAGATCTGTTCAGGAATTTTAGAAACTAATTTATACGAGTCTATCTACCAATAAATTTACAACTAATGAAATGAATCTCACTCAATATCAATGGAGCAATGTGAACTTGGGAGATAAATCCAAGGCATATGTCAATATCCATATCCAAGAAATGTGTCATACAAGGAGAGGTAAGCATATTAAATCTACTAAAATTTAAACAAACTGTTTTTGTTAGATGGCATACACGAACAAGAAAGCACAGAATATAGCCCCAGCCTAATCGTTATCCATATAGGACAACTTGACTAGGGACTTCTATGCTACAATTCAACAATTACAATTATACAAACTAATGAAAATAAGTACACTTAAGAAGGCCTTCCCTAAGAAAAAAGAGTTGCCAAATATATGTCACCCAGAGCATACACCACGGGAAATGACCTGGCTTGGTTTCTCTTCTCTAAAGTATCACCAACATTATCTAATTTTGAATTAAACTCAAGTGTTATGATACCATGATATGAAATTTTATACATCTGAATGGGGTATCTGCTACATATTCTCTACTGAAGAAGCTATAATATTACTCATGGATCACATGCGCAATTGTAGATATAATTAGAAATGATACTCCTATCTTCCCCCTCAACCTCTTATTTCATTTTGGTCAGTTGTAGATCAGTTGTTTACTTAATCTCATTCACACATGGATCATATATTCACTCTACAGATAAGATGTTATAGAGAAAAATGCAGACAATCCAGTCACAAGTGTACCTTTCGTGGATCCAGTATTGTGCTGGATTCATTGAATATGCATCGTAATCATACTGGGGAACATACGGGTGATTGTTTGTCCAGGAATTCACCTGCTTCCTCTGCATCTGCAGTGGTTGGAACTGCCACTGCTGTAGATAGAAAGAAAGTTTCAGATATAAATAAAGCCAAGAATGCTAATTCAATTAGGGAGAAAAGGACCTGGTAACTCTGATTTTGGACCACACCAAAAAATTTGTTTGTGGTTGGCTGAGTATTGTATGAGGGTATATGATAATACTCATGATAAGTGGGATAGGGAATGATGTGATTTTCTTTAGGTTTGGAAATAACTACATAAAGAGGCCTTCCATGAAATAGGGTCCCTGAACCAAGAAAAACAAGCATGCAATCAGATTTCACCAATGCAGCAGTTTGCACTTAAGTAGCAAGTAAAAAAACCAAAAAAAAAAAGGCATGTAAGTAAAGCGCTATATGAAGCAGATGGTGTTTACCATACCATGGCATGCATGTAAAGCACTATATGCTTCCTGTAGAGAGAAAAAATATACGTATCCAAATCCCCTACCCCTTCCACTGGCAGTTCGCATCACTTTTGCTGAAATTACTTTCCCATATGCAAGAAAGAAATTTTTAAACTCCTCGTCATCAACGGACTCATCAATATTTTTTACATATAGCCTGAATCCCTGCTATGATAAAATGATAAATTCATAATCTGCACATCCCCACAAACTTAAAAGACTGCCAGCATACATTTTGAAAACAGTACCTGAGATATAGGACAGTTTTTATTCGCAAACTTGTGCTTCAGTAGCTCAGCACGTTCTGATTTATTCTGCGCCTTTCCAACATATAAGGTGTTCAATCCTGGACGACAGAGAAGAAGCGTTGCATAATATGGTTAAACTATTAAACAAAAAATGCAGCTTACCGGTAGAACAGATAAAATGGCCAAGTAATCAACATCAACAGTTACCAATCTGCATGCCATTCATGCGTTCTATGGCCTTTTTAGCATCTTCTGAGGACTGGAAGTTAACAAAACCAAAGCCTCTTGAATTTCCTTCACTATCTATCATTACAAAAGCACTCTGTACTTTCCCAAACTCTGAGAACATATTCTGAAGACCATCATTGGTCGTCTCAGGTGGGAAATTCTTCACATACAGATTTGTAAAGCTAGGTTCCACAGGGGATGGCCTCTCACTCTTCTTCACGAACTTAGAAACATAACTGTATTAAATGAAGGGTGAAATCAATCACAATATGATATTTGAACCTGAAGACAAAATCATCTATTGGCTACAGAGTACCAAAAACAGAACAAAGGTATATCATCCTCAAAACTAACAAATTCATCACCAGCAAAAAGAATGAATAACAAATGCATGGTTTCCCATCACAATACCCAGTCAACCATTAAACCAATTAACAGTTAACAAAAAGGCACAATATGAAAGAAAAATCTAAACAAAGGTAACAGAATAGTGTGATGTGACATCTCCAAGAACCAAGCCGATAGAGAGAGAGAGAGATATGCATTAAACTCCTGCAACTAGAAAATGTCAAGGAATGCATTACCTGATACATTTTGACAATCCAATCCTTGAAAAAAATAAGATTTGGCCCACAGAAAAATTTGCAGAACTTGAAGGACATTGATTTACAATTTATATATATCTACATATTAGTAGCCCTAAAACCCCGATAATTATTTAAGAAAAAGTTAGGATGATAAAGCGTATGATATGAGGAATTATGACTAATAACCCAGTAAAAACAAATCTAGCAGATGAAATCCAACTTTAAACAGGCCAAAATGAACAAAAAGAGAACAAAAATCAACAATGTAAATCATGCGCAACCTAACAGGAGAGCAAAGTTGAAGAGCAGCATTCAACACACAGGGCATACACAAACCTAAAGGGATTATACAAGAACAACCAGAGAGTTCCACCATAACCTTTTCCAAGGATAACAGTTTTTTAGATAGCAGATCATGTTCCAAGGATGTTCAATGGATAATTTAAAACCAGATTTTTTTCTTTCTTTGTGACGTATAACTACAAACCAAAGAAGTAACAGAAAAGGTATACAAAAGCGCTACTGTTCTATAGAAAATTCAGGCAAAATTAAAGAACCCATTGGTAAAGGAAGTCAATGTCCGTAAAGAGGAAGAGAAACAGCAATAAAACACAAAATAGAAACATCACAAATGAGATAGAAGTCATATCTAAACAGAGGAAATAGATTTCCATGATAAGAAGATTTTCAAGATAAAAAAGAAAGAAAGAAGATGAACTGCAATTTAGCCATGCATCAACAAGATATAGAAGAAGGCATCACCTAATGATTTTTCACAGTTCAAAACCCATTAAAAAAAATTCATAAAACGGAATCCAATACAAGAAGATTATTATCAACCATTAAAATGGAAACAGAGAGAAAACGAGAAATTCAACTTCCACTTTGCAATAAAAGCAATCAACACCATATAAATACAAACATACAAAAAAAGAAGAGGCAAACTGAAAAAAAAAAATTTCAAGAAAATGAGTTTTTTTTATCGACCACCAGTTCAAGAAGGACATGAAATCATAAATATATTTGGGAAACAATAAAAAGAATTAGGAATTCAGTATCACTCAGCAAGAACCCATACAAGAAAATTAAACAACAAATTATTTCCACTTCTCAATTCACATATAACACCCACACTGATATTGAAAACAGAGACTTCGTTCCACGAATCAAAAACCCACAATCCAATATGCAAAACAGAACCAACAAAAAAAAATCCTTACAGCCGTTTATTTCCGGGGGTAAGGCTGCCGTCCAATTCCTTCATCGCGGCACAGGCGGACTCCTCGCTCTCAAACTGCACAAACCCAAATCCCTTGCTGCGCCCATCATCCTCCGTCGCAACCTTGCAGGAGACGATCGTCCCGAACCTCCCAAACATCTCCTCGAGATCCGCGCTCCCCATCGACGAATCCAAATTCTGCTTCCACCCCCAAATTATAAACCACAAACAACAATACAAAACTTTCAAAAGATTTGCAAGAAAGAAATCAAGAAAACCCGCCTTGACGAAGAGATTGCCGATCCCTGCCTTCCTGAGGTACGGGTCCCTCTGCGACCACATGATCCGCATCGGCTTCCCGTTGATCGGGGTGTGGTTCAGCGAACGGAGGGCCTTCGAAGCTTCATCAAGAAGAGAGAGAGAGAGAGACTCCGTTGGGTTCGAATTCGAAGAACCTCAAAAAATCAAAGAAAGGAAAGATTGTGTTACCGGATTCGTGGGAGAGGAAGTTGACGTAGGCGAAGCGGAGGGAGGCGTTGTCGCGGCGGTCCCTGCAGACTCGGACGGAGGCGATGTCTCCGAAGGTGGAGAAGGCGGAGGCGAGGTCAGGCTCCGCCACGGAGGGGTGGAGGTCCCCCACGTAGAGGGTCGGCGATCGCACGTGAGAGGGCTCGGTCGAAATCGCCATGGATTCACCACTAGAGAGAGAAAGAGAGAGAGAGAGGTGAGTGTGCTTTGGGGAGTGAGACGGGTTTTTATAGTACCGTACGGACGAGCGGAAGGGTTGGTTTTCTCGGGATTCGGGAAACTGTGAGTTTGACGCCACGTGGCGGATGATCGATGACGTTGATTTTTGGAAAAGGCAATCTGGGCCGTTTGTTTCGTTTGTGGGGATCGTCGTGGGAGGGAGAGCGCGGCGAGAAGGCGTGTCCGTTGGATGTAATGTAATAATTAAGTTGTTAGATATAAGTTTGGTTTTTTTTTTTTTTTTTTTTTTTTTTTGCCATGTATATACCGTTTAAATACAGGGAAAAATTCATATAACCCCCTGTAATCTGTCCGATATCCACATATTCCTCTGATTTTTTCATATATCCATATAACCCCCTATAAACACACCCAATCTAAAAAACCCCTCCATTTAAAAATCAACTCACAGAGTTGGAATAATCAAAGTATATTTCGTTATCTAAACCTTGGTTAAAAATGTTATATTCATTTAACCCCTTGTAAAGATTGTATAATACAAAAATACCCCTATTATTTCCAAAATCTTACCCCTCCTTTAACATTCCTCTTTCACCTCCATTAATAAACCTTGTCTTTCATCACCAGTTCACCACCTGGAACTCGTCACCTACCCCCACCTACCCTCCCAAATCCGGATGTTCGGGTTCAAGCGCGTCACAGGCTCCTTCAACGCAAAGAAGTTCTGCGACCGGAGGCGGTATGTGTACCTCCTATTGTTGTTGGCTCTCAATCCGACCGTCCACCGCAACCACGAGAGCGCCGCCACGGTCGTCGGATAATAAAATGAGCTCTCGCGATGCGTCGAGTGCTCCGAGCGGGGGCGCAAGGTGCCCGTCGTGATGGGCCGGTGGGCCGAACCCGCGGCGGTCAAAATCTCTGCATTTGCGATCGACGAGGAGCGGGGTTGAAGGAGAGGAGGAGACTCTGTTATGGGGAGGAGGTGAAGGAGAGGTTTAATAGGGTGCTTGATTGGGTTTTATGTTGGAACTCCCAATTTCCACAAACGTTGGGGACGAAAGCAGAGGATTTTTGCAAGAGGAGGTACAATGTGTCGTTCACTTGCCATTGATGGAACGGAGTTCGTGAGGTGCGTGGTCATGGGATCAGAATCTCTCCTTCGATCAGACCAAAACAAAGACAAAATTATGTGGACTGGGGGGAAGGAAGGGTTTAATGTTTATACGTAGGGGTAGAATCGATATTTTGCATGTGAGGTTAACATATGGTTAAGTTGACGAATTGAAGGGGTTGTGTGGATATAAAACAGATTACAGGGGGTTATATAGACTTTTCCCTTAAATATATGCTATGTATTTATATATCATTTCAAATAATCTATTCATTTTTATTTTATTAGTGAAGATGTATTTTAACTCTTCAATTAAAACAATTGAAGTCTCATTCTCTCGAATTCGGACCGGTTGAATATGGATCATGCACTCAAAAAGAAATTAAAAGAGACACTGGTGTGGTGTCAGTCAAAAGGACTCCGAAGAGATGTATAAGTAAAGGAATTCAAACGATAATCTCACTCTAAAGGTGGCTTGTAGGCAAATGAAAATTAGATATCTTGATTTGTTCATCATCTTCCCTTTTATAGGGTTCTTAGACTCAGATAACTGTTGTCACTGGCTCCATAGCCGTTGTAACAACTTTCCCTTAATAGCTGCGTAGTGAGCAAGTTGTCATAACTGTCTCGCTTTATTGTAGCTGAACGTGCCATTACTCACCCACTTCTTGTGAATAATGGGTCTTAATTACTCACATCTTGTGAGTAATGGGCCTTAATCACTCACCTGACAGTTACAAACGTTATGGGTGTTTGACCACTTCTGAGATCCCACTCATGGTCTTGATTAGGCTAGTACACAAAGTCTTGCTTGGTGTGTACCTGGATATTTGTTCACAAAGTGTAAAACCGTCCAACCATACCTAATAATATGGTTGTGTCTCACTTGCTCAGGATGACATTCGCCCATGAGATGCAAGACTGCCCGACCAAATCTAGTTCCAGTCTGGTCGTGTCTCACCCACTCGGGAGTACTTATTGGGTATTTAGATTTTAAATTCGGGTTCTCAGATACCGGATAAGGTGGCTCATACCCGTTTAAGCCCGGACACGTGTCGTCTTTTAATACGGTGCAGATTTTTCTCTCCATGATTGGAATATATAAAAATTATATATATTTATCATTCTAGTTAACTTTCATCCAAATTTTCATTAAAACCGTTAAAGTTTTAGAGAAATGACCAAATAACATTAATTTTTTATTTTGCATATTTTATCTTATCAGACCTAATATTTATAAAAATGAAAAATATTAACTTTAAGGTGAAAATGATAAATTTCATCCAAAAACATAAAAATTAAACACACAAACTATTTATTAGCAAAGACATAATAATAATTATTTATTAATATTTACATTAGTAAAATGAAATATTTTGAACAATTAATCATATATATCTCAAAGCATTTTTTTTAAAAAAAAACAATTAATCGAAGGGGTAAGGTTTTTTTTTTTTTATATACTCCCCGTGGCTATATCACAAACCTCCGCCTGTTTGCATTTTTTTTAAAAAAAAAACCTAGATCTTGGAAAATAGGAACGAAGGGGTAGGTTGAATGTCTCACGGTTGATTTAGAAAGAACATTAGATTATTATGTTTAATTATTTACATTATGATAAATATTATATGTTAATGTTATTTTTGTCTTTTTTACTTATTAGTTAAAAAACTAATTATAGTTAAGGTTCATTTTGATTAAAAAAGATAAAAGAAGGACATATTTTTACATTAAGAAAAATCCTGATGGTATAAAAATAAATACATAATTTGTGGTGGTATAAAATAAATAAAATAATTTTTTATGATATACATGCAAAAAACCCAAGTTTTAAGGATATCTTGATTTTTTTATAATCATTATTTTAGAAATTTATAAGATTGTTTAGGGTGGCTATATCTGCCCCTCTAATTCATAAGTAGCCCCCTTCAATGGAATAGTATAGAAGATCTATTTAAATCTACTTGGTTTATATGCCCCCAACAATGGGCAATAGCCCAACCAACCATGAAGACCCACCCAATTAACCTCTGCTCGCTCCCTCCCATTTGCATCTCACCTCCCGCTTCCCATACACCAACCGCGAGGGCCACCACTATGCCATCCACATCTCCCACATCATCTCTAAGACCCTCCGGCCATTGCTCCATCATGCACCCTCACTACAACCTACATGATTGTCTTCACAAGATGCTAGGCCTTCACCAAGCACCTGCGCGCGTGCTACATGGACAATAATGATGTACCAAAAAGATGCTCATCAACAGCTACCCATACTCCTCCTCACCCATGCTAAGTACATGCACCGGCACGGCAAACACAACCACCATGACGTCAGACGAGATCAAATACGACCTTGTGCTAGAGAACCAGATCTCCTTCTTCATCCTTGTCACCCTCTTCAACAAGCTCCACATCACCGTCACCGACCCCCCCCCCCCCTACCATGACCTTTGCAGGCTCGTCGTCAATTTACGTATAAATGAGGGGTGTACAATATGTGTTTGAATTCGTGGTGCTTATAAATTAGATATTCACAACACGAGGAGCTTACTTACGAAAGGGGCATACTTATAGATTAGAGGGTGCAAATAGAGGCACCCGATTGTTTAACCTCCGTTTGGATTAAATAGCACAATGCAAAAAATACAACACGTACCAAAAGGATGAAGTGGCATCCACCATAATCAACTAAAAATCAACAACTACGAGCTAACTGCCTATGTCATAGCCTCCGATATCTTAATGAACTCCATGTTGATTAATTTGTTTCTCTTAGAGAGGTTCTTATCTAAGTCCCATTAATTCTTTCATTTTTTCTCTTCAAAGAATCAATCTCTTTCTTATAAAGAAGTATCAAGCTCTTTCTCAACATCCCTTCCCCTAACAATGTTTTGTCCTGATTGCAGCAAACTCCCATCGATGCATCCAAGAAAGGTGGGAGCTCCCCACCCACCACTGGTCTTATAATCGGTGACACCTTCACCTCATCAACATTATTCTCCATTAAATTTTTCTTTGACTTTCTGCGCCCCTTACAATTTTTGGTAGTAGAATCCCCCTTCTCACTCCTCCATAGCCTCTCTCACATTTCAGTCAGGGTAGATTCATGCTTTCCCTGTCTTCCCTTCAATTGTCGGATCTTGTTTCTCCATTGTTTCATGGTGACACTAGTATGTAGTGTCTATCCACCTGACGCGTGAAAGCTTTCAAAAAGATCTCTATTCTTCACAACAGTTGCTGCATCCGCACCATTCCTCATACAGAAGTTAGCCAAGCCTCTCATCAGGGCCACCTCGTCCTCCTTGGAGAAAACTCTACCGAAGGGGACAGTTTTCATGTCAGGGGTCTTCCCTTCCCTAGTTGCAATGGGCTTCTTGAGAGAAGGGGCCTTCTTCACCTTCTTTGACTTGCTCTTCTCATTCTCATCCTCATCCTCATGGAAGCACTTCTTGGAGGGTGCAAAAGGGCATGGCTCTTGATGTCGAACATGTTGTGATTCTTCTTCTTTTGAGTCACTACTTTCATCATCGTCAGAGGCTTCAAAGTTGGTGGAAACTGAGGGTCCACCTTTCAGAGGTGGAGAGGTCCGCTTCTCTTTTGGAGGCAACGGAGACATGGAGGGGAGTGGGAAAAAGTTTCTTCCTCTGATGAAAACGATGATGAAGCGACTGATGTTGAAGAGGATGATTTTGACATTGGAATAGAATTTGTTTAGGGTTTCGGTTTCTTGAGGCGGTCAGGGTTTTGAAATGAAATGCTTTGCCTGGATTTTTATTATGTTTTTTTAGAAGGGGAGAAGCCCGATAAAAATATTGAATATGATGGGGCAAGAACAAGATACAAAGGGTTCAATTGGGTGGAATTTTAAATTTGAATAAAAATAATCAGCATAGAACGATTATAATTTTAAATTTTAAATTTTTAGTTTGAAATTTTAGAGGGAGGTAGATTTTTTTCTTAGTGAAAAGAAAGATAGTCTAGTGTGCCCCTCTTTAAACTTTATTTCCAATTATATTGTTTAAAATGATTTAAATTTTGCATGAATACCTTTTTAAAGGGTATTTTTCATAATTTTTTTTTAAGTTTTATATGAATATCCTTCAAAAAGGTATTTATGCACAATTTTAACGGTTTTGAAAGGTATTGCTGAGAATAATAATTTTTCAAAAATATTTGGATAAAATGAGATTTTTCTAGGGGATATTTATACAAAAATCCAAAATAGCACACTGCATATGGATTCCAGCCAAGCCAACCCATATAATTAAGTTATTATAAGTTTTTCAACCCAAAACAATACGAAGATTCACTATCGAATCAATTGTCATCACCTTTTATAAATCAATTATCATCATTGTCACACCTTTTTAATAAATCCGTATCAATACTTTATTTATATTTTATCTAAACAACAAAATTTTATTATTACAATTCTTAACGTAAATAATTCAAAACTAAATTAAACAAGAAATCATTTTATCCTTATTTATACTAAAATAATCATAAAACTTAAAACAACTTTTAATTCTCTATCCAAATGGGGTTTTAAACTGTAAAAGTGAAAAATTGATTTATTTTGATAAAATAATTTAGTATTTACTTATAAAATCATTTTTATAAATATTTAAAAGAAAATTAACATAATGAGACCTAATGATCCACTCATAAATCAAGAATGCATCCCTCCACCTATTTTAGGACTTATTTTCATCCAAATATGGAAAGAATCACCAGTTGAAAAAACAAAAAGATTATAAGCCTTATTTACAAATTACAACCCCAATTATAGCTCCGAAATTCTTCATTGAAATATGTACCTTTATTTGAAAAATGAATTATACACTCTAATTAAATGGAATATACCTCCTTACACCAAAAAAAGTCACAGGCTTCATGTAATAAAGTATATACCATAAAAGGTCTAACTTCCATCTCAAAAAATAAGAAGTATGTACCTCATTGGAAAGAAAAAAGAACAATATTCATTACTGCATGCAAGGAAACCTGAAACATAGATGTATATATCTGCACAGCCTACCACTCTTTCCCCACTGGATCCCATCATGCAGCAGCAAATTTTTATATCTTCACTATCAGCAACAACACTTTTTTTACATCTTGAAAATAAGCTGATTATATCATCAATCCACTGACTAGTATTTTTTTAATCACATCTCATTGTTGGAAGATCTGTAAATTCTGTTCCAAGTATACCACAAAAACATGTCTATTATAGAAAACTCATTATATATAATTTACCGTACACACGATACACTCAATTCCTTCTGTTGCTTTGTTGTTTAAATTATGCAAGGCTTGAAATGCTTCCTCCCACTTATATGGGGGGGTGTCTTTACGGGCACTCGAATGAATAAGATAATCTGGACATGTTAAAGCCAAAGCCAGAATTAGACTGTCAGATAAAAATGAAAAGGTCTAACATGATGAGGCGGAGAAGGCTAACCAGACGGATCATGTTGAGAAGGTAGCCAATGGAGTTCCAGAGGTGGTGAAGTAAGATGCCAGATCAACATGGAGATCTTCATACAAGCTTATGAATGGATGTTTCTGCTTATATAAAATTAAACATTTCTGAGATGTATAAGTGTTTCCTAAACAGTCTTTTTAAGGACATTGCAAATGTAGATAACAAAGGAAAAAGGGTTGCCTCTACCAGTAGCTCTTGGGATGGAAGTCTGTTCTTTGGATCCTTCTGTACACTGTTATATTGGATAATGTTCAATAGTAACGAAGTAAAAGATTTAGCGAAAATATTATGTTAAGCTCAATGATGCATAAAAAAAAGAGCAAGTCTACAAGATCACATCAAAGACAAGAATGTAAAGCCAAATTCCATGCCATTCAATGCTTAGTTGTACTCTCACAAAATAGATGCTAAAGAACAATTTCAATGTCAAAGAAGTCCAAGTAAAAACTATTCCCTTCCTGTTGTCTCTCTTATACTGTCTTCACTATAGAAAGTGGATTTCACATATTATTCCTGCTTGTTTCAAAGATGCAGGGTTGTGCATGCATAATATTATTATCCTCCAAAGAATCATATATACCGGCTTCATTCATGTTAGATTCAAATAGGCACTTTAATGCATATGTAGTATTTGAATTTTATTTTATCTCGAAACAGAAGGATATTATGTTGGTAGCTTTTGAATATGATGATTGTGATATCTGGTCAAATCAAGGACAAACAGAAGCCGACCATCTGGGGAACAATATCTGTTATTGTAGCAATCTTTCCATGCCTGTCTGTGCTGTTATTTATCAAGGTGATTCCCATGGTTTGAAATTAAATCTTTAGGATTCATGATCCTCACCATTGTTGCTGGCTTCTCTTCCCAAATGTAGGTTTCTAACAAATGAAGACACAATCACTGCCATCTTAGGTCTTCCAGAGTAAAAAAATATCCTAATTTCAAGTGAAATTTGAACTCTTTCATCCAAAGAAAAGGCATGAAAAGTTGAACACAGAATGAAATAACCATGTTTATATACTGATCCATCCATATCATCCTTAATAAGAAATGTTGATGACATGAAACAAATATACATCTCAAGATCGTGAATATTTGGCAAACATAATATATGTAATGGTTCAAAAATAGGATATGGGATCACATTACACAAGAAAAGACATGCGATGACAGCATTTATCACTAGTAATTAAATTTATAGATTGAAGCACTATATAGCTAAAATTTTCAAATACTTTCACAATCAGAGTCAAACATACAATCATACTGCACAAGAATGGAATAGCTACAAATCATGCTTTAAACAAGATTAAAAGATGCCCATAGTTACTAAAAAAATGACAAAATTTAACCAAGTTGAAGATAAGTTTTTACCATGCTGAAATAAATGAGCAAAACTCAGGGGAAAACTGGTCAGGAGGTGCACAAGGAGATGGTTGGTCAACTACTGCTGCCAAAAGCTCAAAATAGTTCCATCCATCTTGATCAGGTGATGTATATGGAAAACGACCCATTGCACACTCCAGCAGTGTAAGCCCCAAACTCCATATGTCACTTCTGTATCCATATGTGTTGGCACTGATTCTCTCAGGCTACGTAGGCCAAATATTGGATACATACATTATTCAAATGCTTTGAAAGTTTCAAGAAAACGTGTGTATATTCATGACAAATTGATAATCAGTAAAAACTACTTTTATGAGATGAGACGATACTAAAGTTCCTCACCTAAGAAAATATACTCACCGACATGTAATTGCAAGTTCCAATAAAAGTGTCCCTCTGACCAGATAAACTGTCCACTATTGCACTCACACCAAAATCAGTTATCTTAACTTCACCTCTGTGATTGATCAAAATATTTGATGGTTTCACATCCCGATGAATTATATGCTTCTGGTGATGAAGATATATCAAACCCTTAAGTACCTACAGATGGAAGACACCTGCTCCATCAGCATAAATTGATGCAAATTCAAACTAGTATATTCTGAAATCCAAGAATAAGAGACAAGATTCTGCCACAAATACTAGCCTGCACACTAATGGCTGCAAGGTATGGCTCTGGAATAGTCTTCACTTTTTTCAGAAGGTCAGAGAGTGATCCTCCATCCATATATTCGAGGACTATAGAAATGACACCATTGTCATAGAAACAGTGGTAACACACTACAACATATGGGCATTGTGAGGATTGATTAATCTTCAACTCCTGCACAATTTGTTTGCGAACATTCTCTTCAACAGTCATTTGGATCACCTAGAACAAGAAACAATTCTTCATAAATATTTATAACAACAACAACAACAACATCCGGGAAGTGTGCTCAAAACGACCCAAGGTTTTTTTCATATAATGATTGCCCTTTATACCTTTTCATCATAACACTATGATCACAGCACATGTATCAAAGCTTTTGGATCAACGTTAGAGTTTGATGACAATGGATCCATGTATTTTAGAAAAATAACATATCAAATGATTATGATTAAACCAGGATTGTAGAACAGAATGAACTGAATCCATGGATCTTCTAACAAGGTTCCAAATTTGTTTACAGCAAACAAAAGTCTACCATATGGTGCAAAATGAAAAATTTTGTACCGAAAACATGTCACCAAGCAGTTGCAAACTTCACAAAATGAAGCCAGATGCCGGCGCATAGTGTAACAGCCTACCATATGTCCCAAAATGTAATAGATATGGCTAACCAGCTTCAATAAGTGACACAAGTAAAATCTCAAGACAAAGGTTTAGCTCGATGAACATTTAGCAGAATTCACTAGCTTCAAAATATCGAGTGCCTCTCATAAATTATGTGAATCCTTGAATAGAGAAAATTTTCTAATTCAACACGACTAATCCAACATGTCATTTTTTTGGTGGACAGAAAAGAAAAGAAATAAATCCGCTACCTTCACAAAAATAAATAAATAAAAAAGTCAATTTAGCCAAGTCAATACAGCACCCCTATTGGTTATATAGGGGAAATCTCACATGAGGACTTCTAACCAAGAGACCCTTGCAGCACTATTTTTGTCATTTCAAGATGCATCATATTGTCCCAAATGAAATTTAAATTTTTCTATGAGCTACACCATGATAACATTGTCTTTTAAATTATTTATGCAAAATGCTTCAAATTCTGAAATTCATAAGTTCTGGTTGAGCTGTTGAGAAGTTGGTGAAAATAAGTATCACATGTAGAGACCTAACTATGTACAAAAAGAACAACAAGCAGGCCACCAATGTGGAAGATAATCTGATGCAGATAATCAATGGCAGAACCATTAAGAATTACAAACTGGTAAGAATCCAGGAGCACAAACTTTCTTTTTCTTCTTCTATCACAACAATCTCCGTCCTCCAGCAATAGATGATATAAAATAGTAGTCCTCACATTTTGACAGTTATAACTGCACATTTACAAGCCATTGAGGACGATAATCTGATGCAGATAATCAATGGCAGAACCATTAAGAATTACAAACTGGTACGAATCCAGGAGCACAAACTTTCTTTTTCTTCTTCTATCACAACAATCTCCGTCCTCCAGCAATAGATGATATAAAATAGTAGTCCTCACATTTTGACAGTTATAACTGCACATTTACAAGCCATTGACTATCAATTCCACTCCTAAGTAGACTCCTAATCCCAGATTGATTTGGTTCTGAAGAATCTGAACTGAAACTTTAAAAGAAGAGACTTTCCTAGGCCCAACAGAGAAGCATGTGGATGCATATTTCGCAATGACGAATATAATAATAAGCCACCAAGGTTTATACAGTGTTTGTACCAACCATGGTATATGCACTACTTTATAACAGAATAGCCAGTGCTTATAAAAAAAAAATAAGCAGACATCCAAACCAAGTGAAATTCTGTTAATAATTTTTTTATATAGAACCCATGAAATGGTTTGATTTTCTTAGGGATTAACCTAGCGTTGCATTCTGAAGCAAAATACATAACGTGGGTTCTATTGTTAAGAGCTCTCAAATAAGTATTTACAGTAAATTGATATCTCCACGTAGAAGTAAAACATTGTGAATTTGCTCATGGGTATTTTATTAATGGAGTCATTATATAGGCCTGTTGGGCCTATTCCCGGAGGCCCGGCGGGCCGGAGGAATTATATGAATTGTAAGGGTCTTTTTTTGTTTCTAGGTACATCTTGTAACTATATAAGGGACCTTTCGGCCTCCATTATTCGATACAAACATTATTCCATTTATTTCTACTTTTATCCGTCAACAAATTACTAACCTCTAAGAATATTGATTTTTCTGTTCATATTTGCTTCCCGTATGGAATTATATGAATTATTCAATTTGCATTTCTTCTTCAACGGATTTATGGGTGTTTTCATTGATTGCATATCAGATTGCATCAGAAAAATCAATTTTTTTGTGATCATCTTCCAAGACAATGAACATTTTCCTCTTCTATCATTTCTTCTACATTTTTTTGAAAACAACATATACTCCCAATACCTGAACAAATGGCAGCCCAGACATATTATTTACATTCATACTGGGTCTTTGCTAGACTGTCAAATGACAAGCTGACATGCTGTGTATTGGGCTTCAGTGATTGTTCATAAGTTTTTTTTTTTTTTTTTTTTTTTTGGGGGGGGGGGGGGGGGTGGGGGCGGGCTGGGGCCCAGGCCCCAGCATGGCATGCATCAACATATACTGGTTATTAGTGGGAGCAATAATTGAAATGGTTTTTTTACATATAAACCTTTTAAAAAAATATATTATAAAATGCCCTTATTTAAAATTTATTCCCAAGCATCAAGGCCCTTTTAAGGGTGTTTTTGCATAATATAATTTTTTCAATTTTGTAGGAATACCATCCAGAAAAGGAATATTGCTAAAAATAATAATTCATCACAGGTATTTTGACAAAATAAGATCTTTATAGGGGTATATGAAAAAATTCCTGATTGAAATGAGTGAGTTTAATGTTGAAAAATGTTATATGCAATCATGTTTGCATCTTGATTAGCATGCATACATTTAATTTTTTTGAAGTATATACTCATATAATAAAGTATATTAATCTTTTATAATAATGAAGTACATGCTCATATAAAATAAATACAAATCTTTTATTTACATTTTCTATAATAGTCTAAACAGAGATAATGAAATATATATACTTCTTTAATTAATTTTATATACTTCATTAGACGTGTCAAATTAAAATAGAACTACAAAATGGACTTAAGTGTATTAAGCACCCATTAAGATATAGAGTCGTGGGTCATTTAAAAAAAAAGTGATAATCTTTGTTTTCATGGGAACATCGATATCTAATTTTGAGGTGTTGAAAGGTCACATATTCAAATGGTTTAATGATTTTTTTTGTTTATTTTGATTTTTTCATCCTCACTATATTAAGTCTCTCATATTTTTTTGGAAGTTAAGTTTAAAAATATCTTTATGAAATAAAAAAACTAAAAAAAATCCTTATATGTTTTTGTAATCGATTATTTTCTTTGTATTCATATTTTAAATTTTGAAGCTTTATTTTTTTCTATTTTTCATGATGGAGCAATGGGATTTCAAGATTTTTCCGATATCTTCTATAAAATATTCTAGATCACTAAATATAAAAAATAAGTAAAAAATAACTTTCAATATAAATTGATTGTCGAATCGATCATTATCCAACTGTCTTGATTTCGTCTTAACCTATCATATATCTATAAAAAAAAATTATCTTACTCATTCCTTAGGCCCTCTGCCCCTTACTCTAATTCCTGGCTACGCCCTCTGGGGGGGGGGGGGTGTAAATTCAATAGTATTATAGTTAATTTATACAAAATGACTGTTCTTTTAACTAGGGTATGTGTGCCAATAAAACACAATGAAAACTAGACCCTCTTTGTCATAGTATGTGTGTTATTGGAGACAATAACAATGTGAAATGAGATAGAATTGGTGCAACTACAAAGCAATCCATTCTGAACCTGTTAAGTTAATGAAAAACTATAACTGCTCCACATTTAAGGTTTCTAATATAGTGAAGATGAAAGATATGTTCCCATGTTCACTATATTAAGAAAATGACATCTTTCTAAGGAAACAGTATCAACTCTTTCCTTTGGAAATCAAAGAACATGACCAACAGTCGAACAAATGTAGGGAAAGGGAAAACAAAAGCAGACTTCAGTGTTAAATCCATAGGTACCTTTAGAGCAAAAAACTGCCCTGTCCATTTGTGGCGAACCAGCTGGACGGTTCCCCCGCTACCCTTCCCGATCACCTTAATCGTGTCTATATCTGCCAATGTCAACTGGTTGTCCGATGCCTTTATGGGGGTTGGCTGTTTCATGTTAGGAAAATAAGCAACTGCACAATCTATGATCATAGTGGAATAATTTTGAAAATTTACAATGTATTGTGTATATTTTTATTCATGAATATGGCCATTGATGATAACTTAAATAAAGTAAAAGACACACCAGAAATAGTGTTTGATAACATATTCCAAGTTTTTATATCTAGACCAATTACTTCCTTAACTCATCTATTGCGGCCACTATATGAATAGTTTTACAGTGGCCATTATAGGAAGGCATGTGAATGTTACTGTTATTGTAAGTGATGCAGATAGGTCAAATTTTTAAAAGCACGATAGAAAATTGAATTTATCATCTACAAGCAATTGTTCTTTAGCATGCTAATATTTATGCAAATTGAGACTGAAAAATTGGAATATGAAAATTTTGATCAAAGTTTAATCACATATTTATCTCCTCTCAAATCTCAATTTTGTTCCCTTCATTGGGGCACATCGCATTATTTAAATCTTATCCTAACACCCTTACCAAACAACAACCTAAACAATCTAATCTAATATTTTTGTAACATCTTAATCAAACCAAAATATTCAAACAACCACCCTAAATCACCAACTGAAGAAAGATGCTTCACTCTACATCCTTCGCACAAACCACCGGTATCATCCATCGGAGTAGTGACGATCCCTCCTTTACTTGTTGCGCGTCAAGTACCAACTCGGTTAGTATGTGATCAAAAGGGGACATATCCAAAATGGTACTTCACTTCATCCTTCTCATGACCCAACAGTGTCATCCATCAGAGTAGCGACAATACCTCCTTCATTTGCAACATGTCAAGTACCAACCCGGTTGTAGATGAAAACCCACGGATTTCAAGGACGAACTCTCTCCAACCCAAAGAGAATGAAGCAGAATAAATTAGGGGTTTTTTTACTATTTTAACTAGATAATTAGCTAGTGGGTTTTTTTTTTTTTCGTGGCCATAGTTTTATCTATGGATTTTATAAAAAAAAAAATTGTTAGAATTTGTTAGGTTGTTTGAGTACATTAGGTTCTTATTTTCTTGGTATGTATTGGGTTGTTGAGAGTATATTAGGTTGTTGAGAGTGGTTGGAGATTTGAATTAGATATTATTCAACTTCAACAAATTTTGAGGCCTATAAATACAACCATTTTGAGTAGCAAATGACATATAATTATTTCTCTTAATTTTAAAAGAAGCTCTTAAGAGTACTTTTGGCTAGTACTTTTCTGATATTGGAGCCATAAAACGATTCTTCTTCTCTCTCTCTATCTATCTTAGAGAGCATTTGTGATGGAAAAATTAGAAACTTCAAGAAATTTAACAAAAAGATAAATTTCATTCTTCAAAAGAAGAAGAGCATGGATCTTAATTGTGAAATATATTCAATAATTCTCAATTAAGAATTTCTCTAGGAATTAACCATCTTCATCATCATCCTTAGATCCATACCCTACTGGCTTGAAACATATATCACCATTGCACCATATATCATGTGAGATTTTTTGTTCAATGAGTTTTCATCTGGGAAAAGTTACAGATAAAACTGGATAATTCACGACCGGGGTCCAAGGCGCATCTATAATCCGATGAACAAATCAGTATCACACACACAAAAAAAGTGCACATGATGAAAATTATTAAGGAGAATAGATATTTCAATCTAACCTCCTGTCCTCCCTCCTGGGAGACAGTTCTGACTCCATCCTTGTTCACAAACAGATCCCCATCTGTGAACGTACCGCTATTCGTCCTGAAAGAAAAGAAAAAAAAGTCTATAAAATCCATATCACAATAGAAATAGAAATACATATGTAGATAGATCGAGAGAGAGAGAGAGAGAGAGATAGGGATTACAAGAAATTGATGACCTCGTCAGAGGGAGGGACGGAGAGCTTCAGCTCGGGATTGAAGGAGATCAAACCTTTCTTTCTCATGCCTCTCTCTCTCTCTCTCTCTCTGTGGTGAATGGCAGAGAATTTATGAGGAAACAATGGAGTTTTTTTTTTTTTTTTGAAAGAGGAAAGTGAAATGACTTGTATTGTTTCGTTATCGAGTGCGGAAAGATGAGCCATGGCCGAGTTTGAAATTTCTCTTTTCGTACGAGCCGTTGCTGTCAAATAAAATTTGAACTTAACTTTATAGAATAATGGCGTAGTGTCGTTTCTTTCTCTCAGATATCCCCTCTTCTAACCGGAAATATGATAGACCCCCCTCCTTTCTAGGTTTTTTTTTTTTTTTTTTGAGTGTTGATTCACTCTCATGTACCGTTTGGGAGCGCGGTTTGAGTGCGTTGAAATGAAAATGTGCGTTCGACACCTATCTCTTTCTCGCAGTTCAGATGCATTGAAACATAGATTCGACGGACGCGGAGCGCTTCAACGGACGCAGAGGTGCAGAACGCCAAGTCAAACGATACCTCAGTCCGTTTTACAATATCATATATTATGTTATTATAGCATATGATATAAATTTTTTATTTATTTTTTAAATGTGAAAAAAATACATTAATATATATCAATATATATTTCATTTCATTTAACATAATGTAATGTATGTTTTTTTTTTTAAGTGTGAAATGTAACTGGGGTTGCCTAAGAGACTGAATATATCATTTTCTTTTTCTTTCCATTTCCTTTAGCTTCTCTTATCTATTCTCCTCATTTTAGATTTTGTAATTTGATTTTCAATAATAAAATCGGATAGCAAATATCTACCTACCATTTAAAAAAAATTGAATATTGATACACTTAATATTATGTGCAGTCCTCTTTTTTAAAAAAATTATTCACTCACCTGTAATATATATATGTACTATTATATGAAATAAAATATATATTGAAATATAATAGTCTTTTAAAAAGATGAAAAAAATTTAACTTCATATACTATGCTTAGTACATACTACGCTATCATAGAGTATAAAGCTCCAGACAAAGCTGTAAAACGAATTAAGTGTATCAATATCTATTTTTATTAAAATATGTACTTCATTAGATGATACAAATTATTTTTAAAAAAAAATTAGAACATGTGGCCTTGAAGTGGGGCTGAAAAAAATTAGAACATTTTTTAAAGCCCCGCTTGGATACAGAATATGACTTATTCTTGGGTATACAATTATTCCAGCATAAGTGAGTATAAATAAGGATAAAGTGATTTTGTGTTTGGTTGTGTTTTGAATTATTCACATTGAGAAATGTAATAATAAAAATATTTTGTTGTTTGGGTAAAATGCGAATAAAGTGTGGATAAAGATTTATAAAGGATAAAAAAATAGTGATAGTTGATTTGACAAGTGATTTATTA
Source organism: Acorus calamus (assembly GCA_030737845.1). Taxonomy (NCBI): domain Eukaryota; kingdom Viridiplantae; phylum Streptophyta; class Magnoliopsida; order Acorales; family Acoraceae; genus Acorus; species Acorus calamus. The sequence goes on along the minus strand of CM060864.1, from coordinate 18,000,805 downwards.
GAAGTGATGACAGTCGATTTAACGGCCTACATATTCATTGGGTGGAATAACCCGTAATAACTTTAATTTCAGGAGTTGGTTGGAATCCATACACCACTTTATAGCAGTTTATTCTGACATAATTTATCCATGTGTATTCACTATATCCAAACAACAAAAAATAGTTATTCTATTTTATTCTTACTTATTCCTTGGGCTATTCCATATCCACACGGGAGTAAAAGACATCATTAAATAATTTTATTATTATTATTATTACATTTCAAGAGAAATACTCATGAGGGAGATATAATAATCATTTAAAAATGCCCACTCATGAGGGAGATATAATAATCATTTAAAAATGCTCTTGTTTGGATGGAGGTATAAGACAAGAAAACCATGGATAGTGGGGAAGATCGATTTGTTTATGGAGTTTGGACATTTTTAAACTATTACAATATCAATCCATTTTTTTATAAAGAAATTGATAAACCATTGCAACTCCGATTCCATATATAAACGGGGTTATAATATCCAATGAGAAAAGAAAAAAAATCAGTAAAATTTCGTAATGTAAGTGAAGAAATAGATGAGAGGTCTATTCCTCACCAACAAGAAGCAAAAGGCTACACCTCACCAAGTGAGGTATGTATATGTATAACCCCTCACCAACTATGACATCCTCTAATAGAGAGAGAACTTGTTTTTTAAGTGGTTTTAAAATAAACATTTTTTAATAATTAATTAATTAAATGATCACTAATGTGACAATGCAACAAATAGTCAACCCACTATTTTTTTAATTTTTCTATAATAACAAAAAACAACTGGCCGGATCTCCAATATACTGGATTCATTTTTTCTTTGTTTTTTACAATCCACATGTGGGGGTGCCCAGCATCTGATTCATGTCCAACTAGACAACATTAATATATAATAGGCAAAAAAATAATAATCTTAGTGGTAGCTTAAAAAATATGAACACATGATATAACAGGGAATATTCGGCGTTTAATATATATGTGTAAAATTAAATCCAGTGAATGGCTACATATAAACATAAATTTGATGTTGATGATGTGTTTTATGATTAAAAAATTATAGTAAGAAATATTTAAATTGGATGAATATTGATTCATATAATTAATAGGATCTCCATATTGATGATGATATGGTTTATGATAAATTAAAAAATTAAAAAAAAATTGGTAGGAGTCAAAGGCCCATTATAGGGCACGTTGTATCTCAAAATAAATAAATAAATACCCTAAAATACACTAATCAATTAATTTATAATCACTTTTATAAAAGAAAATAAATATCTCACCTATTCGCCTCATTCCTTGTTTTTTTTCTAAGTCTTCGTCTCTTTAAAAAACGATTTTATTTTTTAAATTTATAATTTATGGTTCATGTTTGATTATGTTTCAATAATATTCAGATTAAAAATTAATTTTTTATATTTGTTTTTAGATGATTGTTTTAGGGATGTTAAATGTTTTTGTTTTTAATATTTTTGAATATTTTTTTTGAGGATTGCTTAACAATAAAAAGTATTCTAATCTTGTTTGGTTGAATATGTTTAAATATTAAGAGAATTGATTAGTGCATACTCTAATTCAACACGTAGAAATTTTAAATAATTCTTTTCAATATTTTGATTTTATTTTTATTATCTTTTGATTCATTTAATTTTGATTGATTTTTTCCTCTTTTGATTAAAACATGTTTTATTAAATGCTAAGCTAAATAAGAACTTTTTTTTTACATCAGAGAGATCCCCCGTGGCTGACTTTTGACAAAGTTAGGAAGGCTACCTTTGCCTACTTGATTAGATTTTTTTTGTTAGTTTGTTAAGATAGAGTTTTTTCTTTTAGTATGCTATTGTAGGAGGGCAATTTCGAACAAGACAGAAAGTAGGGAATAACCCGGATAAAGCCCATCCGCGATTAACATGAAGACAGCCCAAAGAGGGAGGCAGGCCCACTAGCCAGGCCTCGAGATCAGACCCATCTGGCGATACCCCAGGGAGATATCCTCGCCCGACGAGATTATGGGCCCGGGGAACCCGGACGCAGATGGTAAGGACGAACGAGAGTAGGTCCAGTCGGGCGAACCGTGTGCCCGATCACGGCGTGACCACGACAACAACGCCCGACCAGAGATACACAGTCATCTGGTGAAGTCATGCGAAGGACAAGGTTGTAGCGACCTATTCGGGCCAGGGCACGTCAGTGCCCGAGTTAAATAACAAACCAGATATGGATCCCTCCCCTGTCTTCTTCAAGACAGTTGGCGAAGGGAATATTCTCTTACGACAAAAAGGACGAGGCGTCAGGGAAACCGTTATAGGTTAATGATGATCCCTAGACGCCACGTGTCCCGAATCCGTAGGCCTAGCAGGAAGCACCATATCACGCTATGGACACTCCTCGAGGTCCCGATCGGCACGCCCCGACCCGCTATAAAAGGGAGGTTACCCCTCCCTCCTCAGGTATGGAATACACTCTTCCCTCTGGCTTCAGTCGTAAAAATAATACCTAAATTCCCTCGAAAAGATGGATCATTGACTTGAGCGTCGGAGGGGCGTTAGCCGGCACCACACTGGTGTGAGTGACAGGTGTTTGGAAATCGGAGACGACGAGGAGCACTCCGTTCCGATCAAGGCAAGGAGTATCGACGAAGGGAGGAGTTCAGGCGCAAACCATTTCTCCGGATCCATCTCAGAAGCCCGGATCAACGAAGATCCGGCCCAGGAAGGGATACTCGAAAATCCACTTCCACAGCTATAAATATGTATTAGAAGTCGATCTCATTGAAAATAAATTTTATTGAACAAAATCAGTATTTTTCCTCCTTCCTTCTCCTCAAAGAGACCTAGGGTTCTGGATTTTTTACAAGATTTGACTGTTTGTTTGTATTTTTCTCAAGACAATGCATCATATAAGTTTTTTTTTATGATTTATTTGTGAGAGAAGAATATGTACACAAATTTTGGACCAATCTTGGTATTTTTAATGTTATGGTTCTTCATTTATTATATTAGTGATGACACCAATAATGTGTAATGTTTTTATTTTTCTCTACAGGGAACTTGTGATTAATATTTATTTAATATATATGTATCTTGACATGTTGTATTTGTATATTCATATATACTCATATACAATAATGATTCCCAGACCCCAATTTCACAGGCCCCAAATAGGCCCTCTGATGTGGCATCAAGATATTACCCATTATACCTTTTTTTATTATTTCCTTATAAAGTTATTTTTCAGTTATGATTTACCGATTTTTTTGTGATTTGTTATTTATTAAATCTTTAAAAATTCCCATCACTCATATTTTATAATAAAAATTTCAGATTAAACTAATCACTTCTTGTTCATGCATTCATTTTTATGTGTATATACCTATGTTTCATGTCGTGAATTGCAGGTGAGTGTCCCCTGTAACAGCTTGGCCAAGATGGTCACTGTCCGATGCGACCACTGCACGGATCTCTTCTCTGTCGACGTGATGAGAGATTGAGAGCTTCTTTCAACCCCATTAAGCTTCTTGCTTCGCTCGGTGATGAAGAGGTTCAATCTCCTCGATTTAGATTGTTTAAACTTCTTTAATTAGTAGCTTCTCTCTTAATAGCATTCACTTTGTTTTTTTATAGCAAAAACAAGATCAGTTAGAAACTGAGCTTCCCAAATTCAATGATGGCTCAAGTCCTCATATGATCAATGGTGATGAAGGAGAAGAAGACATGGTTCTCTCCATGACCCTCATTGTTAACAAACTTGAGTTTTTTTTTAATTGATGATTCAATATGAGATGTAACAGTTAATGAAAATTGCGGTTTGATTCGAAAAAGACACATTTAAGCAATACACAGTTTTTGTTATTTTGTTACATTTGAAATGTAACAGTCTTATAAATGTGTGTATTTTTGTATTTACATTTGAAATGTAACAGCCTTGAAATGATATAATGTTATTTATGCAACACTGTTACATTATGTTCCATTCGTAAATGTATATTATTGTTGCATTCGTAAATGTAACATTCAATCGCATACACATAATGATTTGTATTTGTTACATTTGTACAACACTGCTACATTCTATAACAGTTATAATCATAAAAAAAACTAGAACGCTTTTCTTATGTTATTTAGGTAATTTTGGTGTAATTTAGATAAGTTTTGGTGTAATTTTGATAAAAAAAAACAATTTAGGTGATTTTTGTGTAGGTTAGGTAAGTTTTGGTGTAAAATTCATAAGAATTTTAAAAATTCAAATTTTGAAATAGGCAAATTTTATAGAGATATATTTTTTAAAATAAACAAATTTTAAATTAGGCAAATTCAAATTAATGTGAAATATTAATAAGAGAAAAAATGGGGATTTAGGTTAATTGGGTCTATTTTTAATGAAGGGCATATCTGTATTTTACCATTTTACCCATTTTCAAAAGTCAACAAGGCAACCAATATAGTGATGACACCTCATGGGGCTTGTGAATAGGACTTATGAGTTGAGGCCTGGATATCACCACTCTTCAATATAATAGTAACACATTTTTTTAGCATTGTATTTATAAACATACTTTATATTTTATTAAATGTTTATTTAGTTTTTGTATATATATAATTTGAAAGTTTATACCACGTGCTATGGGACGCGTATAATAACCGGTTTATAATTAAAAAAAATAGTTGAGGAGGTTACTGGCACTGAATATATCTATATATATATATATATCTATATCTATATATACTAAGAGTCCTATTATAAGGATTGGTCCCTAATAAGACAAGGTCAACACTTTTTGGGTTTACCTGTTTTACCCATGCCCATTCGTTTAAATTACATGTTTGTATGCTTATGTGTTTGGTTTTTTCTGGTGGGTAAAATCGACATTTTATCTGAGTCAATGTTTTGGGGTTCGGTTTCTCCCTCATTGGGTTCTCTCGCTTTCAAGGGTTTTATTTCCGAGTCACCGACGTCGACGGTTTCTCCCTCATTGGGTTTTCTCGCTTTCAAGGGTTTTATTCCGAGTCACCGACGGTGACTGGCTTCAAGGGTTTTGTTTCCGAGTCGGTGTTTTGGGGTTCAATTTCTCCCTGATCGGCTTCTCTCTCTTTCAAGGGTTTTGTTTTGGGGATCGCCGACGTCGACTGGCTTCAAGGATTTTGTATTGGGAAAATCGACATTTATTCGAGAGAGTCAGTGTTTTGGGCGTCACTTTCTCCCTCATCGGTCTCTTTGAAGGGTTTCATTTTGGGGATTGCCGACTGGGGTATGTGCTTCTCTTCTTCTTGTTTTTCCTATTTTTTTGTTGTTGTTTTGGGGGTCTGTGTCTGCTTCTGGTGGGAGACATGGTGGTCGTGGAGGAGTTGGTGGATCTGGAGTGATTATGAATCTAATAAGATTGATCAAATGAAAGAATTGTGGGTTTCCAAACCATGCTAGGAGTTGATGTGTGGCCAGGGATATGTATGTTAGCATTACCACAAAGGATTGCTTTCTTTTATATGTTGTTTAAAGTCCCATCAAGGTTTCTTTATGTCATATTAAGTTTGGATAGCAGAGACTGTTAAGACTGTGTCACTTTTAAAGGTCAAATATCGCGTTTTATTTATTTTAATAGGTCGGGCATTCAGTTTCAAAATCAAACTGCATATTTATGGTTCTGGTGTTCACTTGGGCTTAAATGGAAGTTTTTGTAGCATTTTGAGGTCTTTTAGAAATTATGCAGTTTCGATTGGTATTTGGATTTAATTTTGTTAATGTCCAAGATGAAGTAGTAAAAATCTGGTTTTATCATGAGATGTTCAGTGTTAAGTTAGCTTTCATACAAAAGTGGAATTAGATCAACTGGATTCATGTATCAAAAAGTTATGGGTGTTTTTCCAATTATACCATGGGGATATGAAATCCAGGCAGCAGCCATGTATAATGTTTAACCTAGATTTCGGAATAGCTGGAGAGGTTATTTGATTTGGGTGTAAACATGAAAGTTGTAGATAATCTTCTTATCTTTCCAATGCCATTGGAATCGTGCAATTCGGAGCTGTATTGAGGAAGTTATGGCCATTTAAGTGAAGGCTGTCCAGAGTTTTTAAGTCCGAGGACAGCTCGGTCATTCAGTCCGACCTTGCCTATTTAAGCTCCCCAAATGCACGACCTTAGCATATTTTTCCTCTCTTTTGCTCTGGGCCAAATGCCCCTCTTTGGGTGGAGGAAGTGGTGGTGATGGTGGGGAAGGAGCACAAAAGGAGAAGAAAGGTGTGTATACTTTTAGTTGTGTTGTTGTGTTGTTGTTTCTCCTCCTTCTTTTAGTTGCCCCCCCCCCCCCCCCCTTATGTTTTTCCCTCCCCTTTGGACCAGCAGTTGTGTTGAAAGTGTACTTGGATTGGGTGCATGTAAAGGGAGATCAAGCAAGGTTTGTGTGTTTGAGCTTGACTTCCCTCTTCTCCACCCTCTCAAGGTATTCCCTTCCCTCTTTGTGAGTGTGTTTGTGCTAATGTGTGTATGTGATGGTGATTGTGGGCATATGTGGGTTATGGGTGTGTGTGTGTGTGCCCTCTTTTATTACCCCCACCTCCCTCTTCTTTTCCATGGCATTCTTTTGACCTTATTGTTGTTTTGGCTTATGTGAGATGGCTGATTTGGTGGTGGTTGTGGCTGTGCTATGTGGCATGTGTGATGGTGGTTGTTTGTGGTGATGGTGGTGGAACTTCTTATGTGCACCATCTCCTCTTCTTCCCAAGGTATATTAGTCACTCATGATGTTAGAATTCAATTAGGATATAATAACTACTATGAAACATTATAGGGGTTAAATAACATGATAATAGGTTTTGAAAATTATGACGTATCTTGATTATTGACTAACACGCGCATTAGCGCGTGCACCTAAACTAGTTTCTCTTTAAAGTTTTTTTTAAAAAAAATTAGAAAATGATTCATATCTTATACTTGTTTTTCTCCATATTTGTATCTTATTTTATTTTTATTGTGCGGTTAACATATCATCATATTAAAAATCAGATGGTTGTAAATATACGTGAAATCTCAAAAGAAGATAAAAATCCATTTCCAAGGACGGATTCAGAACAATATTTTAGGATGGGTTATATCTAATATTAATATAGAAAGACTTTTGTTTTCCTTATATTTGATGTAATTATTTTATATATCAAATAATATGATATTTAAAAGACATTCGATCTTTTTTACAGTCTCATGCACTGTGATAACGTAGTATATTAACAATGAAAAAATACACTAATGTATCTCAGTTTGTATAACATTTCATATAACAACGTATATGTCAACGTGAGAGTGCATACTAAAGTATTTTAAATTATATTATTAGTATTTTTTTTAATAGTAATTATATTGTTAGAACTTGGAATCCAAGATTGAAATCGGTGCAGATCGGTCACTGTGACATTTTTATTTCACGAGAGATTCGTTGCATGGTTAATATAATATATCATGAATATTCATTAGTCAAAATGTGGCGGCAACCGGACTGACTTTGCAGTGGTTTTTAAATAATAATTAATAAATGATCACTAAAGTGGCACTGCAAAAAAAGTCATCCCATACAAAATATATATATATATATATAAATTTGGGAAGAATATTTTTCAAAAATTATTACAAACATATAAGGGCATCCATAGCAGCTATATATCAATTGGACATCTGAAGTGGACTTGCCGTTATATGATTGCCCTTTTTTGATATTTTACAATCTTGAACGGATTGTGCATTCCTAAATGATGTTAATGCTATCAGAGTTGGAGGCTCCTAAATTATATTTGGGATAGAAATAAAAAAAAGGGCTCCAATGTGCTCCTTATATTTAACCTAACATTTTCCGGTGAGAAAATCTCCTCACATGTAGAAGTGAAACTTGGCTCCATATTGCGCGGGTCTCACATCATATTTTATTAATAAAAAATTATGTATGGAGTCACTGAGGGAGCAAGGTTGAATAATACACTCCCTAAATGATCTCCTATTTTTATACATTGGTTCTTTTTTTTTTTGAAACTGGTAGACCAAAGCTATCCCGATTATATTAATCATTGAGCTTTGGGCCGAATGGAATACAGAGAAGAGAAGACATAAAACATAGAAGGAAAAAGAAAAAGAAAAGTTACAACCATAAGACTACAAGACTCGAGGATTAGAAGAGAATTCTAATTCCGTCTAGTCACCCGAAGCCCGGGAGACCACCGACCCTCACGCCGTAATACACAGTCCTCCTCTGGATAATTCCACCCTCTTAGCTCCACACAGAACCCTCCCCCATTCACAAACCAAGCTGGAGAACGCAATCACATAGGTTTTTGAAATAGAACCACTGTCCTCAGAAGATAGCCGCGTTTCGAGCCTTCCATATCGCCCAAATGCCCACCGGTACTAGGCAACGCTGGACCTCTGCCAACTGTGATCTATTGTTCTGACTCGATAGAACGAAAGCCGACTTCCACAGGCACTCGATGGACTGAATGTCTAGATGGATCATCGTGATACGTTGCAGAGTAACCCACAGTTCGGTTGCCGTTGCGCAGGAGCAAAATAGATGATCTGCAGTTTATGTACCTTCCACACAAAGCACGCAGCTAGTCCTCGAGAAGTCCCCTTGTGAAACTCACATTCCACCCACCCGAGCCGTTGTGATATCTCCAGTGGTACACCACTGGTTTCGCCTTCTCCGCAGCGATGTGGAATGGATCCGGGAAGTTGACCTTGAATGAACCCTCACCGCACCAACTATCTAACCAGAACAGAGCCGTATTGCCATTACCCACCTTCCACTGTATAGAAGCTCCAAACTCTTCCTTGTTTAAATATAGGAAATATTTATGGAGTGTAGTTGGAGATATTTATGCCTTCTCAATAACACATTAACACTTGCCCTTTTATGATTGTTTTTTTTCTATTGAGGGCCCTCTTCAGTCCCTTTATTTTCTGATTTTTGTACCAAGGAACGGGGTTTGGGTCGTATTTCCTATGCACCCATACTTTCTTTCCTTTTGCTGTATCTCTAATTCATACCCATGTAACTTTCTTTCAGTTATAAATGGTCTATATTTTTTCTATAAAAAAAAAACACTTGCCCTGGATGACAGGAGTGACCACTTTTTTCTTTAGTGGATTGTAAGTTGAGATGTGGATGCTTCTAAGGCTTTGATTGCCGGCAAGCCTTACTACATTCTATTATTTATTATCCATGTAATTCTTGGGACACAGTGTCCACTATCTTGGAATTGGCAATGAATTGCTTGTTATAAATGCCCTTCTAATTTCGGGAAAGAGAAAGTTTTTTTTTTTTGTCGATAAAGCCAAGATTTGTATTTCTCACAAAATGAAACAAATGTACAAGATATGTAGGGATACAAAAATGAACAATTTCTGAAATAACCAATGGAGTAGGGGGTGTTGTGAGGGAACATCGTCTGTGAACAAACTTTGGGAAAGAGAATGTTATTAGGTGTTTCTTCGTATTCTGATTTGATTGCTCCATTTACCGGTGTCATGATTATGATTAATTCACATTGATATAATTTTGATAGTTTTTGTGCTTTGCCGATGTGAAACTTTGGTTTCTTATAGCACATTCATATAATTTACACAAAAATATCAAATTTTCCATTTTCCTTTCAAAATAATTAATTTTAAATTACAATCAAATAATCTAATCTCTTCTTTAAATAAAAGATGCATTTTGAAACCTCATAGTCCATCAATAATGAGACAATATCTTGTAGTGTAAGCATATGATGTTGCATTTGGTTTTAGAATGAGCTGCTTGATGTATGACTTCATATGGGCTTGTGTTGTTCTATGAGAGAATGGGTTGGTACAGAAATCCATATTGCCATGGTTTTAGTAGCATAGAATTTTTAAACATAATACTGTTTCAAAAATTGAGCATATATAAGAAAACAAACAATACATTATGGTGTAAAATTTGAACTCTACATATAATTTTAGAACCAGGAACCAGCCATTATGCATAGGTGGACTGTACTCAACAAGAGGATGTATGGCCTTATTTGGTGCGGAAGGCCGAGAGTTTCATATTTATTTGTTAATTACTTAGCAAAAGAAGATGATTTGTGTTTATATGTGAGTAAATATTTTTGTGCATAAAAAAAAATAATTTTAAAATTATAGGGAAAGAAAAAAATCTCATGGTACAAGCTTGAGGCGTTACAAAGCCTAGGAACCCAAAAAACTATCATAATTATTCAAAGGCTCAGTAAGCCTACGTTTTGTTTAATTGATAAATGATATCGAGATACACAAGTAAAGTAATTCAAATAATTTACGATATATTGTTAGAGCCTAATAGTGAGATTGGTATTGCAACTGATATTTTTAATTTGTGATACACCAACAACATTAAAAAATTAATAAAGTGAATAATGAAATTGTAATAAGCGAAATTTAATTACAAATCACTCTAATTAAAGGATTTTATCAAGTAAATTTTTAAAGAGTAATTCAATTATTTATCATGTATGGTTAGAGTCAACCACGTATCCGGTTAGTTTCTGTTACGATAAATAATAAAATAAATATTGTCTAACAAGATTTGGACCTGAGCTGATTTTTCCAATATTCATAAGTTCCTAGGGAGCTATATCGAATATCAGAAATAAAGGGTGAAGGCATTATGATAACTTTTAGCCCTTGTTTGGATACAGAATATGACTTATTCTTGGATATACAATTATTCGGAACATAAGTGGATATAAATAAAGATAAAATAATTTTGTGTTTGGTTGTGTTTTGAATTATAATCGTTAGGAAACGTAATAATAAAATTTTTGTTGTTTGTATAAAATGTGAATAAAGTGTGGATACGAATTTATAAAATGTGAAAAAATGATGATAGTTGATTTAATAGGTGATTTATAAGAGATGATGACAGTTAATTTGACAGCAGACCCACATATTTTTGAGTAGAATAACCTTAAATAAATTTAATTTTATTTGTTTTATGGAATGACTATCCACCTTTATGACAAGTTATCCAAGCATAGATTATTTTTAGGTATTCAATTCTCTTAAACAATCAAAATCAGTTATTTCACTTTATTTCAAGATATTAACACCCTTATTCTACATTCAAATGGAGGCTTAATGTATAGTTAAAATTAACAATGTACATAATTAGTATTAGTTGGGGTAACGTTAGAAACTAAAATGAAGATTTTTTAATAATATAAAATAATAAGTGATGATTTTTTAATTTTATAAAAACTAAAATTGATTTAATTAAAATTTTGATGGAGTTATATGGATTTAATAAATAAATAAAAACGGGAACAAAACGGAAGCGTTGACAGAGAGGAAAACAAAAGAAGAAAAAGCCGGGACTGTGTGGGTCTTTTCGTGTTCCTCCAGATCCACCTCAACCATGTCCCTCAACATGAAAACCCTAACCCAAGCATTTGCAAAAACCGCGGCAGTGATCGAGAAGACCGTCCAGTCCACCGTCCAGGATGTCACCGGCCCACGCCCCCTCCAGGATTACGACCTCCTCGACCAGGTCGGCTCCGGCGGGCCGGGACTCGCCTGGAGGCTCTACTCGGCCCGGCCCCGGACCGGATCGGGCCCGCAGCAGTACCCGACCGTCTGCGTCTGGGTCCTCGACAAGCGCGCCCTCTCCGAGGCGCGGGCGCGGGCCGGGCTATCCAAGGCGGCGGAGGACGCGTTCCTTGACGTCGTCCGGGCCGACGCGTCGAGGCTCGTGCGTATCCGGCACCCGGGGGTGGTGCACGTGGTGCAGGCGCTCGACGAGAGTAAGAACGCCATGGCGATGGTGACCGAGCCGATGTTCGCTTCGGTCGCGAACGTGCTTGGAGAGGTTGATAACGTTGTCAAGGTGCCTAAGGAACTTAAAATGATGGTACCGATCGATCTTCGTTGATCTTTGTTTTTCTTTTTGTGTTGATTTGGTTGTTGTGGATTTTGAATTGGATTGGTTGAGCATCTTAATGGGCATCTAAAAATTGGTATTTCTGATGGAATTGATCTTAAAATTGATGGATTGCATGTTTATTTAACGGGGTATTATATATTGGTTCCAATATTTGATTATTATGAAATTTGTATCATGGTTCCGTGAAAAAAGAATTTTGTATCATGTGATTAATAGAATTGTTGCTGATAATAGAGTATGCTGAGTGACTCTATGTACAATTACTCATAGTGGGATTATAGTGTTCTGTGCATTGTTATTGGATGTTGGCTTCACATTTTGGATGTGATTAGAGTGACAAATGATGACCCATGAGTCATGCCAAAGTTGTAGAGGGTTCTCTTAAAAGTTGAAACTTGTGGCTGTGATGGACAATCTGGCTGGAAAAGTGTGACTATTTGTATTTATATTTATAAAATGAATTTATCTTTGTTATGGGCAGAAGAAATTTTTTTATTCAACTTTCGTGCCAACCAACTTGTTCACAAAACTTGAAACCCACCTCACAGGTCTAATTGTTGAATCATAGTTGCACAAGGTATTCTCCAGTAAGCCTCACATTTTCGTATTTCTAAATCGTGATTTTTTATTTTTTATTTCCTCAGCTTCATTGTATATTTTGGAGGAGGAAATTGCATTTCATGTATATACAGATGCTGCTTCTGGGAACAATTCTTAGTTGTTTTAGATTCCTCTTTTCTTTTGTGGAGCAGGAAATGGGGCTGTTGGAGATTAAACATGGGTTACTCCAGGTGGCTGAGACATTGGACTTCCTTCACAATAATGCTCGGCTAATTCACCGAGCTATATCTCCTGAGGTGTGATGGTTTAACTTTTGTTCATTATGTGCTGCAATCAATATTTTTGTTTCATCAAACTACTAGCAATTAGTTTTGGACATTATTATATTTAATGTATTTGTGGAGCTAATGGATATTTTTGGATACAATGTTTTGCCTTTTTCTTTATTATCTAGCAATGTGTTCTGGATATAGAAACTCATCGGGGGGGGGGGGGGGTTGTTACACTTCTAACATATGGATTTTTTTGGTGTGCACGAAATGGTTGTTCTCAGTGTTCAAACCAGGATTTTATAAGGGGGAGAAATAGTAATAAACAAAGTCTTTGACTTTGTTCTGTTAGCCTGATCATTTTCATTTTTACTATTGCTCCAAGCCAAAAGGAACCTCTACTTGTTTAAATTCTTCTTCTTGGTTTCTCCATCAATGTTATATTCCATAAATGTTTTTTTGATGATTCAAATTAGGTAATGCCCAAAAGCATACAAAAGCAAAAGAGAAGCTGAAATACACAAAGAGACTGGGCCAAAAAAAAAAGGAGGGTATGGAGAGCCATCATTGGTCAAGTAGTAGATAATTTTAGATGGCCTATCTATTGGAGAATTGGAGGGGGCGTGGATTTCTTTTCTAGCTCGACATTTGGTGTGGAGAGGTCTCTCTCAGAAAAATTCTTGGGGTTGTTTGAGTTGGCAACGAAAAAGATAGGACGGTTATCGGGTGGCATTAGAAATGTGTCCAAGGAGGAATCTGCGGGAAAAGGAGATAACAATGTATTCAACCCTACTAGAGCAGATTCAGGTTGTACATAATGTGAAGGAGTGTAAGACGAGGTGGTGTGGAGGTCCCAGCTGAGGTTGGAGTTTTCTGTTCACATATGCTACTGGCAGTGGAGAAAGGACAAATCAAGGAGCAGGAAATGGTGATGAAGAGGTGTGAGGGTTTAAATTTCTGTTGAAGATCAAGGGTTTTCTTTGGCTGATGTACCAGAACAAGTTGATGATATAAGTCCTGTAGAGCTAAATGGGCTTCTAGTGACTACAGGGTGTAGTTTATTTTGAGCTTTCGAGGATCATATAGATCATCTTCTCATCCAGTGTTTGGTAGCTCGAGAGATTTGGTTTCTTTTGGCCAATGTTATGGGTTTGGCAACGGATTTCAACACTTTGGAGGGAATATGGCTCACGAGGAGGCTCAGGCAAAGAGGAGATAGCAGTGTGAAAGCGAAGATATCCCCGTCTTTTGTGCCAGCTGCTGTGTGGGCTATATTTGGCTTATGCGTAATGAAGTCATCTTAAAGGGATGACATTATATATTGAAAATATATAAGACCCAGTCATCCTTTTCAGTAATGATTGAGGAAGAATTTGCATGGGGAATTCTTTTGTATTGTATTCAGGGTAATTGAATTGTAATTGAGGAATACATGTGGTTGGGATTCGAGGATGTCAGTAGGCATCTCTTCTACTGTGTCTTTGTTAGAGGTGTTAGGGTTTTCCCATTTTTGTTGCTTGTACATGGCAAATCTATTGCTCTCTCCCAATAAGAGTGCATTCCCTAGCCCGAAGAGTCAAATCCATCCAAAATGTTCTTGATGTAGTTCTTCTTCTCTTGTATAACATTTGGAAATTGATCTCTGTTAGTTTCGAATTTGAAGTGTCCCGTTTTCTTCATTTTTTTCCACTTTTATCTGTTTTATTGCTACACAAGTTTTTTTTTTTTAAATCATGTCATTTTTTATTTTGGCGGAGATAATTCCTGTATGTTATTCCAGTTTTGGGGTTAGGTGGTGTTGATCATATTTGGTGATTGCAGACGGTCTACATCACTGCAAGTGGAGCTTGGAAGCTTGGTGGTTTTGGTTTTTCAATCTCATTGGATCAGGCATCAGGTGATTCAACTTCCATGCCGCCTTTTCATTATGCGGTGAGTAAATTCTGCTGCTCTATAATTTCATTCATTAATTTCTTGTGGGTTATGCGTGTGCTGTCAGGATGTATGCAGTCATGAATCTAATAGAATTTGAGAAGTGTTATGCTTGCACAATGGATGTGTAATATACTGTTGTACCTTTTCTTAAATTTAGTTTATTTTTTTTTCAACTGGAGTTAATTGCAGGAGTACGATGTTGAGGATTCTCTGCTTCCCCTCCAACCATCTCTGAATTACACTGCTCCTGAATTGGTTCGCAATAAACCCACAACATCTGGCTGCAGTGCTGACATTTTCAGTTTTGGATGTCTTGCATACCATCTAATAGCTCGCAAGCCCCTCTTGGATTGTCACAACAACGTGAAGATGGTTTGTCCTTGATATGCTCAATGTGCAATAATGGCATTTTCATTAATTGAATGTTTAGGATTCTTCTATATCACGAATAGTTGATTTTGAATTGCATGCTTATCTTTTCGTGAATATATTCTTACATAGAAAGATTGATTCCATGTGACTGAATTTCGTCTATGTTTATAGTTTATACCTGAAGTTACGAGTTACCTGGACATCTTCTTTCTGGAAGTTCTGATGCATATTTTTTTTATGGTTTATCAATTGGTGGTAGGGTGAACTTGAATGCATATTGTTTCACATGGACAATGATATCAAAATTTAAATATTTTTTCTTGCAAGAGTATGTTTTATTGTTCTAGTTAAGAGCTTAATTTAAATGTTTTTTTTTCTTGCAGTACATGAATAGTTTGACTTATTTATCACATGAGGCTTTCTCTACTATTCCATCTGAGTTGACCTCTGACTTGCGAAGGATGCTTTCTGTTGATGAAAATTCCAGGCCAACAGCTTCAGATTTCACAGGTACAAGGATTTTTTAATAGTGCAGAATCTATGAGAATTTTAGTTAGTATTTTAGTGGATTATATCCTTAATTTAATGTTAGATATTCTTCCCAAATCCCTGGCAAGTTATTCTCCATTTATGGGTTTCACGAGAGACGTAAAAAAAGTGATTGAAGCAATCTAGCCAAATTCCAATGGCTTGTACCACACGTCATTTGTTATAGACTTGGAGTATTTGGTTAACTCTCAATTAATGCCTATTCCATCATACATGGGTTATGATCTGTTCTTTCCTCAATCATGGGTCAAGTAGATCCTTGAAGTGGACTGCCTTCCACCATCATGGGTGACACATGGTTCAAGTAGTTCGACTGGAGGTTCCTCTTTGTTTTGGGTTATAAAACTGTTATAATTTCATATTATAGTGTGTGTGTGTGTTGTAACCTTTGTATGGAGATTTCTCTTCTCCTTCATCTCCTAATGTTCGGGGGCTTTCTACGAATAAGATAGCGCCTACCTTTATTCTGAAAAAAACTAAACTTAATCGCTTCCTCAAAATAGACACCCTAATCTTTTGTGAAACTATCAATAGTCTCCCAGATGTTATCCCAGTGCACTCTACTACTTGGAGGGCTGCATTTTCTGGTCAGCCGTGCCTCGGCATGGATCAACGCTTAGAGCAGTTGTTCCACTTTCACTTTCTTACTTCTAACCGATCTGTTTATTAATGTCCTTCCCTCTTCCCACATTTCGTCTAATGAATTGAAGGTATCATCTAAACTTTAGAATCACACATGATTCTCCAAACTAGTTTGATGATATGACTTCGACGGAAGAGGTGGTCCGATGTTTCTATCTCTGATCTGCAAAGCATTCAAAAAGTAGAATCAGCTGGTCACCATTTCGCTAGGTAGACTTTAGCGAGTAGTCTATCCTACAACCAGATACTTTACTAAGAATATTAATTTTAAAAAAAATAAGGAGAAGGTGGGAGTTCCCATTAATGAAGAAACTCCAAGGAAACAAGATAGAAGAAGCTTTTATCTTTGCAAGAACAATAGCGAAAAGAAAAAACAATAAAGACCAAAGCTTCCAAACAAATAAACTTACACCACTTGCAAAAGGCCTAAACCATTCACTTGGATGCCAAAAGTAAAGAGAGGATTTTGGGAGTGCAACATGAGGAGTTCCCAAGAGGTCACCCATCTTAGTACCACTCTGACCAAAGCACAAAGAAGTTGGAACTTTGAAGTTTGAACACTTGATCTTGGTAAGGGATATACAATTGAAGGGAAGGATGTATGTATGTATCTGTGTGTGTGTACAGTCCCTCTCTAAAGAGGGCGTCCGTAAACTTTTTTTTAAATGGACTCACTTTCCACTGTCCGTTCGATGCACTATGATCATAGTGTTTTAAAAAAAACCCAATGCAAACAACATTTCCCACACATAACCCACTCCACGTCACGTCACTCACTCAACAGTTACCCACCCAACCCAACCCAATAACCCACGTAGTTAAACTTTCTTCTTCCCCTCCCTTGCACCTCCCGAAACCAGAGATGACGCATGCATCCCAAATTTCAGCTCTCTCTCTCTCTTTCTCTCCATGTGTGATTTGGATCTAGGGTTTAGAAATTAGGTCCCAAGAGATCTCTTGTGAAAAAAATCTTCTCTTATATATGTATTTGTTGTGCCCAAGTTGAAAATTTTGATGTGGAACAGGATTATGTTTTCATCTAGATTTTTCAATGATTGAATTTTTTTTTTACACTTTAGGGTTTCTATGAATCTGATTTTTATTTCATTTTTATTTATGGGTAGACATGGATATATAGAATTGATTTGGACCCCTAAATCAATTTTTTGGAAGCTACTTCTCTCACATCATCAACAAGCACAATCATACATAGACTGCAACCATCCATTGTCGTGTAACCTACTTCTCTCATAAATCTCCATCTAATTTGAGTCAAAACTCTTCCCTACTCTCCGATTCCTATATACACTTTTGGAAGCTCTGTAGTGGTCTTTATAGTTCACAACATCTAATTTCCCAAAGAATTTATTGAGGATGTGCCAGGTACAATGCCTGTGAAGGAATAATTTGCATATAATATGTATATTTTAAACATGCATGATTCAAAAAATATAATTATAAGAGAATACCTGTGAAATGTATTTGGAAGAGCTTGGTGAATGGCTTTTTCATTGCTGGAGGCATTGCTTTCTTAAATTTCTTAAATGGCCAAATAAAAGATTGTGGTCTCGTCACTTAAGAAAGAACAATAAAAAATGATTGTTTGGCCATGGTTATTAACTCCCATCACCGGTGCAAATATCATCCCATACTGGTTGGTGTTGTATGTAGTATCAACTATCACCACTCTATAAAAATTGTAGGCATGTCTAGAAGTTGCATTAGCCCAAAAACAATAGGTAATTCTTTGTTCTTCATCTACCTCAATTTTGAAAGTGAAAGATGAATTTTTTTCTTATTCTAATTGAAAATGTTCATTTAACATATCTCTATCATGGCCCTTCATCTCATTACGTTGATATCTTTCATAGTTATATGCATCCTTTTGTGTGCAACCAACATTTTCTTTTCTTCTAGCTTGCATTGTTAGAATGATAAATTGTTGATGTGTCGGTACATTTACTGTACTTAGTTGTTGGGTTAAAAGTTTTGAACAGTGGAAACACTACGATGAAATTTTAGCAAATGCATTTTTGTCAGGTTGCCAATGGATGGTTGTGACCCTCAACAAACGTGCTCATCACATAGTTGCCTAACTTAGATTTCACAACAGTAATTTTTGCCTCACAACTCTCCTTTGTTATTCCTCGACCCCCTTTTTTTTCATTGGTTGCTTCCTTGGAACATGTCCCTTGTTTATAGCGTACATATGCCTTCCTTAAGATCTCATCGGTCCTGCCCTTCCTACTTGAATGAATTCGAACACTAAAACCAACTTCTTTTGCTTATTTATGGTAGAACTTATATATCATTTAGTGTTTCAAATTCTTGGTCTTTTGTAGGTTTCAATTCGTCTTTTACTTAAGGAGTGTAAACAACATCATCATCATCATTTGAATCATTGTCTTCAACTTGTTGAGTTATTGCACTTCCTATTTCAGTGTCCAATTTTTCCATGTCTGAGACATAGCAAAAAAATTGATTCAGGGGTCCAAATCATGATCCAAGTTAATTCTATATATTCATATCTACCCATAAATAAAAATCACGTCTAACCATAAATTGAAAAAAATCATGTCTACCCATAAATAAAAATCAGATTCATAGAAACCCTAAAGTGTAAAAAAATTCAATCATGGAAAAATCTAGATTAAAAAAATCATGTTCCAAATCAAAATTTTCAATTTGGGTGCAACAAATACATATACAAGAGAAGAAGATGCTTTTTTTTTTACAAGAGATTATTGAGACCTAATTTTTAAACTTAGATCCAAATCACACATGGATGGAGAGAGACAGAGAGAGACCTGAAATCGGGGCCACGTGCGTCGTCTTGGTTTAGGGAGGTACAAGGGATGGGAAGAAGAAAGTGTAACCGGGTGGGTTTAACTGGGATTACGTTATTGGGTTGGGTGGGTAACTGGGGTTGGGTGTTTTTTTTTCTCAAACCATGGTGTGGGTGACGTGGAGTGGGTTACGTGTGGGAAATGTTGTTTGCATTGGGTTTTGTTTTTTCTTTTTATGACAATGCATCAAACGGAGAGTGGAAAGTGAGTTTGTTTCTTTATAAAGTTTGGGATGCCCTCTTTAGAGAGGGATTGTGTGTGTGCGCGCACGCGTGCATAATAGTGATATGGTGTGGTCCGTATGAACCGTGTATATACATAGCTTGTTGAGTTATATGCGTTGATAAAGAAAGTATATTTGCTCATTGAAGCATATATATCTCACTGCACTATATGCTTTCTTTATCAACGCATATACACCTTAAAAAGGTGTATATACATGGTTCGTATGGACCGCACGGATCGCATATTATCATTTTACTATATATATATTTTACAATTTTCCGACGAGTGGAAGTCCATGGAATGGACTGCTGTGATTCAAACAAAAAGAAACCAAAAGTCCACTGATCATGACATCATTTAAACTAACCACAGTCCTAACCAACCCCCAACTCAACCTAGGTTAACCTAACCTAAGTTAAAACAACCCAACCAAACCAAATAAACCCAACCAAACTTCTCTCTCTCCCCCCACATACACAAAGTTGAAACCCTTAAACCCTCCCTGAAATCATTGCCGATCAGCCCTCCCCGACAGACACCGCTGCCGCTCACCCTCCCTGACAGATGCCGTTCACCCTCCCTGACGACTATCTCGACATTGATAGTCCTCCCCGATGGACCCTTCCGATGCCAATAGCCCTCCCCGGGCATTTGATCACGTGAAGGTTCGGTCTTGCACTCCATGGTGATTTGTTTTCTAGATCTAGGGTTTTTTAACTGGATTTATGATGTTGCATTCTCATGTAGGGATTTTCCCTATTTTAACTACCTTTCTCATTTTTTAACCTAGATTTTTGAAAATTATGAAATATTCTTTTTCAAGAAAATTTAGAAAACACCTGAGTTTGATCCCCTGTAACATTTTATGGTCTTCGTAAATGTTTGAAGTTTGAGATTTAACCAGATCTATGGTTTTAACTTTGTTGATTTAGTTTTTTTTTTTTTACTCATGATAGGGTTTATCTTTCTCAAGATAATGTGGGTGGCACTGGATTTGAGTGGATTTGACCATGGAAGCATAAATGAAATCAGATTGAGTGGAATGAAATTGTGATTATTCTTACCTAGGTGAGAATATGGTCTTCATTTTTTTGGATTTTTGTTGTTGATTCTAGTTTGAATATTTTAAGGAGACATGTAATTTGAAAGAATTAAAAAAAGCCAGATTTAGAAATCTTTATCTGAGTATAGGGGTTCTCTTACTAGCATATCAGAATTTGAATAAATTTTTTTTTTTATGGATTTGCATTGTTGAAGAAAATAGTTCATGCTTGAATTTTAATATATTATTGATGGGTTTAATTAAGTTTCAAGAAACATCGTCAAGCAATGAACATTCGTCGAACAGGGCTTGCGAATTAAGTTTCAAGAACTCAATTAAACCCATCAATAAAATTCAAGCATGAACGACTTTCTTCAACAATGCAAATCCAGAAAAAATGAAATTTATTCAAATTTTGATATGCCAATAAGAGAACCATTGTACTCAGATAAAGAGATATCTTAATATCTGTCTTTTTTAATTTTTTCAAATTTATTTATCCTTAAAATATTCAAACCAGAACCAACAACAACAAAAAGTCCAAAAAAGTGAAGAGCATATTCTCATCTGGGTAAGAATAATTACAATTTCAATCCACTTAATCTGATCTAATCTATGATCAAATTCACTCAAAGTCAATGCCACCCACATTATCTTGTGAAAACTAAACCCTAACATGAGTAAAGAAACTTAAATCAACAAAGTTAAACCATATGTCCAGTTAAATCTCAAACTTCAAACATTTAGCAAAAGGGTTTTCAAAATTTTCTTGAACAAGAACTATACTTCAATTTTTTTCAAAAATCGAGGTTAAAAAATGAGAGGATGTACTTAAAATAAATAAAATCTCTAAATGAGAATGTAACATCTTAGATCCAGTTAAAAAACCCTAGATCTAGAAAACAAATCACCATGGAGTGCAAGATCAAACTTTCGCGTGATCGAATGTCCGGGTAGGGCTAGTGGCATTGGGAGGGTCCGTCGGGGAGGGCTATCGGTGTCGGGATCGCCCGTTGGGGTGGATGAGCGGCAACGACGTCTGTCACGGAGGGTGAGCGGTAGCGGCGTCCATTGGGGAGGGCTGATTGGCGGCGATTTCAGGGAGGGTTTTTTAAGGGTTTCAACTTTTGTATATGTGAAGGGGGAGAGACATAGAGGTTTAGTTGGGTTGTGAGCTTAGGGCCTAGGTGGGGTTGGGGCTGGTTAGGGCTCTGATTGGTTTAAATGATGTCATGATCAGTGGACTTTTGGTTTTTTTTTGTTTGAATCACAACAATCCATTCCGTGGACTTCCACTCATCTGCAAATTGTAAAAAACAGGCGCCTGTCATGTATATATATAGTAATGATATGGTGCGGATCACAACATATACATCCTTTAAAGATGTATATGCATCGATAAAGAAAGCGCACACTTCATTTGAAGGTATTTCACAGGTATATGCATCATTAAAGAATGCATATACCTCATTGAAATATTACATATATCATTTGAAATTACATTATTAACAATACCTTCAACAAATGTTTTCTTTACTGAAGCTTGTACCCCTTTAAATGAGATATATACGCAGTTCGCGTGGACCGCATATTATCACTCTATATATATATATATATATATATATATATATATATATAATCTCAAGGCATTGTGAATTATGAACCATCAGTTATAAATTTGAGCATTGTTGTGCTTAGGGTGTTTGGTAAAATTTTAGGTCCATCACCATGTGACATCAGTTCACTGATGTTCTTAGTGAGGAATTTATATGATTTTTCTCAATAAACAGAATTCGAAGGAATTAGTAGACAATATCAAATTGGGTGACATTTCATTGAGTGTAATATTTAAATTATTGTATTTTCCTCTTTCTTTTTTGATGTAAGGAGATCCTTGTCTACTTTTTCGGGGGTTTCTTGAAATAAGATTCACCTATATTTTCATTAAAAAAAATCAAATTGGGTGGCAGAGGAGGGTGTTATTGGGGGAGTAGTTCTTGTTTCCAATTGGTTTTTGTGCATTTGTCAGTGTCGCTGGTCCCAACCCCCATCGTAAGCACACGTGAAAATGGTAGAAGAATGTGTGTTTAAATAGTTAATAGTGTCATTATTGGAAATGTTCAATGGCTGGTGATTTATTGGATTGGACCATTTAACTAACAAAACCAGAGCCTTGTTGCAGTTGCGTGAGGGAAATTTTCATAAAACTTCCTGTGCATTTTATACGGTCAAGATAGAAACCTGACCTTCGCATGGATGCAAAAGACATTATGGTTCTCTCTTTTGTGAATAAGTGTGAATATGTTGATTTAAGCCTAGGAGCAATCAGCTTCTCCCATATGTCATGATGTTGAAATAAACAAGAAAGTATCATGCTTCTGCTACCCTCTTATAGTCTTTTTATAGATAGTTCAACGAAACATTGAACACAAGGACAAGAAACTTATCATTTATCTTGCATTGATTAATTTCACTTGATAATGATGAATTGAATCAGTCAATTGTATGAAATTGGACTGCCTTATTGTGTTATTTTAAGGTCCATGTTTGTATCTGTGCATTTATAATGCTGAAGTTTGCACTACTATTTGAAATATCTCATTGAATTGACTCCTATGATTTTTTAATTTCGTGATGTTAATTCTGACATGATTATTTCATTTTCCTTTCAGGCTCTCCATTTTTCCGAGAAGATACTAGGTTGCGTGCTCTTCGCTTTCTGGATCATATGCTTGTATGATTTCATTTTTTTTTATATAGTTTAGTAGGCTGCATGCCTCCGTCAAAGATATTTTGGGAAAATTCTTATAGAGCATTGCAATTTGATGGTATCTGACAGAAATGCTTCTTCACTTGCAGGAAAAGGACAATATGCAGAAGACCGAGTTTCTGAAAGCCTTGGCAGATATGTGGAAAGACTTTGATTCTCGTGTATTGCGGTATAAGGTTCGGGCTTTGAAATTCTATATTATTTATAGATTGTTTGTCTGGTGATAATTCATTCTTCAAAAGGGCAAGTCCAATATGACATTGTTAAACAAATAAACAAGATTTCCCTTTTTTTAATATTCTTGTGGACCATTATAGGTGAATAGTGAGATGCAAATATCACAAATAATCTATTGAAATCACTGACATTATATATTCTTTTAAAAGCTATGCATCTCAAGCTAGGTTTGTCTGTATTAAGTCTAGCACAAGATGTATAAATGATCACAACAAGAATCATTTCTATCAGATAATTTATGTATATAATAACTAAATTCTGTAATGCAATAAAAATGACATTCTCCTCATGTTTATATGCAATATTAGACTGGATACAAACAGTTTTTTTTATTACTGTGGTGGTATGAAGATTTTAAAAAATTTACTTTGATTTTGTCAACTTCAAAATCTTGCTACATTTTGTGCAGTCAATTTTGTTGCTTATCTGTTCAGTTTTGAAGTTGCCTAAAATACATGATATGGTAGTCAACTCGTTGTATTATGAGGTTCTTATGGTAGAACTACCTGCAGGTGCTTCCACCACTTTGCGCAGAGCTCCGCAATATGGTTATGCAGCCAATGATTTTGCCCATGGTTCTCACAATAGCCGAGTCTCAGGTACTCTCACTATTTCGTCCTTATGCATGCTTGAGTAAAACCAAAGTATGAGAAATCAAATTGTGTTTTATGATACGTTGTTCACTCTGAACTTTTAAGTTTCAAAAAATCTTTTTATCCCTCGAGCTTAATCTCAATCTCTTCCTGACACACATGCATAACGGAGATTTATGATCCTCTATGCTCATTTTGGCTTTATGTACTGGTAGTTTAATTTTTATATTCTTTGGTGTTCTGCAGGAAAAAGTTGACTTTGAATTGTCAACTCTGCCAGCGCTGGTTCCTGTCTTTAGTTCTGCAGCAGGTGAAACACTTCTGCTGCTAGTAAAGCATTCAGAGTTGATTATGAACAAGGTTGTCCAATGTCTTCTGATCTTCTACTTGAGAATAATTCTGACCTTTTTGGGTTAAGTATTGCATTCATCTTCAATCTTTTGCAGGCATACATCCCACAGCAGTTTTTAGCTTTATGTATCATTGGATACGGAAAAGCATGTTGTGCAATGAGACATGATAGCTAGAATTGTGAATGAAAACTATCTACATTGATTCATTTCAAAAATAAAAATCTATTTATTTAATTCAGGTCTAAATGACATAGAAAATTGAGGTCTTTTTTATATGATGACATGGGTGATGCTCTGCATTTTTTTAGTGATTTATTTCTGAGTCTGTGCATGCATGCCTTGTTAGGTTGGCTGATCATGCAACTTCTATTAGAGGGATTTTATGGTCTCTAGATCAATCTTCAACATTTATATGTTTGACCGAAAGGAAATAGGATACTTTTTTCGGGGTTGGGTGGGGTCCACTTCTCTAAGCAGATGTATCTTTTTACTTTTTAGAAAAATCATATAATTTGGTTAATCGTCTAAATTATCAATCGATTTGCTTTGATGTTTTCAATAATGGGGGAAGGATATTCATAGTTAAAATTTAACATTGAATCCATACAAAGGATGTTTATGATTGGTCTGATCATTGCATTATGGAATTTTGCCTATCAAAGTGGATGTCCCTGAGGTGCGTATTACACCATGCACGTCATGGGAAGGTAATTGAATGTAGAGGCTATAATACAAGTAGCACAAAGATAAAATATATGGAGTGCAACTTTGAGAAGAAATATGGATCACATGAAACGAATATATTTTTCAACACGAGATTTTACTTTGAGAACACTTTGGCCAGCACCTCTCTTCTTAGCAGTTGGGTCATTCCGATTTTAGTACTGGATACCCCTTCTATTATGGGCTACAGCCCACAAATTGTTTGACGTGTGAGGGTTTGGTATTTAATGTTGTGGGGTTTGTCCAGCTAGGGAGGGATTTTCTTGTGTTCTCTCTTTCTTATCTTTTGTTTGGAGATCTCTCATCTCCTTCAATCTTTTTTTTTTAAAAAGAAGAAGAAATAATGGAATAACACATTGATTGACAAGAGATAAGTAAGTGAGACCATTGGATTGAATTTTCATGAAGAATATGAAATTGAAGAGAACATTCATAGAATTAAAGTTAAAGTGGAAAAGTGTGGCTAGAGAGAGTATCATGTGATTATCAATGCTCATGAAACTGAAATAAATTTTTTATAAGACAGCTATAAGTCCAGTGATACTCTGTGGGTTTAGTGTGTTGGATAACTAATAATCATGTCTGGAAAATGAGTGTACTTAAGATGAGAATTTTGAGATGGAGTGGCATGACAAAAAAAAAAAGATAGAATAACAAATGATATATTTGTGCAAAGTTGGAGGTTTTTCCAATATATAAGATGAGAGAAATCGATTGAGATGATTTTGATATATGTGGGGAGATAATGGGTGCACTGGTTAGGAACGATATGGTTGTTGTTGAAGGGCCTCTTAGGACAAGGGTAGGCCAATACAAAATGTCATTAATAGGAAATGAAAGTTGATTGTACATTTTTTTTCTCAAGATGTGACCTTAATAGTGTTTTTTTTTTTTTGTGCCTGAAATGGTAGGCAAAACCCTTAATAGAGTTGAATGGTGAAAAATGATCCATGTAGCTGACCCCAAATTTTTAGGATAAAGGCTGTTGTTATTGTGCATCATGTGAAGTCTATGTATCAAATGCTCAAGGTATGGTAGTTTTTTGGTAGTTGGTTGGCAACAGTTTACTGTTAGCTAGACTATTATAATATATTACCTCAACATTTTTTTTTCATTTCTTTGATGTAGTAACATTTAAAAGTTGTTGGTTATGGTTATGGCACATCCCTCTGTGATTGCATTGTTGAAACCATTAATATTCTGTTGTTGAATAAAGTTCATTATTTTCCTTGTCACCATGCTGAATGCAATCTTTATGCATGACTTTTCAGTTTCAATATACTTAAAACTGACAATGTGCTTTGCACTGTAGACTAGCCAAGACCAGTTGATATCACATGTCCTTCCTTTGCTTGTGCGGGCTTATGATGATACTGATGCACGCATGCAAGAAGAGGCTTTGCGTAGAACTGTGCCCCTTGCTAAACATATTGATAGTCAGGTGATTATACCCTTTAATTACTGTAATGCTGTATAATTTCAGCAGTAATTAATTAATAAAGTAATGCACCTTTTGATTTGTCTTGGTTTTTCTATATACAACATGACCTGACATGAATGTGGTGATTTATTAGCAGGCTATTATCCTTTCCATATTAATGAAAAGTTGTATGGTGAAAGTTAATGTACTTTATGTGAATAATTATTTTCAGTTGGTGAAGCAAGCTATTCTGCCTCGTGTTCATGGTTTGGCTCTCAAAACTACAGTTGCTGCGGTATGTTGTGATTCCCTCCTTGTGTCCTCTGCAATGTGTATTAATGCTGGTTGGTACGTAAATTTTGGTAGCTAAGTGTTGAGTTTAGCCAGAGTTGTTTTTCTTTTGAGGTTTGCCATTTGTTTGGGGACTAAATGATATAGTGGCCTAGTAATGTAGTTCTTTGGGAGTTTTTGTTATTGAAGTTGTGTGGTCAATTGCAACGGCAAGCTTTCTTAGACATACATCTTACCAAGTTCTCTTTTTCGTTAGGATAGAGATATAAGCTATTATGGGGTTTATGACCATTCTAAGAATAAATAAGTATACCAGTGGAATAAGTGGTTTCTTGTTTGGTTGTGTTTTTAGCATAGTTCAAAGTGCAGCGCATGCGGATGTGTCCCCCTCAACACACATCTGCACCATGCAGTACATGTGTTGTCCAATTGCGGACATGTGTAGCCAGGCGTTCGAATCCAATCGAACGGGAAATCAAATGGCCCTGAAGCGTACCAAACAGGGTTCAAATGGTCCTTAGGCATTTGAATTTTGTTCGAACAGGGTTCAAATGCCCATATACTATTTTTTCTAAAATAAAATATACAATGTGCAGCCGCATGTACCGTACATGTGGCCGCATGTACTGTATGCAGACCTCATGCATATGGGATCCGCACATGTTTTTAAAATATGGTTTTTAGTTATTCTCATTGGAAAGTGTAATAACGAAGTTTTTGTTGTTTGATTAATCATGGATAAATTGTGGATAAAATGTGAGTAAAATGTGGATAAAAATTTATAAAATGTAAAAAAATGATTTGATCTATGGCCCTCGGATTTATAAGAGGTGATGATGATTTGATAGTGGGGCCATTTATATCAGTTGAAAGAATTGGGTGGAATAACACAATTCCGGGTGGAATCTAGAATACAAATACTAGCTTATTCCCACCTACTCTGTCATAGTTATATGGCTGTACCCATCTATTCCTTCTAAACAAACAACTTTTTTAGGTATATTCTCCCCCAATTCCTCTGCCAAACAGCCCCATAAAGTTTGCTGTTATTTTTTAAATTTAATGATATGGCATATATGATCTTTTTAATTCTTGTTTAACAGCTTATGGTCCTATGTCATGTTTTTTATTGGTGGAACCATTCTGCATGATCTATTGTCCAAGTTGTCTAACTTGTCCATAGAATCGTATCAGATTAATTTGCAACCTTTATTCTTGCATTTGATTGAATTGATTGAAATGATTTTTTTTCTATAAAATAATAGCAACACAATGAGAACTCCTGAAATGCAAAGTGTATTTTGTGGTTGTAATTTTTTTCCCTTTGCCATTAAATAAATTGGCCCATGTCAGTGTGGTATTGATATTGGTGAGCCATGAGCTGATGACGTAAACTTATTTTTGCACCTATCGTATTATTCGACACAATTGATATGAGCCATTCTTTTGTTCATCCATATTTCTATATTAAAAGAATCTGGTCAACAATGGATTGAAATGCCACTGAAAATGCATAAAAAGGAAAATTGCATTTTATGTATCATTAAAAGTTTCATGAAGCCATACTAACATAGAAAAGGAGTCTTCATTTCAACAAATTATAATACTTTTGAGCATTGGCAAATTTTCAACCAATAGCTACCCTATGTGCAATTTTTTATTTGGAAAATTCTCATGTGTGGTTGTACCTGCCAAGTCTCACTGGCTTCTGGCTGTGGCCCTTCCGACAATCACCTAATTTCATACCTATGTTCTACCTATATGTTATAGGTATTGTATGGCTTATAAAATTACTGGCATGCATTGGCTAAAATATGTATAGCTGATGGTAAAAGCAATTGTGTAAATAACATTCCAGCAGATCTGTGCAGCAAGTGATTTTAGTAGTTTTAGCTGCACTGGGATATGTTCTGTTGATTTTGGGTAAATAACATTATTAGGATCTTTTGTGTGCACAGAATTAATGAGCATTTCATGATGCATCCTTTACTCTGTATCTCGTAACACATTTCAGGTCAGAGTTAATGCTTTGCGATGCCTGGGGGATCTCGTCACATCACTGGATAAAAATTCTGTTATGGATATCTTGCAAACTCTGCATCGTTGTACCGATGTGGATCGCTCTGCACCCACCCTTATGTGTACTCTGGGCATTGCAAATTCTATTTATAAGCAGGTAGTCCACTTTGTTCTCTTTTTATGGAGTTATGACTTTCTTATGTTTTGGTTCCTAATTTACCCATTATCCTCTCCACACCCCCCCCCCCCTCCCCACCGCCCCGCAAAAAGGAACAAAAAAGAAAGAAAAAGAACAAACAAAAAAAAAAACACTTTCCTGGGGATCAAGGAAATCATGTCTTATTTGTTTCCTGATTGTCACCATGAACTGTTCATACTACTAATTTTCTAAAAAATTTCCGTTGCTTTTTTCCATATATTTATGCATAATAAACTTATTTAATTTTTCACTTATAATGTGTTCAGTATGGCATCGAGTTTGCGGTGGAGCATGTGCTTCCTCTACTTCTTCCTTTGCTTATTGCTCAGCAGTTGAGTGTTCAGCAATTTGCCAAGTACATGCTTTTTGTAAAAGATATCCTCAGGTATGTGGCTTGCGGTGCAATCTTCTACTAATTTTTTCATTTCTTTTGAGTAGACGGTTATGATGGGCTTTTCTTCTTCTTTCAGAAAGATCGAAGAGAAACGCGGGGTATCTGTGACTGATTCAGGGACTCCAGAAATTAGACCAACTCCTTCCATACCAAATGAACTCAGTCTGATCCATTTAAAAAATCAAGCGGTAATTCATCTTCATCAAGAAGCAGTTCTACATGGGATGAAGATTGGGGTCCCATTTCAAAGCCACCTTCTGCTTCTTCCCGTCCTCCAGAACCTAACATATCAACCAAGCCAGCAATGCCAGCTTCACATAGAACCTCAATTGCAACCACACCGATGCAGCCTCCCATATTTACCCCTACTCAACAAAGTAGCATATCATGTCCGGCAGTTGATATTGAGTGGCCACCACGAGCCCCAGCTGCTGGCTTTGCCACACAATCGGGTGACATCGAGAGACCTAACAACCTTGGAAATCTCTCTGATAGCACATTTGATGATATTGACCCCTTCGCCAATTGGCCACCACGCCCAAGTACATCTACAAGCAGTTTATCGTCTGCCTCAAAGTCATCACACAATCAGAACACCATATTATCTGTCAGCAACAACAATCCTATTGAACTATCGAAACAGCATCAGGGGACCTCAGCTTTAAATATGAATGGCGCTGGCTATAACACCCAGAGTTCTCTTGCATTCCAAAAATATGGCGATGGATTTCTGAGACCAGGTAGTGGAAACTCCAATGTGAATGCCTCTGTTATGGGTTCGTATTCTGACAAACAAGTAGCAGATATTGGATCCATATTTGGCTCATCAAATGGTGGCCAGGCCCAGGTCCCTCTAAGACTGGCTCCACCGCCATCGGCACCTGTTGGAAGAGGAAGGGGTAGTAGAAATCAAGGACATTCTGGTTCCTCTCTGGCATCGCAGTCCAAAGTACACTCAGAGCAGCCACCCATTCTGGATCTGTTATAATGCAGTAAGATCAGCACAGTTTTTCCTCAACTGTATGAAAGAATTCATCGATCATATACGTCCTAAATTTGTACACGAATCCATGGTTGTGAAAAGATTATCCTAGTTTGCTCAGTGTCTAGTTATTGTTAGCATGAACACTAGAGGTATTGCCCTGCATTATTATTTTTCCCCTTTCTAACCTGAATATTATATGCGTATCTGTTTCAATTCTTTGAGAACATATATAATAAAACGTTATACAGCTTGTGTATTTTGTGATTACTTTCAGTCTCCCCTGTTTAGTGCTTGAAAGGGATTCTCATAGTTTCTGTTTCATGTTGAGCCTTATTTTGGTCCTTTCCATGAGCCAATGCAAGAAAAGGAAATGTATTCAGTCTTTTTTTATTTATAATAACTTGGGTTAAATGAATTACTTTATCCTGACATTGTTGATTTTAGACAGAGATATTGTTAACTTGATTGCATTCAAAGTTCTAGTTGAGTGGTGGGTCTCTTAAACAATGAATGATATTCAGAGATTGGGGGCCTCACATGGTATGTATGTGAGACATTCTTTGAAGGGAAGCATTTTCTAAGTTGAACCGAGCTAATTGCAAATTGTTCGAGCTTCCAATTCAGAAGTGCTGGGTTCTTTGACCGGGAAGTGTCATTTATATAGATAAGAAGGAAAGCACAAATTCATAATCTTAAAAAGGCCCTCATGAAACCCCAACCCAGCACCCCCAAATTTTATAAATTCTCTTCAAACCATCTCAGTCTAGGATTAAAAAAAAGAAGTCAAATGATAACAAATCAAGAATCTTGGGGGCAAAATTGTAATAGTGGAGTAGGTGTTTATATTGGCTCCTCTGGTAGTCCCCTCCCTCATCTACTTTTTTTTTTTTATATAGCTTTTAGCATATTTGGCTTTGGTTTGAATAAAATTGAGACGTATGCTTACTTCATAAAATTAAATAAAAAAACATATTAAGTATCAAACATACAGCCTCTCTGCTTCCTCTCTAAAATTTAATAAACATCACCAATGTATCATGACAAAGTTCCATTCTACAAGTGAATCATATTACTGAATGTGATATTCACCCTTTGAAAGCTAACAATATTACCCTGATAATTGGGTTTGTTTTGCTTTTGCTCAGACAAAACTAATATAACATGAATCAATTTCAAGCTTGTGTTCATGAAAACCAGCTTGGATTGTCAAGTCAGGCATGCCTGTGAAATTAGTGAAGACACCTGGGCGGGTTGGGACCGATTTGTTTAAACCCAAATTTAAAGCCGCTAATAAAATCCATTTCCAAATCCGTCCCAAACAGGTACGTAAAAAACCTGAACCTATTCGGTCGGGTCAAGTTGGATCAGGATGGGTTTGGGAACAAAAATGATATTTAAAGCATGTTATCATGTAACATTTATTTTTTTATTTTAAAAGTCAAAGCTTTTATGTAAAATTATTATATTAAATTGTTTGGATATTAATTGCATTGGGATGAGTTCAGTACAAATTTTGTTAAGTAAACCCATTTTTACTGTTCCAAACCCCCAGAGTTATTCAATTAAAATGTGTACAACTAGCCATAACTAAACAACACCTCTATTTCAAAACGTTAAGAAATAGAGAGGACTTGAGTTTACAAGACCATGCAGCAGATCTAACAAGGTGATGGTAGGGGGTGATGTAAAATAAATGCATAACTTCAGGAGTTATATGGATTTTTTTTTATAAAAAAGGGTCCACATGGATATCCATAATCTTTAGGGGGCTATATGATTTTTTCTTAGAAAACAACATTAACAGTGAGAACTGAGAACTCCAGAAGAAATCCAAAAGTTAAAATAGACGTTTCAGCGTCTCCAATTTGATTTCCATTTCAAAAATCTTGCTTTGAAAACCTTATCACAATTGATCGATCTGAATCGACGATGAAGCAAGACCTTCACAGCTCCGAAGAAATCCAAGGAGAACAAGAGACGGAGGCTGTCGAATTTGTTCTGTTCCAAGTGAACGAGTGCTACGTCTACCTGGTATTACAATCATCTTCTGATCGTTCGCTTTTACGGTCGGATCTGTCGCGGATCCAATCAAGCTGACTTGATTCGGTTAGATCTATCGCTGATTGATTTCATTTTTTTGTATGTTTTATTGTTTTGGTTTTCCACAGATCCCTCCGAGGAAGAGCGCAGCTTCTTACAGGTTTTTCTGTTCACATTTCTTGGTGTTCATCCTTTAATTCTTGAATTGATGTTCTTTATGTCATATCTCTATTGCACTGAACTGACAAACTGATTGAAGCCATGATTTTTTTTTTGACACATTGGATGTGCGTGGATTAAAAAAATGAGGCGAAACCTTTGAATCACAAAGAAATGACCTCTAGAAACACGTACGAATGATTCTTCTTTTGTAGGACTCATACTTAACCCAAACATGTTTCCAAACCCCAAGTTGTGTCACCTTTTGAGAAAGCAAAAAAAGAAAAGAAAAAAGTTTAGTTATAATAGTGAAAAAAGGAGTTTTTAGGATTGTAACAAAAAGTGTGCTTCATGGGAAGCTAATTTCAAAAGCAGCTTTAGGTGAAAAGCTCATTTTGAAACTCATTTTCAAACACTACGTAAGATTGAAACTGTGGCAATGTATGTTTTGCGGTGTACAGGCTGGAGTATAGTGTTGTGGAGTAGAGTGTTCTCCTTCATTCACTTAATACAATTTTCCTTGAGCTAGATGTTTCAATGCAAGCCTTTTGAATTCCTCTTGAGGCGATCGATCGATCACAAAATTTTGTGAATTAGCAGAAGAGGGAGCCATGTAAAGTTCTTGTATGTGAAACAAGAGTTTTGACCAGTGGTTCAATGAATTCTATGGAGATTTGTAAGATTCTGTTTGTTCAAGTGAACTTTGATTTTCGTATTGTGACAAGTGAACTTGGATTATTAGCTTCTTATGCCTATAAAAATTCCATAAGGAACCTGACATACCTCATTCATCACATTGGTATTATTGGATGGATGATATAAATGTCTGTTTTGGAAGTTCTACATCATGATGACTGGTAATAAAAAATACACTCCACTTTAATGCTTGTCTAGTTCAGAATCTGAGAGAGTTTTGTGGAATTATGCATTTCTTTGGAAAAAAAGGTAGACAAAGCTACCACAACTCATTAAGAATGGGAAACCTAGTCAAGTACAAAAGTCAAAACATCACAACATAAAACTCCATGCCTCGACCAGCACAGTAATGGAGCTCGTTGCCTCACCGACCGGGACAAGCCACCTCCCCCACTCCTATACGTGCAAAGTTCCATTTACTAACTCCACTCTCGAAGCACCCTCAATTCATACACCTCAATCGTGAATGAAGCGTTCTACCGCCTCCCTAACATTCTCCACAAATGGCATGACACCCTTGAAGACCGTCTCATTTCGCGCAAGCCAAATGGCCCACACGATCATCATAACCAAAGACTGCGAGAACTTGGCCTTTTTGCTTCGATCACCCTTTATCTTAAGGATTTTCCCAGCCCGCCATACTGGCTCAAGCTAATCTGTCGCACCGTTAAAGATGGTGATGTTCTTAAATCTACTCTATAAGCTTCTCGCCAGCGAACGCTAGCAGAAAAGATTCATTATCATTTCTTCACCTCCACCGCACACCATGCATAGGGTTGACTTGCTCTGCGCCCATCTCACTCTGTAGGTCTTCATGCGAATCCTCCCTTGGTGCATTAGCCATAAGAAACCTTGCACATTCAAGGGAACTGTTATCTCCCAAATCTCCTTGGGCTGCTTCTTCAAATTCTCATTCACCCACCCATCCACGCGCCACCAATCATATTCCCGTCTCACCGAATAACTATCCTTTGGCCTTGGCATCCACTTTACCACGTCCCTGGTTCTCACCCTAATACGATTGACTGAATATCTTCAAGAATCCACAGATACTCCTCCGCCTCCCAATCTTCAAGGTCTCATCTTAGTCGAATCTCCCAAATCTTGTGGTCCTCTGGTCCGCACCAAAATTTAATCACGCAAATACGCAATGACTTTTCTGCACTGTCAGCTCCTGATTATGTGGGTCTTTCTCCACTAATGCCCTATCACCTATTCTCCGCACCAAACATTGCTCCAGAACCGGAAGCTCTCCCCTCTGCCCACCTCCCATGAGATTGACTGAGAAAATCTAGGCACCAACGATAAGATATCTTTCCAATTCCTTGACATATGCCCTTTTTTTTCTGTTTTTTTTTTTTTTTTTTTTTGACGGCAGACATATGCCCATTCAGACTAGGGAACCACGCCACATTCCCATCAAAGAATCTGTACCCCGGCCCAACAATCCTGCACCAGTGCGAATCTTTGTGTACCACCAAACGCCATAACCACTTCAGCAGCAAAGCAATGTTAAGATCCCTCAAATTTAGGATGCCCATACCCCCGTTCTCTCTCTTGCACATATTTTTATCGCACACAATTTATTCAAGTATCCCTCAAATTAGGATGCCCATATCCCCATTCTCTTTCTTGCACATAATTTAGGGATGACGCAGATATGTGATGAATTATTGTTATTTTTATTTCCCCTGGTTTTGGTTCTAGGTTACCACCTCAACATCTTAGTGGTGGAGATTTTGATTCAATTTCATGCATGTTGTACAGGTTTGATTTAAGGCTTATTGTGCGTCAACAAACACATGGCCCCCAATAAAAATTTAAGATCTAAGTCCCCGTTTGGATAGCGGAATTGAGTTATTCTGGATAGATAACTATGCCAGTATAGATAACAAATCTACAAGAATAAAAGATTTTATGTTTGGTTGTGTTTTTTTTATTCTCATTGGAAAACGTAAGAATAAAGGTTGAGTTGTTTGGTTGATAAAGAATAAAATATAAATAAAGTGTAAAAAAGTTGATTTGATATGTGAGTCCTTTGATGTATAAGAGGTGTTGATAAGTGATTTGATGTGATAAGGTGTAAACAGTTGATTTGACATGTGGACTCATGAGAATAGATAAAGTGAGTATAGCTTATTCTAGGGGTTACTTAGAATTGTTATACTCTCTTATACTCGTTTAAACTGGCTTAGTAATACCAAATTATACCCTGCAAACAAACAACCATTTTCTCTATCCATTCTTATACCACCCTTATACTACCCTTATACTCGTTTATTCCGTTTACCAAACCGGGGGGTAAGAGATTATAGTCATTCCACATTTTGAGAGTATATTGGCCCTGCATTGAAGTGTTAAGGAATGAGCTCAAAGAAACTCAGGGAATTAAATCTGAGCCTTCAATTGTGAAACTACCTCCCTTATTTTCTGCAAGGTCTTGTGTAAGATCAGCAAACTTAAGAGCTGTGAAATAATTTTGCTCCCATTTCCCTTTGTTATTAAACTGGAAAATGGAAAACTGCATACAAATAAATGATGAATTGGTGATCATCATACACTTTATTCCTTTGTCTCTATCTACTCGTCTATCTTGAGCAGTGAGAGTGTATGTGGAATGCACACATTGTTTCTGAGTGAATTTTCAGCTGAGTCAATTTTTTTTTAACATTCAATCAAATCACTTTACAAAATGAAGTGCAATATGTGTATTTGTTGATTATAAGTACCTCTGTTGATTGAAGAAAATGGGAAAGGAATGAGAAAATCACTTGAGATTTTCTTTGGTCATGGAGAATGCGCTAGTATGTTGACATCAACAAGAGTCTGTTGAAGATATTGGGAATTCATCACACGTTGTTCTCTATGCATGTATAATGTGTTGGAAGATATGGCGTGAAGATTGTTAAATAAAGCCTGTCTTATAGTAGGAACTGCTTGTATGGTCAGAAGGCAAGCTAAATTTTGTCCTGAACTGCAAATATATGGATATTGGACAAGATTTGACACCCTATATGTGGTGTATTTACATCAATATTCAGTGCATGTCCCATGGCAAGGATGTAATAGCTGGTTTCGGGTTTCTTTTGTTGGAGCAGAAGACTGCCAATTCAGTTGGGTTGCAACTTCAGGCATGAAAAAAAAAACTTGAACTCTGCTGTCTAAGTTTCATTCATACACTCATAACTTGCTGCTTTTTGGGAACCAAATCCAGATACCTTTATTAGTTTTATTGCTGATTTCTAAAGCAAGCTGCATATGAATATGATATCATTTAACTTGTCAGAAATCTCCGGTCACCACTGATTTAATTCCTCTGAAATCAAATGGGCAGCAATATTTGGTTTTTCTGTTATGTTAATTCAGTTTAATTGTCATTGTTCTATGAAAAGTTTTTTTTATATCTTTTGTTTAATTCTCTATGGGCACGTGTATACATTGTCATTCCACGACATTTGTGATGAGCTATAATATTTATTTAAGGTGCTAAGACTGATGCAAATTTGAATGCTTAGGGCCGACGAATGGAATGTCAACAAGTGGGAATGGGAAGGAGTTTTAAAGGTTGTTAGCAAAGGGGAAGAGTGTATCATTAAGCTCGAAGATAAGACCACAGGTATCTGTTGTGCCCATATGGACTACACACACTACACACACACACACATATTTGGAGCACCTAATTGATAAAGAAGCCCCCGAACAAATGGAAACGTGGGATCTCCTAATAACAAAAAAAGAAAGGAAAGTAAAAATAGTACAAGAGGCCTACCGAATCGGGGCGTACTCTTTGGTAGCCTTAACCCTTAATCCATAGGGATCACATTTAGGGGTGTAATTTAATCGGTTTGGTTCAATTTTGTGCCAAACTAAACAGAACTGAATTATCATTACACCCAACCCAAACTTGAACTGAACCAAATTTGAGATCGAATTATTTAACCTGTGAATCGAATCGAAATTGTTTAGTCAATCTGAACTGAACCAAATCTCTAAATTAGGCTTTTTAATCCTACTAAAATATATAAATTCAAACAATGTCATAAAAAATATTTTTAAAATAGAACTTGTATGAAAATCTAATGAAGAGTGAGAAGTAGATTATGGTCACAAAAACAACTATGATGGGGAGTTTGAAGAGTGAGTCATGGTTATATAATATGGATCACTAGTTAAGAGTTCGGTTCGGTTCGGTTTAATTCGGTTTTTTTGGAATAAACTAAACCCAAACAAAATTAGATGGTTTATTAAACTTTCAAGATGTTTCGAACCAAGAGTTATCCATGATGGTGAAAGGATGATCAACACCAAGAAGCACAATGACCAAGATTTGAGAATAGATGAAAATTGCTGTCCTTGTTTCGAGTGATCCAATATACACCAACAAACCGCACATGGACAAATATTTGTTGATTAAGCCTTTTCTGTCCATGCTGGCATTGCCATTATAATACTAGACAATGAATCTTCTGGTGCAGGGGAACTTTATGCTCGAGCTTTCTTGAGGGAGGGCGAGCCACATCCAGTGGAAGCAGTAATCGACAGCAGCAGGTTCATTTTTATGTTTATTTTGAAACCATCACCATATACAATTCTGTCTGAAATTTTTTATATTCAACTTCTCTTGAGTTGTGGAGATGATCATGTTATGCTTACATCATTCCTAATGCTTTGCTGCGCCTGTCAAACTTTCTCATTACATATTCCATTTTATTAGTTTTATTCTTTAACTTTGGGTGAAAATCATGTATTTGAATTAATGAGTTGTTTTTTTTTACCACTTCTCCAGATATTTTGTGCTTAGGGTGGAAGAGAACATTGGTGAGTTTCAAAACACACCTTATGCCATTGATTTGATTTGGTTATACTTTTTAATCTTTCCTAATAACCTAGCTTGAAACAACTGATAAGCATGTTATAAATGTTAATGGACCCTTAAAAACTATTGAGTTTCCATAATATATGCAACTATTAATAATATGTGCAGAAATACGATTAATAACCACAGAAAATGGCAGTCCGCACCCTATAGAAGTAGAGCACTGTGAGCAACATTGAATTCATTATTTCCATGTCAAACGCAGGTGGTCGTCTACGTCATGCTTTTATTGGTATAGGTTTCCGGGAAAGACCCCAGGCTTACGACTTCCAAGCCGCTCTCCATGATCACATGAAGTATCCTCACATTCTATTTATTCCTACATGTGAAACAATAGTCTACTGTCAATTTTTTCCTAGGTGCTGATATCCATAGGCATTCCTGCAGATGTCACATCACTTAATGCAGTATATGAGATCTTTGATAGAGTATATAAGTATTATATTCTATTACAAAAAAGGCAAAAATGTGTGCATTCAATTCATTCGAGGACGTACTTCACTTTTTTTTTTGGTGAAAGTATGTACCCTGTTGTATAATAATACAATTCAAGTAAAAAAAATCAAAACTTGTTCAATTTGCAAAAGTGACTGGAGGAATGACTAAGTTTTAACATTTTTTTTATTTCCTCTGTCAAGAACATCCGTGCTCCTTTTTATCTTACAGTTCCTTATATCTTACAGTTATTTAAACAAAAAGAAGACTGCAGAAGAGATGGAGCAGCACTACCAGAAAACGTCGTCTGTCGATTATAGTCTAAAGGAAGGGGAGACTCTTGTGCTTCAACTAAAGAATGTAAGTTCTCTCTTTCATGATTAGTGTCCTATCAAGTATCAACACGATCATATCATGTCTTAAATTCCACTGCTCAAATCTATTTGCAGAAAGGGTCGCGTGGATCAAAGTCAGCGTTCTTCGAGCAGGGCCTCGGAAATGTCAGACTGGATGAAACGGTAAGCCCGAAGGAGACGAAAATATGCCTTCCACCACCCCCACTGTCCCCATTGTCTCCTGTATTGACCGTTCAGAAACCTCCGACGGACTCACCATCAGATATTACACTTAATGAGACAAAGACAACGACGACGACAAGTGAGTCACAGTCTGAAAAATGGTCTTCACTGGAGAAGGAAAGTCCTCAGGATACCGCAGAAGATGACTTTGGCGATTTTCAGGCGGCTGGGTGAAAGAAGTTCTTGTTTGTGTTGTTCATCTTCAGTGTGATCTATAATTAGATATATATGTTGTGTTGTTTGTGTTGGTCGGCTTTAAATTTTGAATTATACACTATCACTTGAATGAAAAAAAAGAGAAGATTTTGATTTATTCAAAACTCTTGTAAATGCCTCTTTTTAAATCAAATAATCCCTCTTTTTTTGTTCAGGAGAGCGAATGATGGACCTATCTTAGATGAGCTGCCTTTTTCTGCATGTATGCTACTCTATATTTTAGAGGGGTGCAACTTGGGTGGTAAGAAACCGAGTAGCCAAACCGAATCTAATATGACATAACCTTCAAACTCAAGAAGCTTAATTTAAACACAACTGGTTAGGTTTAATTCGGGTTAGGTTGGATTTAGTCTGGGTTTGAATTTAACTTAAAAAATGTTATTTTGAACTTAAAACTATGCAAGATTTATTACTCTCGAGAGCAAAAAAAAAAAAAAAAAAATGATAAGAGACAAAACTATGGGCTATTCAAATTTTAAAACAATGGAGGTGAAAAATTTAGAAAATGCTTACTCCCACCGAATGAGGGGTAAGAAGGGGAGGGGGATAAGAGATATAAGGAGGGTGGAAGAGGC
The DNA here is from genome assembly GCA_030737845.1 of Acorus calamus. NCBI lineage: Eukaryota > Viridiplantae > Streptophyta > Magnoliopsida > Acorales > Acoraceae > Acorus > Acorus calamus. Next base: position 17,960,856 of record CM060864.1, on the reverse strand, counting down.
AGTAGGAGGTGGAGGCGAAAAATATGAATTTTTTTTAAAAGTATATATCTTGTTAATGTAAGTGTATAATGCTAATGAAAGTTATAGGACTGAAGTTGGGACCAAAAGAAAAAAAAACTATGTAACAATACTATCCAAAAAGACTATATCGTGCGTGTGTCAATTTGTTCTCTTCTCCACATAGAAAAAGAGACTTTGTAGGGGTTTGGATGCATTGTATTTTGTAAGGATATGATTGGAAATTTACTATAACAAGATTTAAACTCAAATCCATTCGCTAAAAGGAGTATCTCTACCATCTTATCAAGAGGAAGTTCGATTTTAAACATTTTTTTCCTTCTATTAATCTTGTATATATTATTCTCTCTCTTTTTTTTTTAATATGTGACGGGTTTTACCATTAATTCTATGTGCTCCAAAAGTAAAACGGGGAGGGGGTAACAAATTGATGTTCCAATAATTATTTTAAATTTTAATTATCATTTTTTAGGTGGAGATAAACTGTACAAAGATGAAGAGCAACAACATTCAAGGGAAAGCTAATGTTTTGTCCTTTATATTTTCAATTCTAATATGAATGTAGTTAAATATTTAATTGAATCAATGTATTGAAGTATTGGGCTTCTACTATGAAAAGATTTTGATTATTTTCATGTTTCAATTCTTGAGTGTTTATTTTTTTATTTTAGGTTAGTGACAGAAAACATGTTGCATAGCTTTAATTATATGCAAATCAATATAGATCACAACAAACAAAAATGCTTTTCGTGACTGGTGTTCTAAAGGACGGTCATAAAAAATTGACTATGGTGATGGATGAGGACGTCTGTCACTGTAAATACATTTTTAATGATTTTTTTGTCAAGTTTATGATGACAGATGTGTCTTACCATAAACATTGCTTTTAGTAAAACACCACTTGACACTGAATATTAGCCATTGCTTCACTAGTGAGCTAGATAGTTGTGCTAGTCACCTATTGTTACTTTATGATGATCAATGTACCCATTAGAAACACAAATTGAAAAGTTGTTTTTGAAATAAAGCTATTTTTTAAGATGATTTTAGACTTTGACTTTTATTGAGATGTTTTTTTTTAATTCAGGAATCAATATTTGAAAGCAGTTGATGTTTAGCGGATAAAGTTGTTTTTCAATTCAAAAAATCGATTCCAACAAAAAAAAACGTTGTTTTTGAGCTTTTTAAAATACAAATTTCGAGAAAAAAAATAAAATGAATCCACCTTTCGATTCTGAATAAAGCTGTCCCGTTTAATTACACGATTTTAACTTTTCAGCTTTTAAAAAAGCAAAAGCTGTTCCAAACGTGCAACCAAAACCTACGGTGACCAGTTCAGTCATGTGATCATGGAGTGTCTTCACAGGTTATCAACGTGTCAAAAAGAGTTTTTGTTGTTGTGAATTTAACCCTGAATTTAGATTTCGTTTAAAACCAATTATCAAATTGATATTTCTATTGTAAAATCATTTAATTTCAGATGGGTCTATTAATAGCTTTTGGATTCAAATGAAAAGATTTTTCATATTCAATTATTATAATCAATTTAGAGCATAAACTGTGTTTAAAAATTAGTTCTAACATGGCCTTAGATAATAAAGATTATAAATCAAGCAAATTTAGCACTTGCTAAAAGAATGTCAAATTCATACCACAGGCATTCCACTTTGTTGCTTCGATTGCTCTTTGCAACTGGCAATCCATTTATGATTCCACACAATCCACCCCAAGAAACGATTTTAGAAAAACTAAACTCCTAGGTTTGATAAATAGATAAATATTTATGATAAATTAGTCTAATTTACAAAAATAAAAAATCATTATTTTTATCTATATTTATATTTAGTAATACATTTTGTTATCCCTATTTTTTTGTGTTCTTATAATTAACTTTACAATTTAATCACATCCCATAAAAAATTTAAAAATATTAAACCTACCCTTTCTATTAAAATGGTATTAATATTGTTGGTTTTAGTTTTATATAGTTTTTTATTTTTATTTTTTTAAGGACAGTTATAAATGTTGTTCATATTTTACAAAATGAAGTTAAAAAAATAAGGATAAAGTATGTTTTACCTTTTATCTAGAACAAAATATCCTCGCTTTTTTCCTCAAAATACAGACAATTATAGACAATTATTCATGTCTTATCCCTTTTTTTTCTTATGCCATATGGGATAATATATATTTAACTCAATTATTTCTTTATCCCAATCCCTTGTACTAATGCCAAACCAGGCCATATGTTATTTATATTAAGCAACTTCTAGACACAAATCTTGCTGAGCAAAATTAGTAATCAAGTCACCAGCATACAAAACAATCTGAGATGCAAAAATCACATGAGTTGAATAGCTAATTCATTGATTTGTCTTATTGAGTATATACTCAGTTAAGCGAGTATATACTCTATTATAGAAAATGCAAAAAAAATGGCATCTATGAAATTCTTTCGCGTTATACTTTATCAGAAGTGTATATATACACTGGAAGAAATTCAAACATGTCAGTACTGCAAAAGTGAATGCAAGAATGACTTGGCCAAAGATTTTCCTAGAAAATTTTAAGAAATGTCAGGATACTAAACAAGCCCTCAACAACAAACATCAGAAATATATGGGGCTGTTGTTATACCCGTATAATTCACTATGGAATACCAAATGTATAACCACCTGAATATGCTTTGTTTCAAAGATCTGGAAACCATTGAGTGCACCCCAAAAAATTGGAATGTGAAGAACCATCTGGGGCCATAGAATACAGAACATGAATAAATACCCTTAAGGGAGCAATGACCCTTTGCAACTCAGACTGAACACAGGAGATTATGAATAAGTACCTTGGTTGCTCAAGTTGAATAGCAAATTCTTTCCCATCAAACTGGGTTTGCTTCTCCACACGATATCACCAATATATAATACAAGATCACACCAAAGTTTTCAAAAATTCATGACCTGTTTGTTCAGGTTTCTTTGCTCTCAAATTTTATAAGCTCTCAAAAGTAAAGCATGACATACAGTTACTATAACTAACAACCATCATCAACCACAAGTGAGGTCCAACATGGGTCTGTTTCAGCCAAGCATATCTGAAAGTAGAGCATACACAATATATCCTACAGAAAAGCCTTCCTTTCTAATTAGGACACGACTACTTTTCTCATCTGGAAGCAGAAGCATAAACTCTATTCTATAGATGCAGAAGAATAAGGCACAAGTATTCTTATTCCCATTTCAATCATTGTAGCTTAACCAAAAAAAAAAAGACTTACATGTATATAGCATATTGAACTAGTTGATTTACTGACCAAAGTACCTTGACATTGTGAACAAATAACAAAATTGAGTCATTCCAACAGTATGAATTTCAGGAAAGCAAACCTCATACAAAAAAATCAATCCAAAATAACTGGTTACCGCTGTTTGTTTTCACCTAAAAAAGGTGTAGATCATACAAAAGGAACAGGATTAAATTTGCATAATTGTGAAAGTAATGGCGGTGAGATGAAGTCATCGTGTCACTGTAGGATTTTGCAAGAACATGAGAAGGTTATTCCTCCAAATCAGGGATACTTAGGAGTATAACACAAAGTATAGCTGAAAATGTGACACAACAAAATGCTTATACTGTTTGATACCTTCATAATTATTTGCATTAATCCATCATACAAATCTGGTAAGTCCAACATAAAAAAATTATAAAAAAAAGTACATGAAAAACAAAAAAAAACTTTTCAAGAGGACTTCCTTGACTGAGTACATTATTAGTATTTGATACACAGCATCATGGATGTCAAAGACAGTTTTAAAGACTTTTTATGGAGAGACTTGTGCATGATTAGTCCTTCTGGTATGCATTTGTACTCTTGCAATTGACAAAACTACTTCCCATTGCAATGGATTTTTATTAAGCTATTTTTGTTTCCCAAAAAGTCTGCTCATTATTGATGTCGGTAATATATATCATTGTAGATAGAGCTCATGTATGCAGATATAAGCGGAAATTTTACAGTCCCTATGGTTTTTATCCACCAAAAGATCAAGTGATAGAACAGCAATAGAAAATAGATGAGTTAACGAACCAATCAATTATTGAGCATCCTATAATATGTATGTTCTTACTTTCAGATATATCCTCCATGATAGCAGAAACCTTAAATATATACTTAGTTGCTATCATGAACATGATCAATCACTACCTGCACCTGACGATTGAGCTAAGACATTAAAACCACAAGATTTCAAATTAAGTTCCTATTTCTAAAAAATACACCACCAAGCAGATCTCCCATCTTTGAAGCGACCTGGAAGATTAAAACCACATAATTTCAAATTAAGTTTCTATTGCTTGAAAAATGTATCAGTAATCAGACCTATCTTTGAAGCCAAGAGACAAGGAAGGCATCAGAAGTGCGCTAAATATTCCATGATTAAAGTGTCATCAATCATTAGTGATAATGTATTCGTTTCAAAGGCACCAAAATCCAAACATCTAAAACAAGTATTAACAGATCACCAGTATAGGGATGTGATAAAGCCAAGTGTTAACTGATCATCGGTTAAAGCATAAGGAATTTTCATTAAAATGTAGAATTCTCTTAAGTGTTTTATCCGGTGCAGGATCAATTTATTAAATAGGATACTTCTTACATAATGAGTCTACTGATGTCATGACCTAGGCCCTGTTCAGAACTAATTTTCAAAAATAGCTTATGCTCTAAACTGATCAAGATAATTTATTAAAAAATATCTACTCTCAAATAAAGTTGGTTAACTTTTAAAATATAAAAACCAAAACATGAACTCAAACGCTAAAGTTCAAAAATACATGTTTGCAAACAATTGTCTAAAAATGATTTTGCAAAGAAAAATTGTTTATGGTTGCAAATGGGATGCTTGACTAACTCATAGGGCAACTTGCATTTCATCACAACATCTAAAACATTGTCCATCAAGGAGATAAAAGATGATCGAAAAACCAGTTCACTTTTGGTGGCCAAGGAGCTCAAATTGAAGAATCAAATATACATAGAGCACAAATTAAGATGAATGCCTTATATGACTAATATGTCACATAGCATTGGTCAATATACTTCTCTAGCATGGCATAGATTCTGTAGTACAAACAGAACACATCATTTCTCAGTCACTAAGCCCACATGAAAAACAGATGGGCTAAAGCTAAGTGTTAATGATGGTTAAACATATGGACTAAATGCAATTCTAGACCTAATAGATTTGACTGAGCCAATGGTCAAACTTACCATCAGGTTTTGCTCTTGAATTTCCTTTGGGCTTTTAAGTCCACCACAATAACAGTGATGTTGTCCTTGCTTCCTTTCTGGATTGCAAGTTTTGAGAGATAATCAGCAGCTGCTTGAGCTGCAGGATCAGCACAAATTCCTCTTTCTACAGATGGTATAACTCCATTCTTTTTGTGCCAGATCAAAATACGCCTTCGCGCCACATCACAAACCTCTTCATTTGTCATGACATCCCATAAGCCATCACTGGCCAGGATAAGACACTCATCTTCCCTCATTCGGGGGACAAATGTGACTTCTGGATCTGGAATAATCCACGGTTTCAAATATCTATCGCCTGCATGTAGAGATTTCAATATATTAAAAATCACTCATTTAAATTTATGAGACAAACTGGCACACAAAAGCCAATGCTACAGGAAGTAATATATAGATTTGGGCATGAGTTGGTGACGAATAAAAAATGAAAAAAAAAGTCCAGCAAGAAGCATTTAATTGATTAAAGGAATATAAAGCAGACCAAAAAGGCTCATTATGGGAGACACTTTGACCATCTAGCTAAAAATATGCAAAGTATTGCAATCTTTGTTTATTGCATAAATATTCACATCTTATAACTTGATATGCATCATTTTTTTCTTTTGAAAATAAGATAGGAGCTTTTAAGCACGAAAAACCCCCCTAACATGACACAAAGACGAGGGATCTTTAAAAATTGACCCTCAACAAAGGGCAAAAAACAACATAAGAAGTATCACCCAAAAAGGAAAATGACAATCAAGACCCCACAAGAAAAAAAGGATACAAAGCTTCTAAACCCAACACAAAACCCCTTTGATCTGAACCATGACTATTATTTCCTTCAATTGAGTTAGATGCTGAAAGGCGAAGTGTGCTAGTTTGTGTTATCCATAGCTCAAGAAGGTTGACCATTAATATCAGCTCATGTTAAAACCTATACACATTTTTTAATGCTTCAATAGAGATCTCACCTTCTTTCGAGAAAAGTAAAATGTTTCAAGAAGTTCCTTACTACCATACTAGCTATCATTGTCTATATGGTCAACCTTCTCTCATCAATATTAAACAGAGTAATTAGTACGCTATCAGCAGTATACGTAGTGAGACGTGAGAGCTTTTTCTTACCTACCAGGTGAAAGGCGATCGAATGGATATAGCTGTCTTCATAACTTCCAATCATCAAAGAAATAGACTTAATTACTCGAACCTGCCCATCTACATTCTTATATTAATGAGACAGAGATAAGTTGCTGGTTGTTTCGTTAATTCACCTTCATAGATGAATTGATATGTTGAAAGTTGAAACTATCATTAACTGCTCACTACTTTGAGTTGCTGCACATGAACGACACATGCAGGGGCATGTGGCCAATCAAGTGCGGTAAGGGGGAGCACGCAAAGGACATGCTGTCATACTTAAAATCAAGTGCAGTAGGGGGAACATGCAAGGGACACACTTTTACACTATTCTGGAAATTTTGTTTTTTCCCACTTCTTCCGCCAACATCCACTGTAATCTGCTCAGCCCTTCATACGAAAACATTCAATGAATTGTGTTAAGCATGTCCATAAACCTATGATGATAAGTTATGGCATACACCATGAAGACTTATTTCAAAGAAAAAAGAAGAAACGAAATGTGGGTTGTTTAAACAACCCCTTCTTCCCAAGCTGGGAAGGATCCACATATGAGCCTTCCTCTACCTGATGCTTGTACCCTATCCAGGTAACCTATCCATAATAAGAAAATTTTGTTTTAAATCTAATGATTTTTTTTATCAACATTGCAGGAACAAGCACCTAGTCTAGGACAAGAATGAATAAATTTTTTATCAGATACCCTGCAAGTGGTGTCCGTGCACAATCAGCCCTTGGCATTTATGTTTTTTATGAAGACATAATGATGGACAATCACACTAAAAGCAGACATGTTTAAAATATATACCTTGTTTTAAACATGTTTTAGACACTTCCTGTTCTCGTTTCATTTGCATAAAAAACTCAGTTGCAGCAGAAATCATTCTAGCTGTGTCTTTCTTTTTTTGGTCTTAATTTGGAGTTGAATTATCAATGAAATTCTTGGTGGCAGACCTCCCTCAGCTGTTTAAAGAAGTCAGCCAGATGGACTCCTGAAGCCTCAACCCTCAAGCCAAAGTACTTGAAGTCATATTCCTTTTATTAAATTATACGGAGAATATAAGAAGGTACAAAGTTTACACACTCAGGAAAGCAATTTAATGAAGCAATCATGAGATCAGTATGAAATTGCAACAATTAACTCCCATATATTATAATGTATGCAATTTGGCGTCTGATATAATTCATTTACAAGGATAAGGGAATTAACACGAGAACACTTACAACAGCCTACTGACTGAAAGGAGGATTTGCAATTGATATACAGCCTCCAGAATTCAGATTCGACTGGCAAGATTAGAACATGTTAAATTGAGAACAAAAGATGGTGTAGAATAAAATGGCTAACCACCCCCCACCACCCCCCAACACACGCACAAAACAATTATTGAACTCAACTTTTGTATATTCCATGTCCATCACTAATTCTTTCCCACTCTTCACAAAAAGAAGAACAAGAAGCAGAAGAAAAAGAAAAAAAAAGAAAAATCATCTCTCATCTATACTTCTGTCTCTATCTAGCACATATATAAATATGAAGAGATTAGTACACATGCAATCATGCTTACACGCGCGCACACATGTAGATATAAACACAAAAACATTCATATGAGACTAGTTGGATATAAGTATATAACATTTGACATATGTAGAGCTCAACAGACTAAATGCTATATTGCAGAGGGTCGTTTGAATAAGAATATGGATGACAATATATTTATTAAGGAATCTCCAGATAGAGTTATGGAAAGCTAAATACAGCTGGTAATAATTTTCTGAAGATGATGGACTTTCCTCTTTTTTTCAAGTTATGCATTAGATAATCATCTTTAGAAAGTTTAACATCACACTATACAAGGACATTAGGTCAGGGTTCTAATAGCTCCACAATTGGTAGGAGTAAAGAACTTGACAAATCTTGTTATGTCGTCATTAAGACTGCCATGATTCCAAGATTACCAAAGCCAATTCTATCCAACAATCAATGAAGTGGATCACTTCCAAAAGAGGACACCCATTCTATTATCACACAAACAATGTATTAAATCCATGAAGAGGGGTAGATTCAGCTTCATCATCATATGCAGGATCAATAGTTTAGAGAAAAAATAAAGAAAAAGATCCAATGCAGAAATCGTTGGAATTTCTTCATAGAGAAGTGTTCACACTGGTACAGGAAAATGTTACCAATATCTTAGGATAGCATATGATTTCGCAGCCAATAATTGTGTTGAAAGCACTAATTAAGGGTATCCCCTGAACCAGATGGCACCTATTATGGTAATAAATATACTGAGCTAAATTGACCCCTGATTTAATAGGCCATGTTATGGTATTATCAGCTCATGGAATTAACTTATTACAGCATCCACTATATACAGACAGTCACCGCTTTTATCTAACCTGATTATTTATAGTGTGGATTCATTACAGAAGCACATAACAAAAGCTAATTCAGTCAAGAGTTGACATACCAATTGACCTAGACATTGCAAGAACTCCAAACACACGATATCCATTCCACTGTATGACCTTGCCTCCTGCTGCTTCAATCCTTGTATACTCACTCTCTCTGTTTGGCTGGAAAACATTTATGATAAGCCACTTTATATTAAGGAGGCCCTTACTCTTTCAAAAATGACAGATACAGATGCCTCTTACCTTATGATCAACAGAGAGTGGAACGGGTTGTTTCCCACGTAGGAGGACTGCCCTGGAATCCCCACAGTTTGCAATTACAATGTGAGTGGAGCAAACAAGGGCAACCACGGCCGTTGATCCCACAGTCTCTGGTGCGACAGGTTCGACACAAATTTCCTCGGAACCATCATGACAAGGCCCAACACCACTCCTGCCAGCTATCCCACCAACTTCATCGTCAACTTTCAAAAAGGATCTAGTGAAAACCTTCTCCCATTGCTTTGTCCAATCAACCCCACAGCCGTTATCGCTACTGATGCTTTCTGAACCTTCTTTTAACATATTCCCGACCTCTTCCACCAATGCAAAATGCATGCGCTCCTTGCAATAATTGGCCACCTATAACCAGAAGTATGTTTTAGGTATATTTACACCTTCCATAAACCTAGCTAAAGCTGCACAAATATTCAGATTCTATTCGAATAAGCCCATAAAAGAAACCACAGTGACAGAATTAGTCATGATTTCTACAAAAAAGATTCATTTACCATACAACAGGCAATTACATTTATTAAATATAATTCAACATAAAAATCCCCATCTTTAATTCTAGTGGTAATAATGCATCCAACACAATTATAATCAACTGTGTCATTACCAATTGTTTCTCATTCATTCAAAGAGTTCAACGCGACATAATAAGATCTCTTTCTAGCTTGTAACTAATGCAAAGAACCCTTCGGTAGTTTCAACACTTGCATGAGCAATTTTCACTCATTCGCTAGAGAGACTACTCCATTTTCTAGAAACATCAATTGAACCGGTGTCCTGCATTAATTTCCATTTATAAAATGCGCATTACGATATTCAAAAACCACTGTATTTTACCTGGGCACCACCATGACCATCGTACACCCCGAAAAAGTGCGCATTCAAGTGACTTGGACTGAGATTCAGCCCGTCCACCACCCGTTCACCAGTGAGTATCCTGAGAGGGATTGTCAAGAACCAAGGCACCACCGCAAAGGCATCCTCCATCTCTGGCCTCCTCCCGCATATCGAAGCGCAACCCCACAACGGCACATACTCTGACACCAGAGCTACATCAACCCTACGCTCCCTAACAACATTTGCAGCCACTCCATCAGAAACCACCGCCGCCTCAAACACCGAAGCATCCCCAAGCTTCTCAGCCCCTGCCCCCACCACAGCCCCCGCCTCCTCTCCAGAGATCACGGAAACCATCGCTGCCTCAGAAACACCGACATCCTCCACACTGCTGCCGCCGGACTCACAACCGATGACCTGCTCTGCATCCACCGAGGCGGCGTCATCCTCCTCGCTCTCCGTCGCCGGAGCCGTCCGCACCTCCTCTTCCTCAACTTCTCCCGCTGATGCCTCCATCTTGGTTTCGCCGTCCCCTTCATCGGGGCACGAGAGAAGAGAAGTGGCAGCGGAGGCGGCCGTCGTCGCAGTGTCAGTGATGATCTTCAGCCTCGTGATCTCCATGCGAGCTGCTAACCCGGTGTTGCCGTGGCTGTCACAGAGTGAATTGCCTATCATGAACGGCACCGTGACAGCCGGAGACATCTCGTCCATCGATCGCCCCAACCGATCCAAAAGGTGTGATAAGTCGTTGATCATATCTCCACCGCCCACTCACAAGGGTTCGTCCTCCTCCGTACGCAACGATTCACAAGATTCTCTTCCATCCCTCCAAAAAGGAACACTCAGAGAGCTCCACAACCACAACTTCAAAGGATTCCCAGATCTGATAATCTTTTCCACTTATAACGATCTGCGACTGAATTTTCAACTCTACCACACTTTTCACCAAAAAAAAAAAAAAAAAAAAATATTTGGCTCCTAATCTAAAAAAGTGGGAAAGAATCACAAGAAAGATGAATAAAAGGGTTTCAGACCAAAAGCTTTTTGCCTGGATCTGAAGGAACTGATATCAGCCTCTACTGATTCAGCTAATAATCTATAGCAAGGAAACAATGGAAACACAAACCTTTGTTGCTCTTATTAAAACTAAATATCAAAAAATGAAGAACAAGAACAAGGATGGAGAGAGGGGGATGAACCTCTCATATAGAGTTGAATGGGGTCGCCACTAATGGAAGATGGAAAGACTGGTTTTCATTCTCTCTCTGGTCTTCTTTTCGTTGAAGATTGTGAGACAGTGAGAGAGAGAGAGAGAGAGATGGACAGGTGTCCGGACTCCGGATGGGTTTCTTTCATAAAGGTCCGTTGTTTTTTTTTCTTATTTTTTATTTGGGAAATATTCAAATAACCCCTGTACACTATCACAAATCCATATAACCTCCTAATTTTCTTCTGAAGTTCATATGACCAGGAAAATATATATATATCCAATTTAAATTTCTATTGATAGATTAAAATATGATGTGAATATTATGTTTAGTTAAATCTAGTTAAAAATACAGTATATTAAAAAAATTTAAAATGTGTTAAAAACACATAAAATATTCTGTAAATGATGATTATACCCTTCGGATAAGGTTTTAGAATCTATTCTAATGGAAAAATCATCATTTATAGAAAAAAATTTATTTTTAATAAATTGTAAGAGTTTTTATGTACTGTGTTTTTAGTTAGAGTTATCCAAACATAATATTAACAGAATATTTCTCATCTGTCAACAAAAATATAACTTAGAGGTTAGTTGGATTTATATATGAATTTCAGGGTCACATGAACTTATGAAAAATTCGGGGGGTCACATGGATATGCAATCTAGAGGGGGTTATTTGGATATTTCCCGTTTTTTTATTTTGGTACGTTTCAGTACACTTCATAGTATGGAGAGTGAATGACGTGCTTCCATCTTACGCGTCCGAAGAAGAAATGAACGGTGCAGATTCAGATTCGGACAGATTTTCCGATGCTATCGGCTTTTTTAATTTGTTTTTTCTTTCGCCGAAAGGGAAGTAGCAAGGTCAATTTACGTAATTGTCCCTTTCAGAGACGTAACGGTAACCGGTGGATCAAAAGCCGACCTGGAGTTCTTTCTATTAGTCAAATCGAGGAGTTAAGAACACGTGTTAGTGGCTTTTTGGTAAATGGAGTGCGTAGAAAGGGGTGTGTTGGGGAGTGCAGTCACGAAGTTGGGGTGCACGTGAAACGTGTTGCCCAAACGAATCAATTTTTATTATTATAGTTTTATTTTTACTTTTTTAATTTTTTTTGATGTTGACGTCAATGGAGGGACCATTTGTTGACGCCACGCGTCACACGACCCCGACAGGGCTGTCCGACGCGCCCGTCACAAGCGCCTCGCCACGCGTCCACCGGGTTTTGACGGCCTTTCGCGCACGCGCGGGTCCGCTCCCTCTTGCCGAGTTTTGTTTTGGGAAATTAATTCGGAGTCCATGTGGTTACCATCTATTGTTTTTGGGCCCTTCAAACCTTTTTTTGTTATTTATTTATGTTTTGAAGATGATAAAAAAATTATTTTTAAGTCTTTTTAATAGAATGCAGTTAGTTTGTCTGTTAGTAATACCAAAAATGCTATGATTTTATATGCACTCTTAATATTTTTATGTATATTGTTGAGTATTTCATGTGCATTGTATGTAGAAAGGGGAGAAAGAGAGGGCACAAACATAAGAACACAAAGATAAAATGAGAAAGATAACCGCAAAGCTCCATTCATTAGACATTACGATTCTTCTTTTAAAAAAATATACATCATCAATGAAAAAATAAAATATTGCTGAAATACACTAGTGTATTTTTTTAAAAAAAAATAAAAATATTACAATCTCATGAATTGTGATACAGTTCATATACTGAGATAGCGCACAATATGTCAAACTATATGGGGACAATATATGGAGTTGTAGGCGGGGTTGTAAAATAGAGTGATTGTGCAACTAAATATATATATTCTATAAAAATTGATAATCACGAGTAATTTTCAACTTTGTATTTTTTTTATCCTTAATTTTTATGCCTATAATGACAACATCTTTATAAAATTAGTTTATTATTAACCATGTTTAAACTATTTCAACTTCATCGTATTTTTAATTTTTTATTTAAACTATTACTAACCATTGGGGGCACCAATCCCATTATATTGGTGGGAGGGGGATCCCCCTCCCTTAAAAAACAATTTTTTTTTTATTTTAAAAACTAAGGCTCGTCCGTGGCCTGAAGTCTGGGTCTAGTCCGTTCAAGCCCGAGCCTGTAGATAGGGCCCAGGATTTTGTTTTGTCCCCAGGTCCGTTGGCCAAACAAGACCGCGGCTCTAGGCCCAAGGTTAGGCTTATGGCCTAGTTTTCACTGCCCTAGCCAGTCCGTTGTCGATGTATTATATGATTTATGAGCTTTGTTATACCGCTACATCATGTGCTTGGTGTAACTTTTTCAAATTTAAATTCATGTAATGAATTATGAGGTTTGTTACACTCAAACATTTTTCAATCTTGAATGCATTTTTTTATATCTCGTTAGCCTCTTCCACTCATTATATTGATGTAAATGTTTTTTTATAGATTTTTCATATTTCTTATTAATGATATTATTCAATTCATTGTAGTACATGTATTTCATATTTTAAACATCATTAGATGAGATATATAATTTTTTAAAAATCCTGTAAAATGGATTATGTGTAACATTTTCCTATTTTTATACTAAAAATGTCCATGTAATGTAATATTGGTTGGTAACACTTCAGAATTGTAACGATGATTGTCACCGAATAGCATCACATCCAAGCAATGGTTACTCGGGTTTGGACCCTCTACTTTACTATTTCTGCCTGTATCTTGCTCTACTTTTTGTGTGAAGATGCCATCTGTACACATTTAAATTGGACGGTTAAAAATTCGTTTGCATTGTGGTCGTGGACCACACATTCCCTTTTTATCTATATACTATATATAAAGAGCGACGATGGCGACAAAATTTCGTCAACGGGGTAAAACGGTCATTTTGCAGAAATTTTACGGATAGGCCCCCGTATTCGTCTTATTTATGAACAGGTCCTTATAAAAGTCGGCTGTGGTCGTGAGCCATGCTCGGACGTTTTGCGGATAGGCCCCCGTATCCATCTTATTCATGGATAGGTCCTTATAAAAATCGGCTGAGTTTGTCCTTTTATGTGGTTATTTAGGCCATGCTCGGATATTTTGCGGATAAGCCCTCGTATCCATCTTATTTATGAATAGATCCTTATAAAAATCGGCTATGGTCGTGAACCATGCTCAGACATTTTGCGGATAAGCCCCCGTATCCATTTTATTTATGAATAGGTCCTTATAAAAATCGGCTGGACTTGTCCTTTTCTGTGGTTATGTAGGCCATGCTCGGATATTTTGCGGATAAGCCCCCGTATCCATCTTATTTATAAGTAGGTCCTTATAAAACTCACGCAAAGCGCGTACATCATGACTAGTATTTTATTAATCACAAAGGATCTCGTCCGTTGCATATGAGCCACTCGCATGATGAGGACTGAATGGAATTCAAGTCCTTCATAACCTGCTTCGTCATCTCCTTCGCAGAGACTGCCACAGTCACCGAATTCGTGGTGACTTCCTCTATTTTTTTTTTTATTGAATTTGGTTTTCTTCTCCAACAATGAAGTCATGAATCTTATTTTGTGATATATTTTTTTGGTGAACACTTTGCGATATTTTTTAGATTCATAAGATGCAATAATATGAACCCAATTAGATCAAGAAATCAAAATCCACAAACAGATGGACTCAAAGGAATTGAAAGATAAGCCCCCAAAATTGATCAAAAGAATTAAAAAAAAAACCCAAAAACATCCCATTTTGATTAATCAAAGCTCACTATATCGAATCAACTAACAAAAATTAATTATTGAATTCCACTGTAGCATCAGCTATCCTCCAAAAACTGTATGTTTCCCTCTCTATCATATTGATCCAAACCCTCAGAATTTTCAATACCTAATTGCCCCCTCTCCACCTCCTCCTCTTCCTTCTCAGGCGCAACCTCTTTGTTTTAATTTTCTATCAAAGCTACTTCATTTGCCAAGACTGAACATGCGTGCAAGGCCTTGCACGCGCCCATTTGTATCTCCTCTATAATAAAATAAAATAAAAGACCGTCTGATTTAAGTGTATACAGGTGACATTCTCACACAAAAGTAGAACAAAATACAAATAGTGAAAGTCAAGTAGAGGATCCATACCCGTGGTCACTCGGCCAATAATTAACCTGATTATCACTAACCATGTTACTTGACCGGTAGTAAGTACTATCATCAGTAACGTATTGATGCATGACCATGTATATAAAGACCTGCTTAGGACAATCAAAACTCAACGAAAAATAAGAAATAAGGACGACCAACTCTAAAATCAGTCAAAAGGTAAAGGAAAAAATCGAATTTCATTGAACATAAGTTCTGACTATTCCTCCTCTACATTGCTATTTTATGAGATAAAGTCATAAAGAGGCTAATAAGTTTTAGAAAAACAAAAAATGAAAAAGTGGTGAGTCCATTTGCACCTATTATTTTAACCAAACACATTTTAATCAAAGAATAAGAGGACATGTCTATGGAAAAGCTTAGCTGTCATTTTGTTGATGTCTAATCATTTGTTTCCTAATAAATATTTATCTTTTAGATTACATCATCTTGACCAGACTGTCGGATTTCATTAGTTTGCTACCAAAGGAAGCTATTTATAATACATAAATGTATAATGAAAAACCAAATGGGTATTCAGTTATAATTAATTAGGACTGTCGACATAATATGTAAAACCGAGTCAAACCGTCGCAGAAAAAAGGGAAAAAATGATAGGAACATAGTGTTATGAAAAGAACATATTTGTTTGTTTAAGACGGGGCAATGGCATCATCTACTAATGGACTTGTGGAAAGATTAAAATTTTGTATGTTTTATGCAATGTAGATTTTAAAAAAATGTCAGCATCCACCAAACTTTTTTAGCCTTCCCTATTGCAGCACTCATGGGAGGGGTGTCTTAAAACACTCGTTTAACGTTTATTTTTATTCTCATTCTGTTAGAAAATTACGTTTGAAAAATTCTATTGTCCTACTCATTTTTTAACATTCCAGACCAATGCGTTATTGTAGTGTATGAGGTCATCTGTTGTGTCTAGTGGGGTTCGAGTTTATATGCTCTGTTAAATCTCTCTTTGGTGAAGAACTAGGAGACATGCTGGAGGATGATCGCAACAGTGGTAGCTTGTAGGGAGACCTCTTCGATATCGTTGGCGCTGACGAAGTTTTGTATGACGAGCGTGGATTGTACAATGGCTGAGCGAAGCCGATTAAAGTAGAACTGGTCAAGCTGGCGGAGGAAGAGGTGCTATCAAGTAGACTGGGCGGAGATGATCAATGACGGGTAGGACCGTAGGAGTTGAAACTACCATTGTTGATCCAGACCATCGACTGGTCATGGTGGAAGAACTCGATGGCGATTTCCGTCAAGATGGTTGGAACGGAGAGCTTCGGCTTCTTCAAAAGCCAATCAATGCCCTTTACATCGCTCCCCCCATGGTGGCCGTCGATCTTAAAAGGGGGATCCATGACTGAGTCAAACTAGAGTTTCAATCTAAATTTCATTTTTATATGAGCGCAAAACTGTCACTTTAGCCTACCAGAGTCTTGGTGAGTTGGCTAGCACCATGAATTTGCTCCTCATTGGCGATTGGGTGCGTGTTCTACTGCCACCTTGACTAACCCAGATGCCCGTAGGAAAACTTCTGAGTGGGTCGGTGCAGACACTCGGAGGATTAGTCTTTGCATCAAAGGTTTTGGGATATCTCTGATAGCAAAAAATAAATAAATAATTTAGTTTAAAATTTATAAAATTTTATTCATAACATATTCACATTTTATGCACATCTTTTTCATGGTCAGCCAAACAACAAAAATTTATTATTATATTTTTTTAATTAGAATAACTAAAAAAAACCAAATAGTAAGTGACTTATTTCACTGGTGTAGGTATCTATGCTGAAATAATTATCTATCTTTAAAATAATTAACTTATGTCACTACTCGAACAGAAATAAAAATAAATATGAACAATACATTTTTTTTGTTTGATAGATTTATTTGCTCAACTTGCATCCAATGTTTTAAAAACTAAACTGTTCATTGAACTGAAAAAATGATTGGGTCAAGGGTCACTGGTTTAACTATCGGGTTAATTGGAATCAAACCGTGACGTCATTATGATGTAATAAATGTAATAGTTATATTATTAATATTTCAAAATTACAAAAAAAGGGAAGCATTCTAGAAATTTTTCACAATTAAGTTTTAAATCTTATTATTTTTACAAGTCTTTATATAACATCATAATAGCATAACAAATATAATTTTATTTATAATAAAGTTTTAATATTAATAAAATGTATTAATTAGGATTCTAATACATTTTTCATATGACATTGAATTTAAATATAAATTAATTTTTCTAAGAGGAAATCTCCATTATAAAAATTCCTTTTCAACATAAATCCTTTTTTAAATTGTAGATCATAAAGTGCAATTAGACAAATAGTATATCATAAATCCTTTTTTAAATTGTAATGATGAATACATTAAGTTTTAAATATTTTAAAAACTCAACCCAATTAATTAAAATTTAGAAAGACTCTTTTTAACATTTTTTGGTGAGTTATTTTTTTTAACATTGATTTTATACATCTTAAGAAATCAGCTGATGCATATAACTCGGTACGGATTTTCAAAACTCCACGGTTCAACCTCCGGGTGGGTTGAACTATTTTTAAAATAGACTGGTTTTGAGGTTCAACACTGCTTGCATCACCTATATATAAGATCATACATAAGAAGAATATCCCATATTGGATGCCCCACACCCACACTCTTCACCTATATATACACACCCCATGCCTTACTTGCGAGTTCCCCTCCCCCCCCCCCCCCCTTCAGGCATGAACCTCTCCCTTCTTCACCCTCTTCAACACCTCCCTCCCAACACCCACGCCCCCCAACGAACCCCTCGCCATCGTCCGAGGGCAGCAGCGCGCATGACACGAAACGCGTGGCGAAGCTGGTCGCGCCAGTCATGAACCCCCCCCCCCCCCCCCCCCCCCCCGCGGACGCGCGCGCGGTCCAACACCACCCGTACCTCCTCGTCGGGTACGCCGCGTTCGACTACCTCGCGCTCTTCATGGGCGTGGGACTGTGCGTGCACGCGATACTGACGCCCGCGACGACGATCACGTACGTGCTAAGGTTGTTTGGGTTCAGAAGCGCGTGATGATCATGGCCGTCGTTTCCGTGTTCGTCGCTTTCGTGCTGCGCACGTGCATCGTGTTCCCGATGGCGTTCCTGGGGTTCGTTTGGATGGTTTTCATGCTCGCGGTCGTCGTCGTTTCTTTTCTTGCTTTTGATCGCTTGGAAACGCGAGACTCCGTGCGGTGGACCGGTTCAGGTGTGAACGGGTGAAAAGAGGGGTTGTCAGTTGTCACTGTTGTACTATGATGTATATTAGGAATAAAAATAGTTGAGTGAGTCATTATGGAATAAAATCAAATCTCAATTAAATCATTTTTTTAACAAATTTAATTTTTTCTTCACATGGGGAGTCAATCCCCAGCCACCCATTAAACGGGGAACATGATGGTGTTAGAATAAAGAAAAGAGAATTATTGTTATTATATTAGAAGAGTCAAAGACTCTATTTATAGATACACAAAGAAAACCCTAAAATATCAAAATATGAAACTAGAAAATTTAATAATAACATAATAATTATAATAAAAAGTCAATATTCTCATAATAATGACTCTTTAACACACTCTCACAAACTCTGAAGGGTAGAACCCTTAGCCCCCGTTTGGATGTAGAATATGATTTATTCTTGGGTATATATTGTTCTGAGCATAAGTGTGTATAAATAAGGATAAATTGATTTTGTGTTTGGTTGTGTTTTGAATTATTCGTTGAGAATCGTAAGAATAAATGTTTTGTTGTTTGGGTAAAATGTGAATAAAGTATGGATAAGAATTTATAAAAGGTAAAAAGTAATGATAGTTGATTTGACATGTGATTTATAAGAGGTGATGATAGTTGATTTGACAGTGGGCCCATTTATTCTTTGGGTGGAATAACCTAGGGTAACTGTTATTATAGGGGTTGA
The DNA here is from genome assembly GCA_030737845.1 of Acorus calamus. Taxonomy (NCBI): domain Eukaryota; kingdom Viridiplantae; phylum Streptophyta; class Magnoliopsida; order Acorales; family Acoraceae; genus Acorus; species Acorus calamus. The sequence goes on along the minus strand of CM060864.1, from coordinate 17,941,618 downwards.
TTGGAATCCATATACCACTTTATACCAGTTTATTCTAACACATTTTATCCGGGGTTATCAGGGCTTTCCAAACATAAAAAAAATTATCCGGGGTTATCCGGAGCTTATCCGGTATCCAAACGGGGTATTAGAGTTTGTACAATAATGAGACTGTGGTGGAAGCTGGTGACAACGATGGGCGACCGGTGACGATTGACGCAGACGGACGCATCCCTTCACTCCCGCTCTTTGAGTCAGTCAGAGTCGTTCCCGCTCATTGAGTCAGTCGGAGTCGCTCGGATGGCGCGTGTAGCGCGGACAGGCAGCAGAGACAGCGCGCGGACGACGGTACCACAAACAAAGAAGAAGAAACACGATGCAAACGGCGACGTGGACGATGCACAACGAGAGACGCACAGACATAGAAGAAGACGTGGACGACACAAAGGGCTTTGATACTCTTGTGACTATTCACGTGTGATATGCAGCATGAATACATGCATAAAGCCGCCATGTTATGCACGGCTGCAACAATCGGACAACAACAACGACGCGGATAGGAGAAGGCAGGGTGCGCACAAAGTCAGAGCGCTCGGAGGCGCGGAGCATGTGCGGAGATGTGTGGAGGGCGTATATGCGCTGCAGGGTGCACGAAAACAAATATGATTCGCGTGGAAAGCAAACAAAGCAACGAAAGAAAAATATGGATATAAAAAATCCTCCCCTGCTCCGATTGAGCACCCCTCAATCGGAGCGGGGAAGAAGAAGAAGAAACCATGTTAGAATAAAGGAAAAGAAAATTCTTGTTATTGTATTAGAGAAATCAAAGGCTCTACTTATAGATACATAGAGAAAAACCTAAAATACCAGAAAAGGGCACGGGGGCTGCACGGGGTAGCGGCAGACGGCGTGGGAGTTGCGCGGGGCAGCGGCAGATGGCGCAAAGCACCGATGATGGACGAGCAATAACAAGCACGGCAGACGGCAGTGTTGGGCGCGCGAAAACGAATAGAGTTCGCGTAAAAAAGCAAACAAAACAATGAATAAAATAAAAAAATATGGGTATCAAAAGTCCTCCCCCGCTCCGATTGAACACTTCTTAATCGGAGCGGGGAAGAAAAAGAAAAAGCTTTTGTGGATCTAGGGTTTTTGAGGTGGCTCTGATACCATATTAGAATAAAGAAAAATGAATTATTGTTATTATATTAGAAGAGTCAAATACTCTATTTATAGATACACAAAGGAAACCCTAAAATATCAAAATAGGAAACTAAAATAACTAGAAAACTAATAATAACATAATAATTATAATAAAGAGTCAATATTCTCATAATAATGACTCTTTAACAGATGGATTGTTCGATTAATGCATGTACCATTTCATTTATAAATTGAAGTTGAATATGCGGGATTTGAATATAAATATGAAACCAGCATCCAATAATATATTAAATTCTTTAATTTTTTTGTTTATCCTAAGGATTTTTTTCCCATTTAGATTGAGTGTAGGAAACAAATACAGAATTACCTAACCTCTCATAATTGAAGTGAACCACGCACATCCAAAAGGACATAAAATCTCAAATTAGGTGGAAGAATAGATGTGGAATATGAAAGAATAAGGGTGAATATGTCCAAAAATAACTTGTTTGATTGTAATGAATGGATGAGTGTAGATATACCAGAATATAGTAGAAATAAATTGGTATTTTAGGTCCATTAGAATTGTATTATTCTACCAAATTTAGTTCATTGATATAAGAATCCCACATATCAAATCGAATGCGATCATCTCTTATATATTAGAGGGACCCACATATGTTAAATCATTTTTGTACTTTATATAAATAATTATTAACATCTTATTCACATTTTCATACACAATTTTTTCATGGTCAATCAAACAACAAAATTATCATTTATTAGGTTTTCTAACAAAAATAACTAAAAACACAATCAAATATGAAATATTTTATTATGCTAGTATAGTTATCTATATAATCTTATGTCGCTATCCAAACAGAGATTGAGAAGGTAAATGTAATTTTATGTCTAGTGTCCTTAAGTTTGTTCACAGGGACGTGGTCGAGGATGATAGAGATGCCACTGACCTGAGTATATACCCTATCAAATATATGTAAACGACAATATCAAACAATCTTGCACTATTGACATATGGGTAATTCTTTATGTATAATATTATACAAGTATATACACATACAAATTATACAATACAATACTTATTCAAGAAACATATATATTTCAAAGCGAATACTTCGATATCTAATTCATTTGGTTGCTATCCATGACATTTGAATGCACATCTAAATCTATAAACATAAAATTTTCATTCAAACCGGAAATTACATGCATATTTTTTTGAATAATCAATAAATTTCATAAGATCTACTAATTTTTTGATCAGCTATAACCTCATTTTCATCTTCTGTAATTAGTTTTGACAAATTAGAGACAAAATAGGGTTATGAATGTGAGACAAAGAATAACAATGTAGAAATTAGCACAAATCCGTCTTCAAAAGACATAATAACCAAATCCGACCCACAATTTTAGTGGGCCGACCAACCCCTGACCTGAAGTCTTCTTCAAACCCAACCCCGTACATGTAAGAGTTGGGTTGGGTGGGGTTAGCAAATCAAAATCAGGTGTCTCTATGTACACCCCTTATATTACTTTGCACAAACCGTTGCTCAAAGCAAAGGGTGTGTGCAATGATTGAAGGGATGCAAACAAAGGCCCCCCCTTTAGCCGGATCTTAAAATATACCCCATAAACCCTAGAAACTCTCTTTGTGCGCGAGAGAGAGAGAGAGAGAGAGAGAGAGGGAGATGGTGTGGTTTCAGTGTGAGGACTGTGGGGAGAACCTGAAGAAGCCCAAACTTCCCTACCATTTCAGGATCTGCTCGGCCAACAAGGTTTCAATTTTTATTGTCATTCATTCTCTTTTTTAGATTGAAATGTTTGTTTAAATGCAACGCCTCATTTTTTTATTTTTTTTTTAATAAAAAATTTCCAATCCAAATGCAGCTATCTTGTATTGATTGTGGGGAGATATTCAACCAACAAAGCGTTCAAGGCCACACCCAATGCATCACTGAAGCGGTTCGTAAATACAGGCTCCTTTTTGTTATTCTTATGAATAATAACCCAATACGATTGATGCTTTCGGTCTGATGCTTTAGTAGAACCCATAGTCAAATGGTAATTAAATTCGGTGCTTGATTGGTTGCAGTCTAGGTGCAGATGTAGTAGCATGTAAATGGTTTGTGAATCCTGAGGTAAAATCTGATTGAAACCATATGCACTAGCCCCTGTTTGGGGTGTGACAATAGTGTTATTCGCACCCGATAACTATACCTGGATAGATACAATTCATGTAGAATAAGTAAATTTTTGTTTGGTTGCTTTTTCTGTTATTCTTATTGATAAACGTAAATATGATATTTTTGTCCGTTTTGTTTACTTTAGATAAAGTGAGATAAGTGGTGAATAAGAGATGGATAATAGTTTATGAATTTTTAAATAACAATTATACCCTTGCATAAATTGTTTGTGTTTGAGAGTAAATGTGAAAGATGTGTGTGTATGTGTGTGATATGATAGATGTGATATATTTTTGGGATGTGTGTGAGAGTGTTTAGTAAGATATTTTTTTTAAAATGACAGGGAATAATATTTTATTCATTGGCATAAATAAACTCTAATAAGCAATTTCAGCACCCCCCAGAATAGTTATCGGGCATATTTCTAGCTTATTGAGGCACGACAATCTGGGATTATTCTTCCAAAACAAAGAGCTTTTTTTCCTTATTCCCCAATTACGCCTCACCCCAAATGGGGGATAGGTGGCTGGCTAATGTCCTTAGTACATGCATGTTCCATGCACCTTAGGCCATGCATCTGTTTAGCTTGACTATTTACTATGTCTCCACTCTTAAGTGCAACTCTAGTTTTGATTCATAGATATTATTTAAATTAAATATTTTATTCAAGAATTATTTCGAAGCCAGAGCACCAATATTTTTTTCCTTACATTAGGAACATTATCTGTGATCCTCCAATACCATCCTCATTGATCCCACATTTCTGTTACTGTTATTCTTATTAGTGTTTAATGATCATTCTTATATGAAAGCTTATAGGATGTTTATGTGCAATTAATTAAAAATTACTTTTTACATAAAATGTATATTTTATGTGAAATTAATTGTTGAAGTTCTCCCCATTTCAGGAAAAATATGGTCCGAAGGATCATGGGAAGTCTTCACAGAATGGACCTTCAAAGACTAACAAACCAAAGAAAAATTTGGATGTTGATGTGAATGTTGGCCTATCATCACGTGCACCTTGGTTTTGTAGGTAGAAAACTTTCTTTTCTTTAAAATGTGAAACAGTGTGTTTGGGTTTCTGCTTAATTGTTTGTAGACATGGCTTTAGAAAAGGATATTGAGTATTGACATAACCTTTATTCTTGTGCAAATATCATGGATTCTTCTTATATTGAACTTAGGTGAACCTTCACTATATTGCTATTCTTACATCTGTGAGTTTATATGATTTAATACTTACCTTTGTTTAATAGATACAGTGGTGAGTCAGCCAATGATTTCATAGTTCTTTCATATTAAGTATGCATGAGGTTGATTTGAAAATAAGTTGCATGCTATAGATGTTGAATGGAGGAAGTCCCAAGCACTGGTAACTTTCTTATGCATTTGCTTATGTTGAGCCCATTATTCAAGGACTTCTTCTATTTGTTATGTATCTAACTCTCAGCTCAGACATATGAAAATATATTTTAATATTCCACGGAATGACAATTGTCATCATCTGATACACAATTGGCAGACGAAGATGTTATCTGCTATTCTCACAATGGGTGACTCTTCAGTCTTCAATTTATTGGCTTTCCTACCATTGATGATCAGAGAGACAGACCCATAATCAGAAAAGTGAATCTCTGCTGTTATATGTGAATATTGACACATGAAAAACAAAAATCAAAATATTTCTTCTTAAGGATGCTGCCACGTGTGCTGCACATGCCACATGTAGCGCATGTGCCCCATCATGGACCTGAAGTCATTCCTTCTACCATTATGTTACTTGTGTTTGCACTTGAAATCCTGATTACTCAATGATCTTTCTTTTTTCTCTTATTTATTTGCCACTAAACAATAATTTCTGAGCTTGACCATGGATAGGATTCTTCTATCTCAATATTGTTGCAAAGACTGCTTAATGACTTATCTGCTATGATACAGACTTTTTATACACAAAAGCAACAGTAGGCAGGTAATGAATACCTGGTGCATCTTGAATATGTTCATTGATTGAAATTATTGTCAGTCGCTTATCTTTAATATTTGAAACATTGAATGCGTCATCTCTTTCATTTTCTACCTGTACAGCCTCTGCAAAACAAAAGCTACAAGTCAGCAAACCTTATTGCTCCATGCTGATGGTAAGAAGCACCGGGCAAAAGCCAAAGCCTTTCAGGCATCTCAACAGAAACCAGATCAAGCAGAAGAGACAGCAAAGGCTTCTATTGATTCTGGGCCGAAAATTGCTCCAGTTGAGGCAAATGACACAGAGCATTTGCTTGTCGCAAATGATGTAAACTCCCTTAAAATGGATGATGTCAAACCGGACTTACCAGAAGAAAAGGAAGGGAAATCAAAGAAGAGAAAACTAGAATCATCAGCAACTGTGACTGCTGATCATATGGATGGGTGCCCAGGTGATTTGAGCAATGGTGAAGTGATTCAAGCTGAAAATGGTGCACAGAACAATTGGAAGAAAAATAAACGTGTGAATGCAGAGTCTGACAAGGAAGGTCAAATGACTGAAAATGGTCTAGAAAAGCATGTTCTTCACAGCAAGATAAAGTGGAAGAAAATCATTGTTTCTATCCTTAAATCGGTAGGCATTTTTCAGAAGCTTGACTTCTGGCATTTAACGATGCCTTTTATGTTAGGAATTTGAGTATGTGCAATATACCATAGTTTAAAATATCGATGTCAATATATTGATATTTGTTTTTGCGAAACCCCCCCCCCCCCCCCCCCCCCCCAAATAGATAAAATTGGACCATTTATCGGTCCCAATTTTACCAATTAGGTGAATTATTGATGATGCCATCAATATTCGATATATCAATAGTTGGTACACTTTCAATTTACTAGCTGTGTTCTTTAAAGTTTCAATAAATTTATACATGTTTTGTCACATGTCTATAATTTTTTACATTTTTTCATATTTTTCTGAATTTCTTTATTTTTTTTCAAAAAACTTCAAAACAATTTATTTTTATAACTTGATAAATACACTGATGTCAGAATATGGTTGCCAGAATCCAGATGGTTTTATGAAGACTAAAAAGCTGCAAAAGCATGTATTGAAAACTATTCGGGAGGATGGCGTGACTGAAGACAAGTCCAAGCTCCAAGATACATTTATGCACAAGGTAAGGAAAAAAATATTTCTCCCCTTGTTTTTTTGAAATTTTTTCTCAGGATGTTGAGATATTCATTGTTTGATTTTCGTACAGATTACATCTAGCTCTCGGTTTGTGATTGGGGCAAACGCATCGGTTTGACAGTGAGAAGTGAATCCTCCTGAGCTTTTCCTTGCCATGGCTTAAATCCAGGTGGATGGTGATACATCAATTTAAGTCATAACAAATATATTTATTGCATGTACGCTACGTTGTCTAAATGGTTTTTCAGAGATGCTTGAAAAAATGCAATGATTTTGGCACTGTAATCTCTGTTACTGCTTGAAATCAAGCACCATCAGTTTTGTGAAAGGGATTCTGTTTCTATTGCAGACTGCAATAAGAGCTATAATGTTAATTGATTTGATGGTTTGCATATATTGTGCTTGTAAAAAATTGATGCAGGGCAGGCCAATGGGTATGCTTGAAATTGTGAAGTGGAAGAAGACACCTTACCCACCTATTTTTCTTCAGATCTCTAAATTCAATTTTTTTTTTGTTGGTGAGTTTTGTATCAGGTCAGGGGTAGGTGTAGGTTTGTCCCAGCTAATTTTTACCCCCTGGGTAAATCTTTGGGTTATTTGCATAAATACCTCTAAATTTTTTTGTTTTATCAAAATACCTCGATGAATTCTTGTTCTAGGGGTTTATTCAAATAATCCAAATCTTATCCCATCAGCTGGTTTAGGATTTAGGAGGGGCTGTCTCTACCAACAGCTGGTGGGAGCTTTTTATTATATAACATATAAAAAAAATCTTATCCCATCAAATAATTCAAATAAAAGTCTAAAACCATGAAATTCTGGGTGAAGAGGGGCTGTCTAATTCAAATATATATATATATATGAAAATGATTAGGTGCGGCGAACGGCAGATGCGGCCGCGACGTGGGCCGTCCGATCGCGGGTCCATCGCATCCAACGGTCGACGTGAATCGCACCCGACCGTCCAATGCGATGGACCCATAATCGACGGCCCGTGATCGCTGCCGCACCTACCGTTCGCCGCACGTAATTATATATATATATATATATATATATATATATATAAATAAAGCTTTAAACAATCTTGTTTCCAAAGTGATCCATTATTATTCAACAATTATTGGTTCAAATAAAATCATTCATCTTTTTGGAGTGCACACCCAAAAAGAAAAAAAAAGTTTGATGAAATGCAATGGATAGATATATAATTTTAAAAATTATATAATATTAGAAACTTACATTATTAGATAAATATATCATTTTAAAAAATTCAAAAAGTGTTGACTGTCTCTAATATTTTTCCACAGAGAAAATAAGAGCATTTTCATATTGCTGGGGGAAAGACTGATGCTTTATTTTATTTTATTTTATTTTAAAATTAAGTGTTAATTGTTTTTAAATCGCTTTGGTAGCTTATAGAGTTATAGTAGAATTCATTTTTTATAAAAATCAAATTTTGGAATGTTCCCAAACCACCCTAGAGGCACTATATTGGGTTAGTGCATACCACAATTATAAACATATATGCATCCAATTCATGTATACTTCACTTTTTGTAAATGATTTTTCTTTTATTATAAAAGTATATATTTCAATAAACAAAGATAAACCTTAAAAAACATAATTCAAAACATGTCAGATTGCAAAAATAATTCAAAACAAAAATAAACCCTAATGCTTTTCCCAGACAAAATAGAACACTCTTCACACACTGACACTGCCCACAGACTTTTTTCAAAAGACTACAAATGATCATTCACAAGTTACAGAAACATAAAGTATTTGCTTGAAACCGTGAACAAATACAACGTTATGTTTATAAACCTGGGAGAATATTTGAAACATCTGACTGGTAGCAAAATCCAGCAAGATGAGGTTCATATGACTTCAGCAAAGGCATTTGAATGAAATTTAAAATGTCCACCAAAAATTAAGCCAACCAGAAAACATATTTAAAACTCAGCAGCATCATTTCCATTTTTTTTTTTACATATATGGAGACATATACTATAAAAATTGGACCAACAGATTTTCCCACCGATGATCTTTCCGCCATCGTTAGCAAGAGCATGATCTATTTTACAAGGCTCCGCCTAGCAAGAGCATGATCTATTTTACAAGGCTCTGCCCTCTCTTTCATGTTTCAAAGCCAGTGAAATGAATACATCGACGTCGTGCTAGACTAAAATGGAAACAACTGTGATAACTGCTACAATTGAACAAACCAATGCCTGCAAAGTGTGACAGAACTATGAATGTTTAACATTTGGCAATTGTATGAATATCTCGCGTTAAGATTTCATTAAAATGAGATAGACACATCATATGTATCATTTCATATAAAGAAATCTATGCCCAATACAATGAAACTCAAGGAGTACTTGATTACAGTCACAATGTAAAACAGTAGGTTCAAAAAGAATGTCTTCACTTGTGCAACTTACAGAGTTGCCAATGGAGCCTGTGAGCACAGATATGGAAACGAGAAATTGTACAGATATCTCTCGTTAAGATTACTTCATTAATTAGATTTATCATTTCCTATAAAAATCTTTGCCCACTTCAATGAAACTCTAGGAGTACTTAATTACAATCACAATGTAAACAGTATATTAAAAAATAATGTCTTCACTCATGCAACTTACAGATTTTCCAATGGAGCCTATGGACCACAAATACGGAAAAACGGATATGACATGAGACACACACAGTGATATAGAAAATCTTGCAAATTAGGACACAGACACTGTAAAGATACAACAATGTATACATAAATAATACATGTTATATTGTTTTTGTTTGAAAAACAAGTGCACATTCATAAACTATAAAAAGTTTGTATAATTATTATGATATGTTAACTATCATCATTTGACTTCATGTAAGCGTAAATCTCATAATAGTTATTAAGAAAAAAGTTATAATATCATTAACAATAAGTACACTGTGTTCATGATGTGTACATCCCACACCTAACATGTTACGAAACATAAAAATTATTAAATTTTGGACACGTATAAACATCCCAACATCTATTCAGCGCGTCTGTCCACCATGTCCAATATGTGTTGGATACAACATATTCATTTTCTATGTTTCCTAGGTATTAACTAGGTTCTAATGAAAATTCAAACCGTCAGTAATCTCACATTTTGACAGATGACCAGCATAATGTGTTAAGGATTTGCAAAAGAAGGCTATTAATGTTGTTTAAGGTAGTTTCTCTTCAAGGGAAATTTACACCAGATTTACAGAAACATGCATCATATGATTTAAGTACAGTTTTATATTAATGACAGCCACAACTTCAGTTGATACTTGGTAGGATAAATAATAAATCATTTTTAATTAACGGAAAAACTGTTTCCCATTAGTGGCATGTCTGTCATTGCGACAAGATGTTCTAGAAATCTGGGGAAATTTGATTAACTTGGTTTGAAAAATAAATATTTTTTTTGCCAATGTAGCCAAATTGCCAATGAGATGGAGGAACTGAGGAAATAGACATCCCCAGTGTCGCTAACATCTCATGATCTCATCCAGGCATGTATCATGTAAAACCTCACTCATAGCACATAGATCATTTCCCACATATAAGATACAGTTTTGATCGTCTGATGCACCATGGCCATCTGATGAAACTGATAATCTATTACACAATTTGACTCTCCAACATATTTTATATCTAAATCTATCATGGGGAAAGAAGGCCTAAGATACTTTTCCTTGTATGAGGCAAACTACCAATGCATTTCGAAATGACGAAACAAACTGCATTGTCTTATCTCAGGCAACCTACAAAATCTGTGCAGACTCAATAGTTCTTTTTAACAAAAAAAAAGCATCCATAAATACAAAAAAAGTTCAAAACACCTTGTAATTTAAAATTTGCTATATCACAATCTGAATTCATCTAATATGATCATTTGATTCATGAAAGGACAAATGCTGGATCGACAACTATTTACAATTACCAGCAACTAAATAATATCATTAATCCCTTCTCTGCCTATAAAAAATATGTTGCCCAAAAAGTTAGTTGATGTATGCAATTCCATCTTTAAAAATATGTTGACACATACTTTTATAGAAGATGACAAATAGAAGATAAAACCATGAATGTATTAAGATGGGACTCTAACCTCTGAAGATAATCTTTACTTTCAAGTCTACCATGCACAGTAGTGAGAGAAAAAGAGATTACCGCAATGGCAGAGGCTGCAAGCCCTGCTCGTTCCCTTGGATCCTTGTGGTAGTAATTCCCAAAGTAAAGAATGGTTGCATAGAACCAGGTCAATGGACACACAAACCCTAGTAAAAAACTGTAAAGAAATGGTGCAAGCATGAGAAAAGCAAGTCAGGTGAACGCGTGAGTGCGCGCGTGTGCAGAGAGAGAGATAGAGAGAGAGAGCACTCACGAAAACCATCCTATTCCACAGCCAAAGCATGGTAAGGGCTTGTCGAACATCCCCAATCGGTGGTCTTCTGCATCTTTTAGCAGGATATAATGTCCTGTACGATCCTTGTTGTCAGGGAGTTGTTCTGAAATAATCAACAAGAAAACAGTAAGAACTTCCCCAGTATGTTAATCCAAATTGAAGTTCATATTCTTTTTCTCATTTTTCTGGATTTTCAGAATTAGGACTTCTTTACAAATCTTTACTCAATTTCTTCATTGTGCAAATCAAAATGATACTTCACAATCAAGTAACAATAATGCGTAGATTACTTAATTTTCAGTTAAAAAAAGTTACACCACTCAATGGTTCGCATTTAAGTCAAAATCTAATCATATCAATTTCTTTATCCACGAAAATTCAAAGCATTCTAGGTGGAGTCAACTTTTTTATGGATCTCAATTTCATGAGTCATCCTTGAATTATTTATATTTTGCGAAAAATCGAACTACATTCAGGAACGCCCATTAACAAACACCGGCTCCGGTAGGATCCACTATCATAGCTTCAACAGAGTTGTGCATAGGTTACCTTCATATGTCATCAGTAACAGGCACACCCTGCTTGTAGAATCCCAGCCCATGAGTGGAAGACCCCTGAGGACCCTTTCATATCATTCTTTTGACAAAGCATCAGCTCATATTGGGTTTCATATTTGATTAATGTATGGATTTGATTATTTAAGGAACTGGTCAGCTCATGGATACTCAATATATAACAGGACCTGAATCATTTCCTACCAATCAAGTCCAGTACTATTATATTTTATTCATTTACCATGAGAAGCACCCCATATAGGCCATCCAATTAATTGTAATTAAATGACAGATAGGACAGTAAGTCTGAAACATGTTTATTTTCATCAGTAATGATTCCAAAACAAATAGAAAAAGTCAGTAGCAAAACAAATTAAAAGCAGGAATAGAAATGCTGTTGTAGCCCAAAAGGCCGTTACAGGTCAGAAAAGATAAGCACAACTTCATTAAGGTGTAGAGTACAAAATAAAATAACACTCTGCAAGCCATTATCTGGATATTTATTATAATTTTAGGAATACAAAAAGAAAGAGTGGAAACAAGTATAACACTCATCAGTCTTGTTTACAGACTGCTTCAACTGTGGAAAGAGTTTCAATTAAAATGGTACATTCAAATATAGCAAAAGGACCGAACTGTGATAAGACTCAAATATGATGCATTTGTCCATCAAATAAAAATGCAAGCCATGCCATATTAGAAGCTCGAATTACCAATGACAGAAGTTTTATTTGACTGAAAAGGCTTGTTAATTGGGAAAAAAATATTTTGCAGGGCTAGACATGATCCTGGAAAAGTGATAAATAACTAATTGGCAATTGATCCAACATACATTGTTCTTCCCTTTTTCAAAAAAATAAAATAAAAGTTCTTCAAAACAAATGCAGAAAATATAACCAACCAGTCTAATTTCACATAATGATTAGCATAATTTACCCAAAAAAAAAATCAAATTCTAGAGACCAAATGATTAATTTCTGAATGGCACTCTCCACAAACAATTAAATGCAAGATTCACAAATGAGAACATAATAAAAGGTAAAATTAATTTTCCAATTAGTCCACATTAAACATTCAGATACATTCAAGGGAGTCTTATTAAACGTTTAAAGGTTGAAAATAAAAAGAACATACAACACACAAAAAACTGTGTGTTGGACACAATATCCAGAAACACAAATGAACCTGAACTCCATTCCTTACAAAAGAATGTAGGGCTAGAATTATTTCCAAATTCTCAAAATTAAGGAGGCTAGTCAAAATTTGTACAGCTATTGCGTGAAAGCTACCATGTCAAGATACAGTTGGTACTTGGTAATGCGGAAATTAATTATATCCAGCATAACAGATGCTTGTACTCTGTTGTATCTTATTATCACAGATATCAAAGAGTATCACATGGGTTATCCAACGTACAAATAAAAAACAAAAATAACTGTTATTCATAGTAATGTGCAGCTACTCTTATAGGTGAGATGAAAAAAGACAGTGATCCTGCTAAATTAAGTACCTTGTGCCATTTATATCAGAGTTTATATATCTACACTGTCCAGAACCACCTTTCCACCTCCAGTCACCAAGTATCTGCAACAAATAACAGTGTTTTAGAAGAAAATCAGATACATGTTATCTTTTCATATTAAGAAGACTGCAAAAGCTTGTCAAACAGAAAGGAATGTCATGTTCGATCATCAAGACTTCTGGACCAGAAATGGTGAATTATGGAACCTGGTTTACCTCAGGGTTCTGTTTAAGGTCACATAATCAATATTATAATAAATCAAAATCTTTTCATTGAATTCATCAAATTCATAAAAAGCTACCTATTTTCTGCATCAGTTTAGGACTTCCATGTTCTTCACAGGACATGCTTACATTCCTCCTAATCTGCTTGCATGATCATTCCTTTCAGTTGTGAATATCCACATAAGCTCAAGAACTTCTTCATTAATCTATTTCCTAAGAAATGTTTAATCAAGCTTTTCCAATACCCAAGTTTCCCAACCTATTTTTCCAACCCTTTCCACACATCAGCATCTGATGTGACTGAGAAATTCTATATAAAATCTAAAAGAAGAATAACTTATCTCTATCTGAAAAGAGATCCTAATAGGAAGCCTGCTCTAGAGTCATCAATAAATGAATTATAAGATTGCAATCCCTCCATCAATTTCTTTACTTAAGAAATCATCAAGAATGTATAGGGCCAAAGCAACCGCCTCCAATTATGATCTAAACCTGTCTATAATAAAAAGAGAGGTCCTTTTTCCGTAATAAATCAGGAGTGTTATCAGCCTGGCTATCACCCAAAAAAAGCTGCTAAGGCTTATTTTTGTACTCAAAGCAATTTCACACTTAACAGTAAAACAATAGTGACATACATGCAGCTCCTCTCTCTCTCTCTCTCTCTCTCTCTGATGATGAAATTCTCCTATTCTAAATTGTCTATACACAAGCATTCAGACTTATAAAACACTAAAATCCCATAAGATCATCTTGAAATCAACATGAGGCATTAAAAAAATAGAGGTTTTCTTCCGTAACGCCAATTCAGCCGAAACAAAATTCCCAGTAACAAAGAAAAACATGGAGAAAAAGAACATAATACCTCAAATAACCATATAATCTAAAGATAAAGAGTTCAATATATGTCACTGGTCCAAAAGCATTACGAGATGTCCAAATAATACTTCTATGCAGAAACCACATTAAAATCAAGAAATCTTATTTGTGGTGTTTTTAAAAAGCATTGATCATAATCTATGTGCCCAACATGAAAATAAAATAAGAAACTGAGGCCAACCCCACCTCACCCCAAAAGATAAACTATAGAATTGTCTAATTCAGAACCCAATAAAAAATTCTCCCTTCCAACAGCACCAGATTATCAAAGTAGAACATCCAGCCCAAGCACAATTAAAAAAAATAAAATAACATACAATAAAATGCCAAACCCCAGAAAACATCATCCTCACATAAAGAATAAGAAAAAGAGACAATAAAAAGTATAACAAAATCTAACAATGATAATAACAATCATGTGAAAATACCAAGAACCTTAAATTCTAAAAATTCTAAAATCATTTGGTGCCTCAAAGGCCCATCAAAAAACAAACCCTCAATTGTTGCAAATCATGACTACAAAAAAAAAAAAAAAAAAAAAAAGAAAACATACACCAAACAAAATAAATACATGAAACCCATTCAAAATCACAGCTCCCCATCATCAAATCTTTTTAGAACCCACTCAAAGAACAGTATTTAGAACTAAAAAAAAAATTCCAAAGAAATAAAAAACGTGCCTTTACCTCCCAAGAACACCATCACAATCAAGAAATAGCCAATACAGTGATGAAACAGATATTCACAAAACAAGAAGAGCAGGAGCCAAAACCCCCAAAGAAATAAATATGGGTTGTGTGATTATACTTGCCTATTGGAGAATATAGAGAGAGAGAGAGAGAGAGAGAGAGACAGAGAGACCCAAAGCAGTTTTTTTTTTTTATATAGGCGTTGTGGGGAAGGATTAAATTTGTAGCTTGGAGGGGATTAATGAATACAGTTGAAGGGAAGCAAAGCATTTGTTCTTTTTTTTTAAAGAAAAAAAAGAAGAGAGTCACTCTCTCAATACAGTTGGGTTTTTTTTGTACAAAAAAATAAAATAAAAAAAGAATATTAAGCAGTATCAATCCCTCTGTCAAATTGATTGAGATTCCGACCGACCTTCCATTTTTTGTTGGGTACGTGAATACTTGCGTTTTTTTTTTCGGTTGCCAGAAATTGCCATTATTGTTGTTAGAATAATGTTAAAGACTGTTAGTTACATTCTTGGTGTCAAAATTTTGACCAAGAAAAAACATATACCTAGCTTTGAGTGCATTCATCTCTGTAACCATTGATTTTTGCTTCTGACTTCAACTTTTAACAGTGTACAATGTACATAGTTGATTTAATGAGAGTAAAAATAAAAATATTAACGATGAATTTATTGTAAAAATAGTAGATAGTGGGGTTTGGGTAATTAAAAATAAGTTCAAATGTTCAGGATCGGAATTAATTTCCCCAAAATCCAAAAGATATAAAAATATTAAATTAAACCCTGATTACTCTGAAGAAATTTAAATATTAAATCAATATAATGTGCAAGTTTTTTAAAATTATCTATCCAAAATGTTATTTTTACTTCTAGATTTTATGTTAGATATCAATAATTAATTCATTATTTAATGGACCCCTTGGTTGGCTTACCCAGGATCCGGTGGATCTAAAATTAAAATTCGATCTTATCCTGTTGAATACATAGATCTTTTTGTATTACAATACGAGTAATGTTTTCATTATTTAGATCTCAAAAGGATATCAATAAAAAAAAATAACATTTACAATATTCATTTAAGAGCGGACCATAAGTTAGTATGAGACTCTGCTCGTTTAGTATCAGGCTCAACTCAGTTCAGAACTGAACTTAATTTCGTATTCAAGCTCAGCTCGTTTGACATGTGAAAAGTTTGATTGAAGCTCGGTTCAACTTATTTGTTAAATGAACCAAGCTGAAACTCGAACAAAGGCTCGGCTTAGGCTCGTTTAACTAAAAAAAAAATTGTTTAGCATTTAAGAAGTCATCTTTCATAAATTACAACACTTTATATATGTGAAAATGACATAAGCTCGGGCTCGGCTCGGATTTTTTGTTCCCCATTTTTATGTTAATTAACGAGTTTGGGCTCGACTTGTTTACAAATCGAGCTTTAAAAAATGTTCAAACTCGGCTAATTTTTCTAATCGATCGAGCTCAAACGAACTTTAATCGAGCTGAGCCCGAGCCGCGCTCGAGCTGCTCGGCCATTTACAACCCCAAACCATAAGCTTAGTTGGGTCGGGCTATAGTGGGGCCTAACATTGATTTATGGTTTGAGGGCTAATACACTCAATCTATTTTCAGTCCGTTTTGTAGTTCCATACACTATATATTGCACTATCATAGTGTATGAGATTCTATCATAATATACATCACAAATTTTTTTATCATTTTTTAACTAAAAAATATCAATGTATCTCAATATATACTTCATTTCATATACCAACATGAACTTTATTTGGACAGTCAATGATTTAAAAAAAAACCGGTGCAGATTACAATTGGGGTTATAATGAGGGTGGACGTATCATTTTCTGGGCCTAGGTGGTCCCAACTTGCAACATTTAGCGCTTAGTTGCTTTTTTTATTAATCTTGTAACGCCTCCGAATCCACGACTCCGTTTTGAAGCATGAAATCCGAATGCGTTAACTAATTTCCTCAAATATCAGAGTTCTATATATATACATATATATATTTCATCCAGAGAACATAAGAATAGATCACTATATTTCATTCATCAATTATCAATGATAAAATATAAAACAAGTTCTCAAAATACTGAATATACATCGGGAATGACTGAATTTACATATCCACACTATCATATATATAGGTCCTCTATATGCCAAAGAAATGACCAACACCTTCTACACAAGTCTAGTGCTCTGGAAATAAAATACCAGCATCAACTTCCAACGCCTTAACGAGATCGACAACTACCAACAACTAATCTTCAGTCCATGCAATACAAACTGATGCACGTGCATGAACATCACACACTTGCACATGGATAACCTTGTGATACTCGACCGGTAGGATTAGGTCATCACCACCTTTCATACCTTCTGAGATTTTGATAAAAACCCTAACTCAAAACGTACTATTTAAAAGGGTTTACCAAATTACAAAACGACCCCTTACGTTTTTCGGGTTTACAACTAGGTCCCTATTTGATTTACAAACCGATCCCTATCCGATTTACATAAAGGTTCCTAAAGGCTATTAAAAGGTATTATGGATTCGCAGCTAAATTCCTATGCCCAATAACTTGACACTTAAACCTAAAAATCTAATTTCCTGAACTCCGAATATCACCAAATTTCCACCAAAATATCTTGAGACTATAAAGATCTCCAGAAAAATATAAAATAATTATTTCAACATCAATTTATAATTATCATAATTATAAATTATAAATTAAATCTGAAAAATGAAATAACTAATTTTAATTAAAATTTTCATCATATATTTAAAATAAATATATAAGGCTAAAAATACAGAGATGTTACAAATCTCTAGTTGACTAATAAGCTATTAAGTTATTTTATATATTATATACCTGAACTTTTTAATGCTATTTCAATTATGCTTGTATTATTAATTTTATTTTGATGTTATTTTATTATTATTTTTATCTAATTTATTTTTTTGAAGAAATGGTAGATTATATAGCCTTTAAATATAAATTATAATAGACTGAATTCTTGCTTTAAAACAAGAAGGGGATATGATAGAAGAGCTAAAAGCAAAGGCATACAAGAGGAGTAGAAGCCACACAAGACGTGGCTTCTAAAAAGTATATCTAAAATTATTATATATATAGTATTTATATGTAAATCTATTAGATTTATTATTTTAAAAGTGATTGATTAATTCTTGATTAATTCTCGCTTAGCCGATTAATCTCTAATCCCTGCTCAACCGTTTGATTAGTGCTTAACACTTTTTACAACATTGGTTTACATGCATTTAATGTAAGGAGATATATATCTTTAAAAAAAAATAGAATCTACACAATTCATTGGAATATATATTTTATTTTTATAAAAATAAATATCTCATTAGATAGATATACTATTTCAATAAAAAAAAAGGGGGATTGCGTTTGGGCTGGAAAGATGGTTGTCTAACTTTTTTTTTATTTTTTTTACTTTTTTTATATATTGCATGGTTATACTAGCCTATTTTACAGCCCCAATTATAATCTCATATACCTCATTAGCCATTAATATAACGAGATATATATGTTGTTAGAAAAAAAAATACACATTCAAAAAAATTGGTTAATATTGATTAATTAGAATAATTTTTTTCATAGAAAAATTAATTAGAAAATACATTATTTTATATAAAAGTATATATGCCTCAATGGATGAGATATACTACTTTAAAAAATTTAAAATTGATGGGGACTGGCTAAAAATGAAGTTGAATCTAACATTTTTATTTTATCTATCTATATATTAATCGGATTCTAATTAATTTTGTTTGAAAAAATTAAAAAGAGAAAATAAAAAATTAGAAAAATAAAAAAAATTAAAATATAAAAAATAACATATAACCCAACAAGATCTTCTTAGTAAATCAGATAATAAATGAGATAGAATTCTAGTAAAATAGAAATAAAATAAATAAATAATAAATAATAGCCAAGACAATAAATACATAGGTTTCTTAAAAAAAAATTCTAATAAAATAGAAAATAAAATAATTTTTTAGGATTTAGGATTTATTCCTATGATTATTTATGTTGAAATATTGGTACTTGGGATGTTGCATCAGTGGAGTCCTTGGAAGAGCAGAGACTCCCTTTTCTGGTGGTGCAGTTGCATGTCTTTTATCATCTGCCATGGACTTTAAAAAACAAAAAAATCCAAATCAAGCCAACCTAGGAAACAGTGACTCCCCATCTAACATTTTGAATTTGTTTTAATCACCTGTCATTAACAGGAAAACAATCATTGTTTGACTGCAATTGTAGAGTTTAAATCATGATAATAAAAAAAAAGATGTTCAACGGACGCGCTACATATTTTTATATATAATATATTTCATATAACATTTAAACTGTAAAATTTTGTATTTAAAATTTGATATACATGGTTTCTATAAAACACAAAAATCAAGTATATACATAATTTTATTTGACCTATGTAATACCTAAAACTAAATATATTTTTAAATTTAGGAAAATGGTAGAGACATCTGCGTGCATCTCCACGTGAGGTATCACATTTTACTTTTTTTTTTAATTAAGATTTCTATTGTTCAGGAGGTGTGTACCACCTGATTCAATTTCCATATTAGATATTGTCTGTACTATATTTTCTGACAGAACATTGGCCACCTTTTGATTATGATCAATGGGAACATAGATTTAATCCATTCCAATAACAAAACTGAAGCAGATTTTTGAAGTTGCTCCTCCATTTTTACGGTGGATGTTCAGAAAGCGTTTGGGGATGCATCCGAATATCTCCACTCTAATAAATCAGCCAAAAATGCTGTGGATAGGGCATGGCAATTTGTTTGTTGGTGTGAGCATCCAATAGACCCAAATGATCTGATCAAATGATGATGTAGATCGGAGGCTCCAGTTATTAGAGTGGAGAAAGATAATTTGCGAGTGATCGAGTACAATGTTTAGGGTTGGGGGTGGTCGAAATCTTTTCTACCTGGCTCTTGTTTTTGTTTTTGTTGTATAATTGTCCCGACCTGACCCAATTGGTTGAATCAGTTAAACTTTCACCGCTTTAAATTTCGGTTTAAACTATCTTAAAAGCACAATAGTATAAAAAACGGTAAAAACCAATCAACTCACTCGTTGAAGTTGAAGTGACAATTTTTAAGAACCGATTATAGATTAATTAAATTGACCGGTTCTTTATTCGTAGACTTTGAACAGTTACTTGTTAAAATATTAAATCTAATAAAGTGTAGAATTTAATTATATAAAAAATCATGTTATAACATTAAATAAAAACTTAAAAATATTACAATTTAGGGTTTTTTTTGCATATATACCCCTAGTAAATTTTAATTTTGGTTTAAATTGATCCTTCTAATACCCTTAAAAATTTTATAACCCATGCATCAGTGCCTATGTAGTAAATTTTTGTGAGCTGGGGTTAAATGTTACCATTAAAAATCCACTTCTACCATTAAAAAAGCCTAAGAAGACCAAAATATCCCTACTTCATCTTCTCTTCAACTGTTGCACCTCCAAAAACACCCCAGATTTCTCATTTCATGCTTGTTCAACCCAAAACTCATTTCACACTGCTTGTCTGAAAGATAAGCCCAAATATCTTCTCTCCTGCATGACCAACCTATCTTTGTATATATATTCTAATAAATTTTATATATTCTCTTACATAAAAAAATTAAAAATTAAAAATTAATTCGATGATTCATATAAGTAAGAATGTTCATCATTTTTGGTTGAATAAAACTACATTCGGGGGATACATATATAAGGACTACATATACAACATCTATTTTTACTTTATTTCATCTTTGGTGTGACAACATCCTATTTTTATGGGTGAACAATCCATTTTTGTTGTCCTCAAGTGTTTTAACCTTTAAATTGTATGTATCTTCATAAAAAAATGAAAAACATACTTTAATATGTTTAAAATAAAATCATATGCTTTAGTTAATGATGCGCGTATTCTTATGACTGAAACACTATTGCATTCCAGACTGTATATAAGAACTATATTTAAATATCACCTATTATTTAATTAATTAATTTTTTTTAGTATGCTATAGATGTCCCCCTTCTTAGACATGGGAATAACTTTGCCTTGCATTTTTTTTTTGAAAAATCCATACACCCCCCTTAAATCTGACTGAAATCCATATAACCCTTGACTTTTCTTAAAATCTATATAACCATCTGAGAACACATAATAAATTCAAATAACCTCCTACATAATTTTTTTGTTAATAGATGATGAATATTTTGCGCATATTTCGTTTGGTTAACCCTGACTGAAAACACAATATACTAAAAAACCACTACAATGTATCAAAAATGTAACAAATTCTATGAAAATAACGATTTTACTCACTGAATATATTATAAAACTCTATCCGAATGAGTAAAATCGTCATTTATAGAAGATTTTTCATATTTTTAACATATTACAGGTCCTTTTGGTATGCTGTGTTTTCTACCACGGTTAACCAAACATAATATTCATAAAATATTCAATATTTGTAAACGTAAATTTTATTCAGAGGGTTATTTGGATTTACTATTTGATATCAGGGGTTATATAAATTTTAAGAAAAATCAGAGGATTAAATGGATTTAAGTCAATTTACAGGGGTTTATATGGATTTTTTCCTTTTTTCCCCTTCTTGTTTTAATTTCCTGCCAATCACCATCAAAACATTGGATTCCTTTTTCTTTTTTTTTATTTACAAAGGCCCGGACTATCACTAGACATGGGTAACTATCACTACTTAATGTTAAAAGTGTTTTACACTAAGTTATTTTTTACAGTCTAATCTTATAAACTTCATTAGTCTCCTCTACTCAATGTAACAAAATATATACCTGATTGAAATTTTTTATATTTTTAATAATGATATCATTTAATTCATTAGAGTATATATTTCACTTTATATAAAAACAATAATATTATTAGATGAGGCATATCGTTTAAAAAAAACTAAAAAAAGAACAGACTACGTTTTGGACTATAAAATGAACTGAGTGTAACATTTTCCTAATGCTAAATATACATAAACCAACATGGGCCTAAGACAAGCTGCGGGTCAAGAGTCCATGAGAATCAGCCCACGAGGGCTTCATTTCCTTTCTGTTTAGGAAAAGGAAAATGATATGTACAACCTCTTGTGCAGTCCCATTTACAGTTTGCACGGTTTTTTTTTTTGAAAATGCTCAGTCAATCTTACGGTCCAAAACTCAGACTACGTATTTTTATATTTTTAAAAAAATAATAAACATGATCTAATTAGGTATAAAATGTATATCATTCCATTTTAAATTGAATGAACTCATTTTTAGTAAGTGTAAGAAAAAAATTTAACGAGGTATATGTACATGTTTCACTGGATTTTTAATGGAGTATACAAGACTATATTTTGCATTGTAAAAAAAATTGAGTGTAACAACACCCTTTTTAAAATTATACTCTCTCCTATTGAAGTATATACTGCTATACAAAATAAAGTATATACTGAGATACGATAATGTAATTTTTTCTCTTTGAAAAATAATTTTTTTTATTGCATATACTATAATAAAACTTATGAGACTATAAAATGAACAGTAAAATAGACTGAGTATATCGACGCTCTTTTGTTTACATGATGAAAGATAAATTAAAAAAGATCTAAATATATTTCTAGGTGCTCTAGAAGATATATTCATTCAACTTTGGCTGCTTCCAACCAGTTGATGAAGCGAGGAGTCAACAACATTCCAGCAGGGATGTGGGCTATTTGGCTCACTCTAAGAACTCAATGTTGTTCTACATGGAAAACTTTGGGATATTTAAAGATGACGTCAATACATTGCAAGTGCCGAAGGTATCGATCATGGCGTGAGTGAGGGGCACCTGGCGAGTGTACGGGGTACAGAAGTCTCATCTATCTGGGTTTGTCTGTTTTTTTTAACTTATTACGTACCCTTGTACTTCCGCTTGTAACTCTAATTATAACTCTAATTTCGGATCCCTTGTAGTTTTCATTTGTTTCCAAGGAATCGGTGGTAAGTATGTAGCAATTATCTGTTCACTTTAAAAAAAAATATATATATTTTGCATGCAGAATGTGCAGATGTGTTACATGTACTATATGAATGGTATGTGATTATCAAAAAGCTTTTTGTTGAAAAAAATATATTTCACATATATTATAGATCAAAATATCTTTCAAAGAGATAATTTCCTTCTCAATCAGATGCGTGATAGAAAAAAATATGTTTTTTTTCCAATAAGATGGTTCAATACGAAAATCTTAAAATCTTATATTTCAGGGACCATAAATAAATCATATTTTGAAATTCAAATTTAAATAAATGAATTTTTTAAAACGGCTTTCTTGTGAGCTTTTTGAGAGAGTATAAATTTAAATAAATGAATTGATCCTAATTAAATGTCAGAATTCAGAGGTCAAATAGTGTATGAAGCAGAAATGATCAAAGTTATGTGTTAAAAAAAAGAAGAAAAAAACAATGATTGAAAAGTTTTTTGAATCGAATATAGACGTATCTATTTCAAGAAGCAGACGATGTCTGAAATTGGGATTACAAAGAAATGATAAAAATAAGCAAAAAATAAAGGAAAAAAATAAATGGGGTGGGATAGATAAATGATTTATCCAAACTCGTACACTATCTTCCTATTATGTGATTCTTAAAATAGTATCGCTTATATGAACGTGAGCAACCCCTGCCATTCCCATACCCCACTCCTTGATGCATGTGATCACTCTCTCCCATGCATTTTCGAAATAAAATGTGGTCCCTTTGAACATAACTTCATTTCTTGCTCGTCAAATTGCTCATACACACGCCGGGACAATCGAAAGCATTACCTTGCCTGATTTGCTTTTGTCGCCCTTCCTCTTCATGTAGGTTGCCATCTCCCATAAATCATGTAGTGGGCTGAGGCCACAATGCACGTTAGTGGTGCATTCAAAGCTAACAAAACAATGTATTTAAAGCTGAGTTTCAATTGCATAATTTTAAGAATTGCAACATTTCAATCATTTATCGAAACACAACCTTAGTACAATAATACAATATTACGTAAAGTTGTTACAAAATAAGATAAAATTATCAAGATAAGTAAAATTTATAATAACTACACCCAATCCAAAAAATTATCCTAAAAATCATCTCCGACTCATGTACACTTATTTGAGTTTCAAGCCTGGAAAAAATCTATTAGTGTAATGACCTTAAACAAATAATTATACGCCACGACTATATGGGTAATTTTTAGAATAATAATTCTTAGAACAAGGTGTATCATTTTTTAATTAGGAGAAGGCACGTGGAAGGAGTGAAAAGGAAAAAACAACGCGGAATGAGGACGTGTTTTTCTAGAAACCAAGTGGCAGAAATTGCCCTTCACAGCCGTCCACTATAAATCAAATGGGTTTTATATTTTAAAAAGATGGTTGTTACATTCATCATATTTCACTTATATGTTATATAAATAAGTTTATATAATTAATCAGAATATATATTTTATTAGATAAAATAAGCTTTGTTTTTTAAAAATAAAAAGTTCGAGAACTACATTTGGGTTGAAATCAAGAGGTTTTTCAACCTCAATTTCAACGCTCACGTGTTTTAATTTTTTAAATATAATAGTATCTTATTTAATAAAGTATATGTTAAATATATATTTCAATGAATTGAATAGATATATTTAAAAAAAATGTGAAAAAAATATATGTTTAGGGCTGGTTTGGCAATTGATTAATGTTTAGAAGATAAGTTGTTTTAATTTTATGGATAAAAAATACATCAATCTTGTCCTTATTTATATTTATTAAAATCAAGACAAAAAATATGGATAAATGTTATTTTAGTCTTTATGTGAAACAAAATAACTTTATTTTCATTTTAAAATCTGAACAACTGTTCATATTTTATCTTGATTATTTTTTAGACTAAACGGGTTAAGTTGACATCCTCCTCACTTATTCTTACAATTACCTATTACCTCACCACTTATCCTTTTGCTAAACCATCCGTAGTGTATGACATTAAAGAGATATATGATAATATGAGTATGAAATCGAGACTAAAAAAAATGTAACAAGTGTTATATAAAAAATATTAAACGTCGTCTAATAAAGTAATTGTTTTAATTAAAAGTGTTTTTCGCTCAATTTCAAATTGAATGAGCTCATTTTACATGAAACTATGTTTGAGGCAGTAAAATGGATTGATTGTAAACAGTTTCTCATATAAAATAAAGGAAAAAATTCATACAACCCCTGAATCTGACTGAAATCCATATAAGCCCCTGACTTTTCTTAAAATCCATATAAACCCTTGAAAACACATAGGAAATCCAAATAACCCTTGAATAAAATTTTCATTGATAGATGATGAATATTTTAGGAATATTTCGTTTGATTAACCTTGACTGAAAACATAATATACTAAAAAAAAAAATCATACAATGTGTTAAAAATGCAAAAATTCCTATGAAAATAATGATTTTATCCTTTTTGGATATATTATAAAACCCTATCCGATGTGGTAAAATCATTATTTAAAGATGATTTTTTATATTTTTAACACATTGTAAAATTTTTTTGGTATACTGTGTTTTTTACGAGGGTTGACCAAATTATAATATTCACAAAATATTCATCATTTGTAAATGTAAATTTTATTCAGCGGGTTATTTGAATTTACTAGATGTTTTCAGAGGTTTATATGGATTTTAAGAAAATTCAAGGGGTTATATAGATTTCAGTAAGTTTATTCACAGGGGTTTATATGGATTTTTTTCAATAAATAAATAAAAGGAAAGAATAAAAGTCAGAGAGTCAGCCGTCTACGGTCCTTCTCCCCGCGTTCTTCATATTTTCCATTGGTCATCACGGAAGTCTCCAAAGGCTGCTTCATCATCATTTACAATAACTTTATATTTAATAATGCTATAAAACCAACTCTCCCACATCTTTCCACAAACATATTCACTGTTATCTATCTTTCATTCACATAGCTTCTCTGCTTTTCTCTCTGTCTCTTGGATCTCTGCTTCTTTTATTTTTGGTTGGGCATCTATAAAATCCCACAAAACAAAGAAAAAATGAGGATGAACTGTGCATCTCTGATGACATATTTGTTCCTATTGACACTGATATACGTGATCCAGGTCCAGGGGCAGGTCACCGCACCTTCTCCTTCTCCCTTCAGTGATGGTATGTGATCATCTCCTCTGATTTCTTTTTGGTTGTTCTTGATTTTATTGTAATAGATTTGTGGGTTTCACTGTTGATGATCTATTGAATTGGGTTAAAAGGGGTAGATGTTTGATAAGGCAATAGCTAAACAAATATTGGTTGACCATTTTGTTTAGAAAATCGATTCCAATCTGTATAAACTGATATTATCTTTGAAACTTCATCAAAATCTGAAGTCAGATTTAATGTCTAAAAATGCCTTCAGCATAGCAATTTTTTTTTTCTCGAAAAAAATAGAAAATTTGATGTTTAGTAGAATGATTGTTTCAAATTGTGGTTACCAGGAATCAATTCATCATTTTAAACATTAATTTATTAGTCTCAGATCAATAGACCATGATCCATAATTTAGGCACACTTGTATATGACGAATTGTCGATGTAGGTATTGTAATATTTATAAGTTGGTTATGTTATTGTAATACCAAATTTTCTCCCAAATGAAATGTGTGGTAATACAAAAGAGGGGAGAATAGTGAATGATACACTTATTATTTTTTATTAATTTTTTGTGTGTAATGATATTTAATGAGTGAAAAATGGTAGAAATCCTATTTCATCTCTCATAGGAATAAAAAAATGGTCGTCTTATTAACTGAGGTATTTATGTCATCTTTGTTTGTAAATGATATTAGAATATCATGTTTAATATCAGAAATGATTTAATTTGTAAATTTTGATCATAAATGTTTTCATTGAATAACCACTTCTAGTCTTGTAGTTGATCATCTCAAAATTAACTATTCTGTTTTCTTGTTTTTGACAGGCAACACCATAGATCAAGGGATTGCTTTCGTCCTACTAGTCATTGCCCTTGTTGTCACATACCTTGTCCATTGATACATCTTTTCTTCTCCACAAAGTTTAGATGGTATTGGTTCATTCATTATGTACTACCAAGAGACTACTGTATTACATTTTTTTTAGAAACTTAGGCATTACTATTGTATTATTACATTGATTGTTTCTTTGTTATAATGTAGCATTCATTTATTTGGTTTTGACATGTGCATCTCAAGAGCTCATCATGTGATTTGGGGTTAAATATTCCAAAGTATTTGTCAATTCAACTCTTCTTTTCCCAAGCTAGACTTTGAAATTATATTGCAACAAATGGACCAATTATATTTATAGGTTTTCCAATCAATTGAAATAGGTGTGAATGGAAATGTTTAACTATTAATTAGTCAGTCGGTCTGTAACTGAAAAGCAAGTAAATCCATAACCAATTCCTCACAAGCAGTACATTAGAGCTTCAATGTTTAACTATTTAACTGTCGTTATACAACATCCCCTGTATATGGGCGCCTCTCATCAGTATCTCATGCTACTTCATAATGAAAAATTTTCATATCAATATTGATGGATTTGTCATCAGTACGTGACTATGTGTGGATGATGACACATGTCTATCAAAGAAAATTATATCAATGAATTTTTAATTAAGAAAATATTTTAACTCTGTGATGGACACTTGTTATCCCTCAAAACATGTATTGAAAAGATCCTCATTAGTACAAACTGATATGAAATTTTTCTCTCTACTATTACTACTCCTATATAAAAAATATTCAAAAAAATCTCTGGATGAAATCTATTAAAAATATTTATCTATAACGGAATTTACATGGGTGAGCTATAATTGTTCCAATTAGTTTGAACATAGAATAGTTTTTCCGACAGTTTTTCAAAAATCTAATCTCTTAAAACTAAAAAGTTGTTGGGGGGGGGGGGGGGGGGGTGTGTGTTTGGGAACGAGTTTGAAAGTATGATTATTGTAAAAATAAAAACTTCAAAAGCTATCCAAACCATTTCAAACCCATTTCAAACGTCTAAAACAAATCTTCATTAAAATGAACTTTTAATAGAAATATAGTAAAAATACATGAGATCTTCTTCTCTTTCCTATGAGAAAATGAAAGTCAAATCACCGCCATATTTAACATACTAGATTTCATTTTCATTAGAAAATCCTTATAAGATTCACACCATCTACTATTACAAGATATAAGCTATTTCCGAATAGATAATTATTATGTTATAGACAAGAAATAAGTCATGTTTATGTTTGGTTGTGTTTTTTGTTATTCTTATTGAAAAACGTAACGATGAAATTTTTGTTGTTTGATTGATTATGAATAATTTACAGATAAAATGTGAAAGAAATGTTGATAATAATTTATAAAAGGAGGAAAAAAATGATTTTACAAGTGGATCCCTTAATTTTTAAGAGGTGATGATGAATTATTTGATATGTAGGCCCCCTTTATACCAAAGGAATAGATTGAATGGAATAACATAATTTCAAAAGACCTAAAATACTCATATCTTCTTATTCTCAATTATTCTAATAACATAGTTATACCCAACTAAACTTTGCAAACAAACAAAAGATTTAATTTATTTGGGTTTGGATCCCCTGCTTATTATTTTGGTACGCGGGGAAATGTGTGCTCTATATTTCATTTGATGAATTTAGAGTTGGAACAATTGTTAATTCTCATTATTCCTCTACCATATGATTCATGCTAATGTGACATCCCTACATTAAAAGCAAAATATGATCCAAGTAAGGTCATTTGTCATGCTGAGTTAAGTTTAATCCTAGTTGAGTTAGTTAGGGGTGATGGGTGAATATGAGTATTATTTAAATTTTAAGCCCCCGTTGGATGCAATGTAACCTTAGATAGATTTGAAATAATGTGGAATATATTAAATAAGGTGTTTGAATGCCCAGAATACTCAGAAATAATATATGTCTATATAAACTGGTAATTTGGTATAAGTGGTATATGAATTCCAGCCAACCCCTGGAATTAAAGTTTTTTCAGGTTATTTCACCCAAAAGAAATGTGGGTTGATTGTCCAATCAACTGTTATCACCTCTTATAAATCAACTGTCAAATCAACTATCATCATTTTTGCACATTTTATAAATCTTTATCCACATTTTATTCACATTTTATTTAAACAACAAAATTTTTATTATCACATTTTCTAATTAGAATAATTTAAAACACAACAAAAAACAAAATCACTTTATCCTTATTTATTTTCATTTATGCCATAATAATTGTATACTCAATAATAAGTCATAATCTGTATCCAAACGGGGGTTAAATGATGTGTATGATTTGCCCAACAAATGCAAGAATGTAGATGACTTTTCATAAGTTTAGAGGGATGTAAATGTCTTTAATCCTATCTTAAATTACCGTGGTTTAATGGTTTACAGTTTCTATCGTTATTATATGTTTTGAAATTATTACATTTTATTACTTACCATTTTTAGCCGTTGTATGAATTTCTTATTTGATCTTTCTAATGACCTTCAAAAATAGTTTTTTTTTAATACAAAAAAAAGTCATCTTCTTCTCTACATTTTTCACTATATTACTATTCTTCAATATTTTTTTTACGTTTTTACTCTTACATATTTATGAAAATTCATTCTTATCTTAAACTATTATTTGATCTCATAATCTTTTCTTAAGGTTTTAAATATATAATACATTTATAAATTTTATATTATATGTAACTAGATTCTTTAAAAATTAATTAAAATCAATAAAAAAAGATCTCTGCTCATTAAATTTGAAAAAATTTAAAATGCACATTTTAAATAATTAACCATCCTGGTGCATTAAAGTGCGATTTTTGTAGGGAATAACTATCATAGTGAATTAAAGAAAAATCCTTAGGCCCCATTTGGAACATGGATAAGATTTATGACAGGATATAAATTTATCAAAGCATAAGTGAATATAAATAAGAATAAAATAATTTGTGTTTGGTTGTGTTTTGAATTATAAACGTAAGAATAAAATAAAATGTGAATAAAATATGGATAAAGATTTAAAAAGGTAAAAAATAATGATAGTTGATGACATGTGATTTATAAGAGGTGATGACAGTTGATTTAACAATGTGCCTACATATTCTTTGGGTGGAATAATCTAGGATAACTTTAATTTCAGGGATTGATTGAAATACATATACTGTTTTATATCAGTTTATTCTGACATACTTTATTAGGGGTTATCCGGAACAAACAAACAAGGCTTATACCCAAGACGAACGGGGGCTTAAAATGCACATGACCATTTTTCTCACTTGATCATCATTGAATATTGAACACTGGGAGAATGAAAGAGAGTGCTTCATTGAATGAGTAAAAAAAATGTCATAATAGGAAGAACTATCATTAAGGAGTGTAGATGTTGAAGAGGCCAGGTTCTAGGAAATGAAGCCCATATCTAGATGTTAATTTTTTTTTATGAAACAGTAGGCAGACGTCTCAATTTTATTCTTAAAATTCGATGAATGACGAAAACATACAAAACATAAAAGGAAAGCATACAATTGCTAAATGCATATGAATGCCCGAGTGTAGATATTAATGCCCGCTTGAATTTGATCACCACATCCAAACTCTAGCCTGGACAGTTGGATTTCCTGAAGAAGCTTTGCAGCTTTGATATCCATTGCCATCCATGGTCACAACATTATAGAATGACTTGTTATACTTGAAAACTGAAACAATTATTTATTTCAATCTGTTAGAATGAGAGAATGAAATAATGGGAATCCTTGTATTTCACCTAGGAGTAACACGTGTAATGCATTACACACATTATGAGATAACATATATAATCTAATAGCCCCCCTCAAACTCACGGTGGATCATACAAAGTGAGTTTGCGAAGGAGAAACTGAAATCGAGGAACTGGAAGTGACTTTGTAAAAAAATTAGCAAGCTGCTCGGCAGAGGAGATGTGCGGAAGCGATAATGTTCTCTGCAAGAAAGTGCTGACGAACGAAGTGACAATCGATCTCAATGTGTTTGGTCCTCTCGTGAAAAATCGGATTGCTGGCAATCTGAATAGCAGAGCGGTTATCACAATGAAGAGGAGTAGGACCAGTCATAGTAACTCGTAGGTCCACCAAGAGACGTCTAAGATGAACAATCTCCTTAATGATGATGGCCATGGCTCGATACTCAGCCTCAGTTGCTGGACAGTGAAACAACCTCATGTTTCTTGCTGCGCCAAGAAATGATGGAATCTTCAATAAATATGTAGAACCCAGTGGTGGAGCGTCTAGTGGTCGGATCTCCAGCCCAATCAGCATCAGTGTAGGCCCTGAGAACCAGAGGCGAAGAGGATGACAGATAGATCGATCTAGTGATAGTACCGCGTAAATATCTGAGAATACGAATAAGAGCACCATAATGTACTGATAGAGGAGTTGAGACAAATAGACTAACAATATTGACGGCATGAGCTATATCAGGTCTAATGATGCAAAAATACACAAGTTGATTCAACAATCTGTCTGTACCGAGTTGGGTCTGGAAGGAGCTCACCATTTGTAGGACAAAGCTTCACATGAAGCTCAAGAGTATTTGCACTGCGAGTATCTGAGAGGGCAGCGCACTCGAGAATGTCAGCCGTATACTTCTGTTGAGAGAGCAGAATCTCACGATCACTCTATGCAATCTCGAGATCAAGGAAGTAGCGAAAAGTGCCGAGATCTTTCATCTAAAACTGTCGACAGAGTAGATTCTTGACCAGAGTAATACCGGACGGAGTCATCGCCAGTGATAATCATGTCGTCAACATATAGAGGAGACACAATAAAAGGAGAACTAGGAGTCATCTGTGGGAGAAGCAAGAGGAGACACAATAAGAGGAGAACTAGGAGGACCAGGGGAGTTGGCTGCAGGAGTGCTAAGATGATAAGGCTCAGAGAGAGTAGAACTAGGAGTGGACTCAAGCACAACAGACGGTCCGAGAAGAGGTAGAGACTCAATAGGAGAGGTCTGAACAGGAGAAGGTAAAGGAGGAGAGACCTGAACAGGAGAAGGCACAGGAGGGGAGGAGGCAGTGGGTGTAGAAGAAAAATAGGAAACATCCTCGACAAATGACACATGATGAGTAAAGCCAAAAACGATCTCCAACAGGATCATAGCAGCGATATCCCTTGTGTTTGAAACTAATCCCCAAGAATACACACTTAACTGATCGAGCGACCAATTTGGTGCGTTGATGAGGAGGGAGAAGCACGAAACAAGTACATCAAAAAGTGTGAAGTCTACTATAATCAGGTTTGGAGGAGTAAATGTGCTCATGAGGAGTCATACCAGAGAGGACTGAAGAGGGAGTGATATTGATAAGATGAACAGAGAGAAGAGCAGCCTCAGCCCAGAATGTGTCGGGGAGTGAAGAAGAAAGTAAGAGGGAACGAGCGGTCTCAAGAATATGGCGATGTTTTCTTTCAGCAACACCATTCTGCTCATGAGTATAAGGACAAAATTGCTGGAAAAGAGTGCCATGAGATTGAAGATGAGAACGCATCGTGGAAGAAATATATTCTCGAGCACAATCAGACCTAAAGATTTTGATACGAGTCTGAAACTGGGTGTGGATCATAGTGGTAAAAACCTCATATATTTTTGGGACCTCAGATCGATGACGCAATAAATAAATCCAGGTAAAATGAAAATAGTCATCTATAAAACTGATATAATACGAAAAATCACTCTTTGATGTGATATGAGGACTTCAAATATCAGAATGAATAAGTTCAAATGGACTAGAGGACTGATGATTACTATCATGGAATGGAGTAGCAACAGATTTGACTAATTTACAACCCTCACGAACAGAAAGAGGAGAAAAGGAAACACGACATAAATCATCAGATTGAATAAGGTCTTTAAGTCGAGACTCATAAACATAACCTAACTTTTTATGCCACAAATAATGTGACAACTCCAGAGAAAGCTGAGGGATCAGGTACAGGATGATGAATATACTCCACATAATATAGTCCGTCAATCCTATGACGAACACCAATTCTCTGCCCTGAATGTGGATCTTGCACAGAACACCCAGAAGAGATAACGATAACAGTGAATCGAGAATCACACAATCGACTAATAGACACAAGATTCATGCAAAGGTCAGGAACATGTAAAACAAATGGCAATGAAAGTCGGCCAGTAGGGTCAGAGGTGGTGGTAATCGATCCACACTGCGTGATGATCAAAGGAAAGTCATTAGCAGTATGAATCGATGGTAGGTGAGAGGGTGCAGGGGAGCATGCAGTGAGGACAGAACTATCAGGTGTCATGTGATGTGAGACACCCTAATCAAAGATCCAATAAACAGGAGTACCCGTAGTAGAAGACAATGCAAAGGGAGTAGAAGAACCAGAAATAGGCTGCTGTAGAATCAGGTCTTCAAGGCACAGGCTGACTCAATTGTGGCTGAATGGAGTCAAGCGGAGTAGCAGTCGTAGCAACACTAGGAGGAAGACGATGTCCATGTCTTCTCGGTCTATAACGCTTCTTAGTAGGTCTTCGTTTACGCGGTTTATGGTGTTCCATAGCAGGAGTGGCCCCCAAGATGCCTCATAGATGAACGATGAAGAGGACTGAGGAGACGCCATAGAATAGTTGACTTTTTTTTTCTTTTTTGCTAAAGACTAGATAATGATGTCGGGGATGAAAATTGATCAAAACGGACTTCTCGAACACGTTAATCGGACTTCTAGAGAGGAGGTTATGACCGATTTAGTGATTCGAAGTTTCGAGGCCGGGAGGTGACAAAGGGCGGCCTGAGATGCCGCAGGGCGATCGGAGGTGACATGAGATGAAATCCGGATCGGGCCAGATAGGGTGACCAGGCCGAGTTGGGCCAGGTCGGGTCCCGGAACTGGGTCTGGAGCTGGTATCGGGTCGGGTCCTGGAGCCGAGCGCGAGAGAACACATGCGGACTCGGGACGAATTCCCGGGAGAACCGGGATGCTGTCCGGGACAAAGTCCTGGGAGATCCGGGATGCTGTCCAGGACGAATTCCCTCGAGATCCGGGATGTTGTCCGGGACGAATTCCGTAGAGATCCAGGAAGATCTGCGCTGATCACGCGACTCGGGCGAGGCGTGGACGACGCGCGGGCAAGCTTCGGGTGACTCCCGGGCAGGCTGCGGACGGGGCACCGGCAAGGCGCGGAAGGTGCGCATGCGTGGACGGAGCGGCTGGGCACACGCAGATGGGGCGCGGGCAGCGTGCGGACGGGGCGCGGGAGGGCTGAGCACGCGCGGACGGGCTGAGCACACGCGGACAGCGCACGGACGAGGCACGGGCAGGCTGGACCGCGCGCGGATGGGGCGCGGGAGGGCTGAGCACGCGCGGGCAACGCGCGGACAGCGGCAGGGCGGTGCGGGGCTGCGCGGCAGGGCGGTGCAGCGGCTGGGGCCAGGGACGGCAGGAGGCGTTCGCTGGCAGGGGCGCTCGCGGACAGCGGCAGGGGCAGGGGCGCGTGGGCAGCAGGGGTTACTTAAAATTTTAAAACATATAAAATCATTCTCAAATAAAAATCATTTTTATATTGATATTATTTCAATTAGATGATGGTGGAAAAAAAATTAAATATGGTGAGAGAATTTTTAAAAATTATAAGAGGTAATGTCATTTCCATGAGGGGTTATTTAAAATTGTTATACTCTTTTATACTCATTTATTCTAGCATAATAATACTAAGTTATATCATGTAAACAAACAACTAAAGGGTGACAAATGTTTCATGTTTGATTTATATTTTAGAACCTGACTCAGGTGCATGAAAAAGAGTAAAGGACAACCACAAGAATTTTTCACATGGATTATGTACTCTCCATAAATAACTAGCCCAAGAGACCAGCTGACCATTAGAAACAAATTAAACCCCCGTAAATCTCTCTTATCCAACAAAATCCTCCTCATAAGATTTCACAACCATCTATTACCACAAGATTCCTCACCATGCAAGCACTATAAATAACCAACATTTTTTTTGTGTGTAGTAAGTATATCACCCCCATCACATCCAAACTGAAATCACAATGCAAGAAATCACCAGCAAGCAATCACGAATCGGCGGGTGGGAGACGATCAAGGACGTGAACGAACCCCACGTGCGCGAGATCGGACAGTACGCGGTGGCAGAGAACAACAAGAGAACCGGCGCCCACCTGTCCTTCCACCGCGTGTTGAGCGGGGAGAGTCAGGTTGTCGCCGGTGCTCGTTATCGACTCGTGATATCGGCGAACGAAGACGGCTCCTCCGAAGAGAAGTACGAGGCGGAGGTGAATGAGAAGGCATGGGAGGGGTTCAGGAACCTCACTTCATTCAAACCCGCACAGAGCTAGGAGCTTCAATGCATATTATATATTATGGTTGCATTATATATATATATGTATGTTTGATCATTTGTAACGACCATTGTTATTGAGTTGTGGACTTGAGATTCACATGTTTCGATTTTTAAATATATATATATATATGCCAAATTTATGATTCAATATTAATATTCACTCTCCATGTATATTTGGTTTGGGTGAATTACTCAAATGCCCATTCACCAACGGCCCAATTTTCTTTTGCCCCTGAATTTTTTTTTCTTGCCCTTGTAGTGTTGTCCAATTTTTTTTATCCTTAACTTTTCATAATACCTGAAATACTCCATATAATTAATCAGAGTTACAGAATACAGAAATATAATATTATACATATCAAAATTATACACATAATTACAAATATTTAATAGTTATCTACAATGAGCATTTAACATACACAAAGATTGTTAAACATAAAATGGTTATAGATACAATATATTTATGAATTGTAAGTCGATCATGTCATTATCATTTGTAAGTGTATTCAATATACACAAAATGGTTATATATACATTCTCAAAGTGTCGTTAAAATAGATTCATCAACTGCTATTGATCTATGTTGCCAAATCAAGCATATTTTTCTTGTAACAAACATGAGACAACGAGTTGCATGATACAAAACACTCATTTATAAAGTCCAAAATCACTCAATGTCAATGCAAATAAATGTTACGGACAAGAAAAAAACTTATCCGCTTCACTAATAATTTCATCTTTGCACTTATGCATGTAGTGATTCAGGAGAACCAATTGATAATCTTCCTTAGTTTATATGGATAGGAGCTAAAAAAAATAAGTTGACACATACACAATGCTATATCTGTAAATATATACAAAGTTTCTGTAACTAGTTGAACATATTATGTAACCACACATAATGTGACTGTAAACTGAAAAAATAAGATGAGGATAGTTTAGGTATTAAAGTATGATGTGTCACGGATTAAGGGTAAAAAAAAGGGATCAAATTGTAGGGGTAAAATAAAAAATAAAAAAAAATTCAGGGATAGAAAAAATATATAGCTGTTGGTCAAGAGGCATTTGAGCAATTCACCATGTATTCGTCTACACTCCTTTTCCCATCACGGTGGCTTGGGATGCCATAGATGAAGAAGAGATCACCCTTTCTTTGTCAGTCAGGGCCGATACTGAGCAAAGGCCACTAAGCCAATTGCCTAGAGACCCCATCCAAGGAGGGGCCCTAATAACCGCATGATCGATGGAATTAAATAAATGAATGGTCAGATGTGCTACTTTTACTTATTAATTAGTTAATCTCAACACACAATTTTTTCCAAAATCAAGCCTAAAATTACTCCCCTCCTTAAATCTCTTCAACCATAAAGATAATATCTCCTTCTCACTATATTTTGTCCTCCATAGTCCCTCTTGTTGTTTAAAATAAATAATGTTAACTATTTTTATGATTTTATAACTTTTTCATTTCATTAAAATTTAATTTATTTTGTTGTTTATAGGCTTTTAAATTATTATAAAATATTGTGTATCTATTTCATAATTTTTTCATGGCTTAAAATAAAATGATGTATAAGATTAAATAAATTAGATTTTTTTTTAATATACATGAGCCCTACTTTAAAAATTCACTTAGATCTATTTAAAAAAATTAATTCTGAGGGCTGTAATAATCTAATTGTTTCCTATCTGGACCGTTGGATCCCCTGAAGAAGCTTTGCAAATTTGGTAACCATTGCTATCCAGTCACAACGTTATGGAATGCCGAGTTATTTAACCCTGAAAACAATCAATTTGTATTTTAATAGAATATATAAGATTGAAAAAAACAGCAATGTGTACGAGCAGCACCGTCTACAGTTTCCATTTCCAATCATTTGATTTTTTTTTACATTCTATTTTTATTAGTTGATCGAGCACGCACTCCACTAGTGGGGCATATACTATTTTAGGACAATATATACTCCATTTGTGAAAGGAGTTACAAATAAAACTAAGTATACCAACATTTATATTTATATGTAATTACCATCAGGTGTAACTTGGATGGATTAAACCTGACTCAACTCTACTTTTGAGTGTATTTGGATTGAGATTTTAATGTTCGGGTTCAATCCGAATCGAGCAACCCCAACCTAATATGGGATGGGTAAGTAACCAAAAAAAATATATAAAAAAACTTCAAATTTAAAAACAATAATTTTGACAATGTTCAACATTTTTATAGCATATTTAGAAAATTTTAAAACATATAAAATCATTCTCAAATAAAAATCATTTTTATATTGATATTATTTCAATTAGATGATGCTGGAAAAAAAATTAAATATGGTGAGAGAAATTTTAAAAATTATAAGAGGTAAAGTCATTTCCATGAAAAGTTACTTAAAATTGTTATACTCTTTTATACTCATTTATATTAGCATAGTAATTTCAAGTTATATCATGTAAATAAACAAACTAATTTTTCCTATCCACTCTTATCCCAGTTTATACCATTCCTCATTGTTTCATCCTATTATTTTCCTGTTCCACTACCCAAACGACACCAGGGCTGTGATTGTGAGCAAAAAGATTCCCATTTATCCTCTAGGACCTTCACTTCCCTCTCTTATTTAACTACCGACAGAATCACCAGTTCGCTCCACGTAATCAATACTCCCATTGTATTTATCAGAAGCAGAAAATCGAGAGAGAGAGAGAGAGAGAAAAAAATCTTTTCGAAGAAGAAGAAGAGATGGGAGAGGTGGTCGAGATATACCCACTGAGCTGCTACTACTTCGGCTCCAAAGAACCCAAACCCGACAAGGATGAGACCCTCTCCGAGAGGGTCCAGAGGTTCAAAGCCAAGTCAGTCAGTCAATTCATTCCCCACTCTCTCGGTTTCAATTTGTTGTTTGTATATATGCGGCTTTATATGTTGTGTTTATATATGGGTTTTGGGTTTTTGATGATCAGCTATGCAGAGAAGGGGATGAGGACGTGCGTTGAAGGAGTGCTTTTGGTCAGTTCTCTGTTTTATTTTTATTTTTATAATATTTGATGTCTGATCAAATGGATTTGTTTGATTGCTTTTATTTGAATGGCTGTCTG
Organism: Acorus calamus; assembly: GCA_030737845.1. Taxonomy (NCBI): domain Eukaryota; kingdom Viridiplantae; phylum Streptophyta; class Magnoliopsida; order Acorales; family Acoraceae; genus Acorus; species Acorus calamus. Next base: position 17,903,248 of record CM060864.1, on the reverse strand, counting down.
GATTTGGTAAGTTTGATTTTGGGTTGACAGAGAAGTATTGAATTCAGAAGTACTTCATGACTTTTCCTTTTATCGGTTTCTTGGAAAGAAGAGGGAAATTGAATTAATGGTGTGTGGAGTACAGATTGTATATGTCTGAATTTGAACATGTATCTTATGGATATTCAAAAAACAATATTCAAATCCGAATTTGATTGAAATGTTTGAATTCAGATAATAATTATATGAAATATCCAGTGTACCAACACACACACACATTCACATATATAGACACACACACACATGCGTGCGCACACACACATACATATTTACATATATAGATACACACATATACATACATATGTATCACATTTATAAAATATTTTTTCAGATTTATAAATATACAACAACAACAACAAATATATATGATATAGCCAACCAAAAAAAAATTGATATAAACATTCATTGAACTCTGACATTTTCAGAGTGGATACCCCAATATCCGAATCCGTTCTGATGTAAATATGCTATGAACCCGAGTATGAAAATTTGGATAAATTATTCGAATTTTTGGATTCAGACACGATGGGATGTGGATTTTTTTCTGTCGGAATCCACATGAGGGATCAATGCAATGTATATGGCTTATAAGTAGTTCATAGAGAGCACAGTTGGATTAAGCCTGCGTCGAGCTAAGGATGGTCATTGGAAAAGGCGATGGTTGAAGTTTTCAGGGATGGAGATCATGTTGTCATGCCAATCCTGGCATGTGCAAGCCATGTTAGATTTGTGTTGTGTTTCATACTTAAATTTTTTTGTTTTTTTATCTATCACTATATAGTTCAGGTGAAATATTTGCATGTCTCAGCCTAAAAAATCATACATCTATCCAGTTCTAGAGGTTATATGAGTTTTTTTTCCTGAAATTCTCCTAACTTAAAAATGATGGAATTTTTGTGTGCCTTCTTAGAGGAATCATTTGCTGCCAGGTTGTTCTGCTGGAAGCCATAACCAGTTTTGCTGGAAAACATGCTGCTCGGTTTTTCTCTTTTGATCCCAAAAATAATTATGCCTCCGTGAAACTCTTTAAATGCAATGGTTGAAAATTTCATTTTTTTAGGATTCAATTAGCAAATCCACACCTTTCTTCACAGAGCTTCACATAGTGTAAGTAGCAATGCCCTTTTGTATATCTGACTAGAAATTTGTCTTTAGTGGCTTCAAATTATTGACCAGTTGTTTGTGTTTTATTTGTATTGTAGTTATGATTATAAATAGTTAACTCAACCTTGATAGGCTGTCAGAAGGCCATCAACATCAATCTATGTCAGTGTGGCTTTCTAGACATCAATTAGAAATTATAATGCTATTCATCATGCTTTATAATTGCTTCATATTTTGCTGATCTTGTGAGCATCGAACCACACATTTTTTTAAAAAGTGGCACATTTGTAATAAGTGCTCCTGTTACCACAATGGGAATGCAAATCGGAAAATGTTCACTTGTGTCACGAGCAATGACCAACTAATTCATATACATATAAGTCTTCCTCCGTGTGACATATTGTTCTATTTTCTCATTTTACATGGTTACACCACTCATATCACTATACATTGGTTTTCATACAAACAAAGCTCTAATCTGTTTGGTAACCTTCCCAAAATGGTCCTTGTTAGATTATGCATTTTTAATATTGAGATTTTTAGGATTGTTCAATTTTGTCTTGAATTTTTCTTTTGAGATGTGTAATTCCTTAACAGTTATAGCCTCCGAATGGTTGTGGATCTGTATTGTTGGGAGATATTTCTTGTCGGTTCTTATGATATATGAACACATGTATGGGTGGTTAGATGCTTGTGGCAGATCAGACTGGACTTACTGCAATATTGACATTCTACACCACAAAGCCCCATAATTGTGTAGAAATAGTTGTGTTATTTGTCATAGGTAGTATAGTTTGACATAGTGTATACATGGCTTGAATCTCTGTTGTTCAACTAGTCATCTTGTTCCTGGTTATTGCTGATGCAGGTAACTTAAAAGCATGCATTGCTGATGTAAAGGGGGCATGATTTGTTGCTATGACAAAATGGAATGTGTCTTTAGCCAATACTGTAGCCTTGCTTGTTCTCGGGGAACTCCGTTGGGTGGTATGAGTTGCTTGTGTATATCTCTTTGCCTCATCAACTGTCTATGTTTGATGCAGATAGATATCCAAATTTTCCCACTTTTTGAGGATTTTTAACATGGTTTGAATGGCAGACCAGCCACAATTATGCGAACAGTTTGGGTTAGTGTGGTTGCTCGCATTATATTTCTGAAAATGAGATGTAGAGGCGGAATTATGGAGGAAACATTCAGTTATTGATAGAACTGTAGTGAGATTAAGCAGGCACCTATGTGGAATAGGCCTAATAAGCCTCATCCATGGGATAAGCAATCAGGGATTAAGTGGGAATTAATTAGCTAGGTGGAGATTAATCAGGAATTAAGCAGAGTTAGTATGATTCATTTGGATTTTTCCTTGCATGTATTTTATTTATGTTGTGTGTATGTGTGTATTTATATAATTTTCATTATGTAAAAAATGGTTGGGTAATTCTTGCTTAATCCCCTCCTAATTGATTAATCCCTAGGTTGCAACTGAGCACCCAACTAGCGCCTAGCGGCTTTTTGAACATTAATTAATGGTGGTGGCATGTAATTGATTTCGGAATAAATGTATCCCTCTGGGAAAGTTTGCTTGTTTTTAGGGGTTGCAGTAGGTTTGTGTGGGTCAGGTAATTTAGATGCACGGAGAGGAGAATATTAGCGCACCCAAGGGTTAGCAGAAACTCATTAACATAGATTGCATACTATGACACAAGTGGACAGTTTCTCGTGTGTCTTCAAGGTTATCTAAGATTGAGGTTTTATTCATCAAATACCTCTTAAAATGACATCACACTTGTCTGAAGGCAAGTCCTGTTTTAGTTCTCTTCATTGAAGACTGCCAAAGCAGCATAAGTGACTAGTATGTGAATGAAATGAAAGGTGATTTCTTAATGGGATACTTTTATATATATTGATGTGGTTTGATTACTCTGACTTGGATATGTAGATACTGTCAAGATGTTATGTTTAGGTCCAAACTGATTAAGAAGAGTGGAAAACAATATATCATGCTAGAGGAGCAAAGAGCGCTGCAGAATTCAAAGATTTATGTCAGATGTTCTCTTTTATTTATTTTAATTATTTAATTAATTTATTGTTATTATTTTTTTAGGGTGTGGGGGAGGACATAGAGCTTTGTTTCATTCCTTTGCCTCAAGAGAAATAATGTCGGAGATACATCTCATACCTCATGCAATCTTTGTTGTAATTCTATGATAGCCTCGTTTAATATTCTATCAAAATCAGACTATATCACTACAGAAGAAAATATTCGAGCTAAGTATTTATCCAATTTCACATCCCATTGTGTCATTCATTCTATGTATCTTATGTTTTAGTACCAGTGAAATTGATCTTTTTAGTGACATTATGTAGTATGAGATAAACTCATCCTTGTAAAGGATACTAAGACCAACAATAAAGTAAAAAAAATATTGGTGATGGATAGGAACAAGATGCTCATATGGACAAACTCCTAGGTTATTAAGTGCCTTTTATTGTATTCATCAGGATTGGATTTAGTAACTTTATTCTGACATTTCCCTCCATTCAATTCAGGTATTATAATCACACACAGCATAACTTTATATTTTTTCTTCTGGATAAACTCAGAGGTTCCGGTGTTCTCACCCTTTTGAGTTAGAGGATCCATATCTATATTGTGCACTCTTATCTGATAAATCTTAGCAAACTATGGCTGAGTTAGTTTTCTATATAGACACAGAGTTCGTTGTTTTGGTCAATTATAATTTTACTTTCTGTTAATTATGGCTGAGTTATTTTTTTATATAGATATAGAGTTCATTGTTTTGATCAATTAGAATTTTATTTTCTGTTACTATGCGTAGAAGACAAACAATCTAATATGATAAAAGACTATGATAAGAGGATTTATTAAAAATCATATTTCATTAACGTAACAATTTGGTGAATCATTGTTTGCTAGCCTATCCTAAAATAATAGAAAAAATATGCGTGCACCCGTCAACTTATGATTCATCAGATCATCCAAAATCAGATCAGACCATGAATTGGTTCATTTCATTCCAAAAATGCAATTAAGATTTTAATGAATTATTTAAAAAAAAGACCTTAATGAATTAATTACGTAAATTTTTTATTGAAACAGGTGGAGTTGTTTGGACAACCTCATGTTCTCCTCCTGCAAGTTAGGAATTCATTCTTGAAGCTCCCTGGAGGCCGCTTGAGACCTGGTGAAGCAGGTAAATTTCACATTGTCTTTTTATATTGAGTGGACAATCATCTGAAATATTATCTACCTTTCTTCATGTAAATATGTAATCAAAGCATGTAAAATTTAAATATAAAGCACTTGGTTCTTCAGATAGATGATATTGATCAGCCACAAGTAACAGCCAATATTAACCAATGGTCATGTTTATCTGGGACATTAAACTGGAAGAACATTTTCCTTCAATACTATATCTCTTGAGTTAAAATTAAGTGCAGAGGTAATCTTTCAGATATTGATGGCCTGAAGCGTAAGTTGTCAAGCAAGCTCTCATCTGTTGAAAATGGCATTGGAGATGATTGGCAGGTATATGTTTATATGATTTCATAGTTTAATATCCATATTACCCTATCAATTTGAACAGATATGATCTATGAAGGAAGCTAATAGTTCTAAATTTCCAGGTGGGAGAATGTCTTGGAATGTGGTGGAGGTCCGATTTTGAAACATTACCTTTTCCGTATCTGTCATCCAATATACAAATGCCCAAGGTATGAACTCCCCTCCCCCCGTTTGGTTTGTGGATAACTTATTGGGGTATCAAAAGTTTTATGGGTATAGAGGATAATTATATGATTATTATGTTGGTCATTATTCCTTTATCAGTTTTGATAACTCTGTCTTTTGTGTGTATTATTAGAATGTATTTGTAGTTTTGGATAGACAAAGCATGAATGAACTATATTTTCCGCTGCCAAATATAGTTATTAGGGTTTATTCTATCTTATGAAGGCATAAATATTACAGTTATCTGTACCAAACAAACTTTTTTTTTGAGGATTATGTTGTGCATAAGAAAGCCTCATGGAAGCTTATTCCATATAATGCAGGAATGCATAAAGCTCTTTCTTGTTAAGTTGCCCAGAAGTCGAAGGTTCATCGTACCGAAAAACCTGAAACTGCTTGCAGTTCCCTTATGTCAGATCCACAACAATCAGAAGGTGTGCCTTACTGTAGGAAATTCATTCCTTTCATTGCATGTACATAGATTAAAAAAAATAGACATTGATGTATTTCCAGCCTTTGCAGACCTATGGTTCGATAATCCCCGGAATCCCACAACTACTTTCAAAATACACATTCAACACAGTTCAAGTCTGAATAGCAGCCATATGATAAGAAAGGAAGTGGCTGATGTCAGTTATTTTTTATAGGCATCGTGTGGTATTACTGTATTTGCGTGCCTACAGGTAGTCTTTTCTTTTGTTCTTTTTATTATTATGCTTATATTGTTCTTGTATAACTATTGTATATAGATTGTACTATAGTGCTCTCTTGTTTTTGAGAAAGGGTGTATCTGCTTTTTGAAATGCACAAGACTTGTAACAAACACTCCACTATTCAATATTTGTATATGAAACCTTGTATGCTTGATGTAACATTGCATTTCTCGATTGATACATGAAATGGACATTATAATGTAAGTGTTAGGGACAATCAAATTCAGTCTCATTTCCAAGCTCAACATGTTTGATTGTTTTTGAAATTATGCATCTTTCTTATGAAATACATAAAAATGAAGTCGTGTATTTTGTTTTTCTGTAAATTCATATACTGCATAAACTGATGCCTTTGGTTAGAGGGCCTGTCTATCCCCACCAAACAATTTTCCAATCCCACCGATAAAAAAAAAAAAAAAAAAAAAACGGTGTTTGTCTGTTCCCATCGATTCAGTTCGACCGAATTCGATCGCCATTTTAAGTTTTGGGCGACCGTAATGGGTCGTCATTTCAGGTTTTGGGCGACCGGAATGGGTCAAACAGAGTTCAGAATTATATCTACTTATTTTTTGTAAACAAATAAATTTTTGGATTTATCCATCATATTCTACATTTATTCTTTCATCCAAACAACAACTAAGGGATTTAAAAAAATGTAAGTATATATACTTTCAATTAATTCAAATTTTTATAGAAAAATATTTTATTAGACAAATCTATATCATTTTTAAGCTTCGTTTGAATTCGTAGTTAAGATGAATTTTTGTTTGAAAACAAAAAAATGTACCAGTTGATTCAAACACATTTTATATCTGGCTTTTAAAATTTGTCCGTAACTTATGTAAAAAAAAATTGTTCTTATATTATACATTTAAGAATAATGATTTATTCTCCCTACATTACAACTCAGACTTGGAGTGATATGAAAGATTCAAGGAGGATACACGTCGTGAGATTATAAAAAAAAAATTATAAACTTTATTACAAATCCTATTCGACCAAATTCAGTCGCGCGAAACCTGAAATGGCGATCAAATCCGATCGCGCGAAACCTGAAATGGCGACCAAATCCGATCGAACTGGTTGAATCGATAGAGATAACAAAACACCGGTTTTTTTTTTTTTTTACTAGTGGGGTAAGAAAATCGGTGGGTGGGGCTAGATGAGCCCTTGGTTAGAGGAAACTAAGGGCTGCACCTGCAAATAAGCTTGCAGGAATGATTGTGTATCAGCTCCCTTGTTACCATTTTGTTCAAAAGAGATCCATCAACATTTATCTATTTTGATGGTTGATGATTTTAAACAGGGATTGAATTCCACTTAAAATGATAGGCATCAAACACAATACATGACTATTACTGATTTTATCTTAAGTAGGCACAATTCAAAGGATTTCTACACTCAGATCAAACATGTATCCACTGTTCCGATTATAAATTAAAAAAAAAAAACTTGTAAATCAACTAGTTCCATTGCTGGCCCCCCTCCTGTTCACAATCAAATTCAACCAGCTCAAGCTGTTCAGTCTTTCATAACGATCTCTAGTAATACTGTTGAGATTATTGCGATTGTAACACTTTGAGAGGAAGAAAAGCCACTATTTTCATAATGATGGAAACTGTTCAGAATAATCAAAAGAGAAAAACCAAATATGAAATGCAAACACCACACTCACTACAATCTATGATCAAAATCAGATTCCAGACATAATTTAAACCACAAAAACACTTAAATCAACCCAAATCATGCTCCCCCAAATCACCCCATTAGAATCAATCACCCCTTTGTCTTTCTCACCGCATCTCGTTCTCTCGGAACAATCTTAAACTTTCCAGTCAGTTGTTGCTGCAAAAGATAATCAACAAACAAATAAAAATAGGATAATATTAGAAATAATCTTGCCTACATTCAAAATATATATTTCATTATATGAAATATAAATTTTCATAAATCCTGCGAAACAATCTATTTCCTATGTTTTCAAAAGTCTCTTCAAAAATAAACTCAATGAAAAAATTATTTATATCTTTTAATAACAAAAATATGTTTTTTAAAAGACACAAAAACGAGTTTCTTCTTGATCAAATTTATTTAAACTATTATATTCAAGAGAAAAAAAAATCTTTACCTTCTTCCAAAGCTGGGTATGATCATGGCAGAACCCAGCAACAACCCCACCAGACCTCCCCCTCCCCTCCCTGTACTCAATACAGAGCTCCTCCCCAACCCCACAAGACACATGGAACCCCAACCCACACTTGGGCTCCGAACACTCAATCACACAACCCCCACCCACCACCCCACACACATAGCACCTCCCCATCCACCTCTCTTCGGCACCTCCGAACAATCAATCCCCTCCCTCCCCTCCGCGTCCCTGAAGAACACCTCCGGCACCAAAACCGCGCAGAGCACGTGTGCCCACCTTCCGTCCACCGTCGGCTTGGTGGGTCCTCCCCCCTTCATCGGACAGAGACAGCAGTCATAGCCGGCGGTGACGTCGTCCGACCCACACCTCGAACAGAGCCAATCCCCGTCGGGCACGGCGCGGGTGAGAGGGTCGCCGTAGCAGGTAGCGTGGACCATCAGGTCGCACCCGTCGCAGAACACGATTGGGTCCGTTGGGTCCCCGTCGGTGCTCCCGCAGACGGCGCAGGAAATCCCGTCGTCGTCGTCGTTGTCGTCGTCGGTGGGTTTGGGTTCTTCTTCGGGTGGGTGTTCGTTGAGGTTGAGATTGGGTTTCTTGGGTTCGGGTTCGTCGTCGACGAGGGGGAGGGGGGAGCCCGGGCCGAGGGCCCAGACGCGCTTCTTGGCTGGGAGGGTGTAGGTGGTGGGGGTGGGGAGGGGGGAGGATTGGTGGAGGAGCTTGTAGCGCTTCAAGAGGGGGAGGTCATGGAAGCTTTTGTTGTTCTCCATTGTAGAGAGAGAGAGAGAGGGATGTGTTGTTCTTGGTGATGGTAATGGTAATGGCGGGGGAAGAAAGAATGAGGGGGTTTTGTTTTCATGTTTTTGGGTTTTAATTAATTTGGCGGGAGAGATTTGGATGTGTTTTTGGGACGCCCGGGTTTGAAATTTTGGAAAATAAAATTTGATTGAATGGAGAGAGGGGGTTTTGATTTTTTTGGGGGGAACCATCTTTTGGTTTTGGTTTTGGTACTGGTTTGGATTTGATAATTTTGACTGGGCATATAAGATGGGCCATCTTTTTCAGTGGATGGAAAATGATATGTACAGCCCTATGAGGAGCACTGCTTGGCAGTTTTAATCAATTTTTTTTTTAATTTACACACATTTATTTAGGGTTATATATTAATATAAAAAAATAAAATATATACTAAGATATAATAGTATATTTTAAAAAATAAAATAAAATAAAATAATTTTTATATAGTATATGCGCTGCGGTGGCTAGGGGATATTTGAGCTATAGACGGAGATGCAAAATAGATCGAGTGTCTTCAGCATTCAGACACGATTTAGTGATGAGCATTATTACACTGTGTAGATGATAAAATCTGTCTTGGTTGAATAAAGAATAATTGTATTAAAATAAGTCAAGTATAAAAGAAAGAGTCACACCAAAGTTGGATGATACTCACTTCGGAGCCCAAGGTCTACCTTGGGTCACACTTCATATCGGGTCAGATCAAATTATGAATCTGGCCTGTTCAAGGAACGAAAGTTCAATATCTACACGCAGTTTTTTCTAGCCTTAATGAGTTATATGCCTCGTTGAAATTTTTTCACATTTTCTGTGATGATATTATTAAATTAACTAAAGTATATATTTTACCCTTTATAAATTAGCATATCTTATTAGTTAAGATTTATGATTTATAAGAAAATGAAAACACGTGCAAATTGTAAAATGGACTAGCCATAAAAATTTCCTTCTTTTTTTTAAGTGTATAGTTAATTAATGAAGTAGATTATGTTATAAAAACAAAGTATTGCTCGCATAAATCGATTGCATATGTTTTTTATGTTTTGCATAATGAAGTATATACTATATTAAATATTTTCATATACGATAAGTGACGTGATGATTGCAAATGAGACTGCAACATCACTGATTGTGCTAGTGATGCTATATATAGTCCATCAAGGATGTCGCTTGACTTCTACAAACTTGTCCAACTAGATATATATATATATTTTCCTAAACATTGTTATAGTTATTTTTTTATTGATTAATCTTCCCTACCCTTTCCCAAGTATAAATTAAGAACAGTATTTGAGGAACTATAAAAAATGGTGCTTACGAAATCAATATTAATGATGAAGCTGTTTAAGCCTTTCAAAAGTTTCCAGGTTTGAACCGTCAACAAAAACATCATTTTTATGTCGATGAGGTTGTTTTGAAAACATATTTTCAACTCTACTGAAAAACTCAGTTTTATTTTTTGAATGGACTCAGTCCCACTTAGACTTATCATTTGGATGTCAAACCAAGACAACACTTTCTATATAGATTTCTAATGATGATTTTTTGTTTTTTATTTTCACATTTGATTAAGACTACATACATTTCAATAAGAATGACATGTGTCTACTCATTATTTGGAAAACTTGTTTAACAAGATGTGAAGAAAAGTCCATGGAGAACTTCATTACGCGTATACAATGGAATGTATTTATCAGTGATGGAGAAAATGAAACGTATAACAGAATGTGATACATTTGAATTCCTGATATCTAATGGATCTAGCTACTTTTGAATTATGCATTGCATGTGGATATGGATGAATCATGATGATCTAATTATAACGATCATTTTGTTTATATCAAAGTTAACCGTCACTAGCTATAGCTAACTATTCATGTTTATCTAATATGGGATAAGTTTTTGGTCTTATTCACACCAATTCCACTCTATTCCGATCCCCATATATTCGGTTACACAAACAGGAGCTTAGAAAGTATATGACCACTACCCTTGATGGTTTCCTACTCGAATGCAATATTCTTTCCAGGAAAAGTGCAATATAATTCATGTATAAACGAATATACCAGTTAAATTTTAAAAAACAATTCAAATATCCAATAAGATATTAAGATGACACAAATGGAACCTGTCACACTTAATTATATATATAGTGAAATCCGATTCACTTGACGTCTTACCATTAAATTAATATGTGCATGCATGCAATCCAATATAAAATGTTTAAAATGCTGTAAACCATTTTGTTGAGTTACAAATTAAAAATGATATATTAAACATTTTTGTCTTAAACAAAGCTCATGTTAGTCCATAAAGGATGTCAATTGACCTCTACGAAGTCGTCCAACTATATATACATTGACAATCATTTATTTATTTTCCTAAATATTATTATAGTTGATTAATTAATCTTCTCTAGCTAGCCTTTCAAAAGCATAAAAGAACAGCATTTGAGGAACTATAAACAATGGTTCTTAGCAAACCAATATTAATAATGATGAACTGTTTAAGCCTTTCAAAAACAACATTTTTCATGATTTCCGAAAATATATATATTTTTTTCATTCTAATGAAAAACTCGGTTTTATATTTTAAATGGACCAAGTCCACTTAGACTTATCATTTAGATGTCAAATCAAGACAACACTTTCTACATGGATTTCTAAAGATAATCTTTTGTTTTCACATTTGATTAATATTCACTTTCATTGTTTAAAAAGAATGACATGTTTATACTCGTTATATAGTTGGATTTGGAAAACATGTTTAACAATATGTGAAGAAAATCTCCATGGAGAAATTCAATTACGCTTATAAATGTAATTATATTATCAGTGATGATTCAATGGAACAATATGGATATGTGAGACATTAAATTCCTGCTAAACTTTCTTGAATTGTGGGCTGCATATGGATATATAGTTTCCTATGCATGATTATCTAATAAGACGATTTATTGTTTAAATCAAAGTTAGCTTGGTTCATCTTCCATTGAACAAGAAATGTCTAACTGTGTGCATTAAATATATATAATAATTATGCCTAATAAGGTAGAATAAATTAATCCATATGTATGTTTATATCTGGAGAAGTAGATATAATCTATTTGTATTAATCAATTTAAAATTATAATTATATTCTAATAAGACTACAACAAAGCAGATAAATGAATAGCAACCAAATAAAAACTCGATCTAATTATCTTTAAAATGATCAACTACATTATATATATAATTATATATATGTGATCTTCGTTAATTTATGTCTATGGAGAAAATACTAGAAACAAATTATGCTTATGAAACCAATTACATCATGTGTCGAGGAGGTCTCTGATGACAAACTTTCAAATATTGTTGCGTGATTTGAATAATCTATCCTAATATAATGTCATTGTTTAATTTATCTAAGTTTGGAATTGATTTTTGACACGTTGAGAAACTCAAACATGCACTCATTCCTAGACACTCTGTCTGGATGTCAAACAAAACAATAATTTCCACTTGGTTTTCAAACAACCCCAATATTTGGATTCACATTTGATCAAGACCTAGAAATATGTATTTACTAGATAGTTGGATTTAAAATTCATCTCTAATAGAATGTCGTCATATAGAGACTTACAAAGATTTTATAGATATTAAATGCAGTGTCAATTAGCAAATCTAAAATTTAAGTACCAAATCCCATTCTCAGAAAACAAATTTTAAATATGAAATTAAGATATATAAAAGCAGAAATGTTATTATTTTTGAATTAATACTTAGTGTTTGTTCTTTTTTTTTTTTGGAAAACATCCAAATAACACCCTATAAACTGCCTGAAATCCAAATAATCTCTTGACATTTCTTGAAATCCATATAACCCCTACATTTATGTAAATCCAAATAACCACATGAGTTAAAATTTCATTGATAGATGATGAATATTTTATGAATATTTCATTCAATTAACTTTAATTGAAAACACAATATATCAAAAATCTCCTACAATATGTTAAAAATGTGGAAAATCCTAAATAAATGATGATTTTTTACCCTTCTGGATAGATTATAAAACCTTATTCGGTAAGGTAAAATTATCATTTACAGATGATTTTTTTTCCATTTTTAATACATTGTAGGAGATTTTTGATTTACTGTGTTTTCAACAAGGGTTAACCAAAGAGAATATTATCAAAATATTCTTCATCTGTCAACAGAAATTTAACTCAAGGGACTATTTGGATTTACATAGATGTTTTCAAGGATTTATATGTAGGGCTGGTAAATGAATCAAGCCGCTCGGGCTCGACTCAGGCTCGGCTCGGTTTAAGCTCATTCAAGCTCGTTTAATTATACAAATGAACGAACTTGAATAATTTTTAAAGCTCGGTTAGGCTCGGGACTTGGATCGAACTTCATTTTGTGTTCAAACTCGACTCGTTTGTGTTATAAAAAACTTAATTAAAGCTTAATTAAACTCATTTGTAAAATCAGATAATTAAATCAATACAAAATTATGCTCGTTTAGGCTTATAAACTTGGCTATTTAAGTCTAAAATTTTATTTTCTACCGCTAAAAACCCTAAAATGAAGAAGAACGCTTGGCTCGTTGAGGCTCGTGAGCTTGGCTCGGCTCGGCTCGGCTCGACTCGTTCAGCTCGTTTACCACCCATATTTATATGGATTACAGAAAAAGTTTGAGAGTTATATGGATTTCGGGACAGTTTAGGGGTTATATGGATTTTTCCTTTTTTTTTTTTTTTTTTTTTTTTTTTTTGTATAGATCCACCACCTCCACACACGTCACGTTTTGATGATGACAGAAACTAATATTTGTAGAACACACATCAATAAATCTCAAAGTAAGAAGAGAGAAATTTTAAGACAAATGTTCTCATTGCTCTCATTTTTAGCCTCAAATGGAGTACGGACACCATATTTATTTTAATTTTTTAAAACTATTATATATCATTTAATAAAATATATTGTATAAATGTATGGCCTAATTTATAGAAAATATAAAAATACCACACACAAAGCGTATATAAGACAACAAATGGGCTATAAGAGAACTTTTTCTTATTTTCTTTAGGTCCCTAAAGTGGCTGAATTATTTTTTTTAGGATCCCTAACACTAACAGTAATTTCATTTTGTGTGCATTCTTCTAGTTAGACCCCCAGCTTTTATACATGTTACAGGTTCTGTGTATTCCACTGTACACTGTTATACCTGTTACAGGTTTTGTGTGTTCCACTTTATACGCTGTTATGCATGTTGCATGTTCTATGTGTTGCAGACGGGGTGACATCGGTGGGCGAGATCGGGACTCGGGAAGGGTGGAGATCGCGGATGGGGTCGCATGAGGGGGTGGGGGCGGCGATGGGGTCCGGCTCCAGCGGGAGGCCTCGGGGGAGGTCAAGGGGGGCATAATGGGGGGTGCTAGTGGAGGTGAGATCCGCGCAGTGGGGGGGAGGGGACTGGTGGAGGTGGTCTCACCATTTTCATTTGTTTGAGGGAGAAAGAGAAAATTGGAGGAGAAAGAGCAAAACATATTGAGTTGGGGGTAAAAGAGAAAAATATGACTCAACAACTTATTTTAAGCTAAATTATGCTACTTTTAAATTTGAACATCCAAATGAAATTTTCTTGAATATAATCACTTATGCTAAAGGCATTGCCTTATATAAATCTCATGAATAGATTTATGCTATGTTAATAACTTCTATCTTCTACAACTCTTTTTATGGAATACTGCAATTGACTAGAATTTTTAGTAAGAGAAAATAAAGTGGTTATGTTTGATTATGTATTTTGGTCCCCTATTCTTTTGACCAAAACACCTCAATATCTCATACCTACACTTTCTCCATTCATACTTCCGTGACCATATGTGATACACAAATATGATTAGCTATCTTTATTTCTTAGACAGTCACATTGTTTGATAAATTTATATTTTCCATATATAAGACAAAGAAAAGTACCATGAACAATCTATGGGGACTAAAGACAACAGTGATTACGAAATCAGTGGCATCAGACCTTCATGAAAATGTCCATTTTAGGCTGGGAATTTTTCTCTTGATGAGTATTGTTTGAATTGGTTATTAGATTTCACTATACAAAGTATTCCAAGACTCCTTTTATTAGGTCAATAAAAAAACAACATTTTCTACATAGAAATTTGGAAATGACAAATTTTTGGTCTGGCATTTGATTAAGACTAAAGATGCATAAATTTTCCAAATTTTTGGAAGTACCATGTATAGAGACTTTTTTAGAATTGAGTGGACCTTGCCGCATTCAATGACTTTTTTTTTTTTTTTACAACAAAGACCCAGATAAGGTGATAGTCCTAACTATATGATAAACTACTAAATTAACATGGGACAACAAGAGCCCTGAGAAAACAATGAGTTAAAACCCACAATACCCAGCCCATAAGTCTGTATACCAATTTTTTTGCTTCCTGCGAGCAGCAAGATTTGATCCTGATGGGGGGGCGCCCCGCCCCTATCGACTACGTTAAGCGTGGGCGGGACTTGACAATGGCATAGAATGATGAAATTTGAAGAATCACATAACAACGCTATATAACTTTGTTTTTTGTTTTTTTTTTTTTTAAAACGTTATATATAACCTTTATATGCATCTCCGCATGCAATCTCATTTATCTAATAAGATATATATTTTTTTAAATATGCAATGGTTTATTTTTTTAATGCAAATGGGCATATATAATATAGGAAAAATATTAAAAAAACTCTTCTAAAAGTTAAAAATACTCAAATCAGTCACTTTTTAGAATTATACCTAAAAAGGTCATATTTCACAATTTTAGAAATGTGATTAATAACTTAATTCAAACTATGTTATCTACTGAATTTAAATATTGCATCACAGGGTATGTTAGTCTTTTTAATTGTTTAACACCCCCAATTGTGAAACAAGAATTTTATGGTAAATAATTTTTAAAATGATTTATTTAAATATGTGCAAACTTTTAGAAGATATTTATCATGGGTATTTTTCCGTATATCTAAATAACACTATTAATATTTAAATCTAGAATAGCTTAAAAACTTGAAAAAAAAATTTATAAATTTTACCTCAGTTTAGATATTCTAAACTTTCTAACACGCTCTTTTGGGGCACTCAACTATATATATATATATATATAATATGTGAATATATATATATATATATATATATTTGAGAATGGAGTAAAAGTTCTTATGCAATGATATCATGCTCTGATAAAATGATAGAAATAAGGGAGAGAAAAAATTGAAATAATGAAACTTCTAAAACCCTTGTTCCAGTTGGAGAGGGACTAAAATCCAAAAAATATATTAGTACAAGGTGGTGTTACACGTGTAACACACTGACAATTTTGACTAATATTTAACATTTTTGATAGCATACTTAAATTTTTATAATAACATGTAAAACAATCTCATAATAACAAATCTATCTAATATCTTTAACACCCTCTCCTAAACTCTGAAGGGTTGTACCCTTAGAGTTTACACAAAGATGATAAACTAAACATCTTATTTTCAAACACCTCCAATTTATTTTTGTGAATTGATAATCGTCATCTGTCTTTTGGATCCATCACTTCGCTCCCGCTCTTCTTGAGTCAGTCAAAGTCGCTCCCGCTCTTTGAGTCAGTCAGAGTCGCTCCCGCTCTTCTTGAGTCAGTCAGAGTCGCTCCCGCTCTTTGAGTCAGTCGAAGTCGCTCCCGCTCTTTGAGTCAGTCAGAGTCGCTCCCGCTCTTCTTGAGTCAGTCAGAGTCGCTCCCGCTCTTTGAGTCAGTCGAAGTCGCTCCCGCTCTTTGAGTCAGTCAGAGTCGCTCCCGCTCTTCTTGAGTCAGTCAGAGTCGCTCCCGCTCTTTGAGTCAGTCGGAATTGCTGGTCAACTAGATCAGATGGCGCACGTAGGGCTCACGGAGGTTCAAAGAGAAGACGGAGGGCACAGACGAACGCGGACAGGCAGCGGAGACAGCACGCGGACAATGGTGGTGGAGTTCTTTAACACCTTCTCCCAAACTCTGAAGGGTAGAACCCTTAGAGTTTGCATAAAAATGAGACGACGGTGGAAACAGTGACGGACGGCCGGTGGCGGTTGGTGCAGACGAGCGCGAACATGCGCCAACAGAGAAGAAGAAATAGAAGAAACGCGACGCGAATGGCGATGCAAACGGTGCAGACTAGCGCAAGAAGAGAGGCGCGCTGACAGAGAAGAAGAATAAAGAAAACAACGGTGCGCGGGAACAACGACGCACGGAAATAACGGTGCGCGAAAAACAACGGCGCACGAAAACGACGGTGCGCGAATACGATAGCGCACAGAGGCAGCGATGCTGCATAAAAACGACGCCACTTGGCGAACGACGACGGCGTGCGAAGTTGACGGCACGCGAGACGATAACAACAGTAGCGTGCGAAAACGACAACGCTGGAACAGGATCTCAAAGAAGAAGGAGACCCAAGGAAGAAAAGAAATAATGATGTTGCAACTGACGGAAATCAAAAGAAAATGGGAAAAGACATATACGGATGCGTAGAGAATGAAAAACTGAACAAAATGAGTACCTGAATGACTAGTTTCGGAGTCCGAACGAGGTCGTAACAATCCAGGAAAGAAACGCATCAAAAACAATGTCGACGATGGTCGGCGATGCTGGACGACGACCGGCGGCAGTCGGACGGTGGCCAGAGGTGCCGACAGATGCCGACGGTGACGGCAGATCCGGGCAGATGGGCTTCTGGATCCGGATCAGATCCGGGTGGACGCAGGTCGGTGGGCCGTACTACTGGTGTGGGATCTGGGTCAGGTGCACGATAGCGCAGATTTGCGCTATCGTGCACTAGATTTGTTTTTTTTTTTTGTTTTTGCTGCTGCTGACGTGGACTCCACCAACTCTCTCTTTCTTTTTTTTTCTTTTTTTCCGGCTGCGGCAGTGCGGACGGGGCCGGGGCAGCGCCCGGCTCAGACGTGTATCCGGGGCAGTGGGGGCGACGTGCGACGAACGTCGCGAAGAAGATGACGAACGCGAACAACGGCGCGATGAAGACAACGACAACACAACGACGATGGTCAAAAATCCTCCCCCACTCCGATTGAAGACTCCCCAATCGGAGCGGGGAAGAAGAAGATAAATTTTTGTGGATCTAGGGTTTATGGCTCTGATATCATGTTACAATAAAAGAAAAAGGGAAATCTTGTTGTTGTATTAGAAGAGTTAAAGACTCTATTTATAGATACACAAAGGAAACCCTAAATATCAGAAAAGGAAACTAATAATATCACAATAATGATAATAAGTACATAATATTCTCATAATAATTATTCTTTAACAATTTGAAAAACTTTATAAGATTTGTGGTCTTTTTCCAATAATTTATTGGAGTTTGATCAACAAGTACTTGACGATGATAGAATAATTAATCTTGAAAATATATCCAGTGATTATTTCAAGGATGTTAAATATTGGGTTTTAGTTTAAGGAATAAAAAAAATGATTTTTGCATTTACTAATTTAATTTATTTCATAAGAGAGACAATCAACTATCAAAATTAAAACTTGAAAATGTTAGTTATATATGTCTGTATTTTTAAATCTGTCATATCATTCTTTTTCAATTGAACTACCTAAAAAGAAAAGCTTTTTTTTTCTTCTCTCTAAAACCTGGAGGACCAATTAGATCTCTAACTTTCTAAAGAAGAGGAATCAAATCAGCTTGCCATTTTTGGTCTCCTCAAATTCACATGTGACCAACATGATTCAACTTGATTAAAAAAATATTATATAGTAAATAAGATATACCATTCAAAAAGACCAACTTATACAAGGTCTTAAGTTTTCATTTTTAAACATTTTAATCAATACTGTATATGCAACCTATATAAAATATACTTGCCTTATAAAGACTTGCTTAACATCTGAACATTTGTTCATTTTTAACTTTAACTATATTAAATAAAATAATACAATTTTGATAGGGAATTGAAATACGAATATCGGTTTATTCTCATTTATTTACTCCATTTAATCTTAGAAATATAACAGAGTTTTGGATTTATTCCTTTCTCTTTTTCATGTTATTATCCTTTTATTTCTCTGTTCAAACAGGCATCAGATTCATGTTTGGGAAATGTTTTAACCAGTAATTAATGATTATATTCCATACAAAGAAGAAAGTACCACGAACATTGTATGAGGGACTAAAGACAACGTACAGTGATTACGTAATCAGTGACATCATGTGGGATTTTCAAGATTAATAACTACTTTAGCTTTTCAAATTAAATGTTGATGAGGGTTGTTTTGAATTGGTTTATCAATTCTAATAAACAATTTTAATTGTTTCACTTTATGAGACTCGGTTTTTTTTTTTTTTTTTTAAGAAGAGATAGATATGCTCCTTAATTATATTAAGAAAAAGGATGCCCAAAAACTCGATATTCTTAGACACCTCTCTCATGTCAAACTTGAAAACATGACAACAAACTTTACATTAAAATTAAATATTCATGCACGGATAATTTTTTTAAAAAAAATTAAGTGGACCTGGCCGCTTTTCGTTGATTTGACACACTGGATAAAATGGAGAATTTGATAAAGTTTATAATTGGATAGCAAAATGTATATATATATATATATATACACCGAGTGATATGGATCCGATGTGCGTCGTCCGATCGCGGGTCTATCGTATCCAACGGTCGAGTCGCACCCGACCGTCTGATGCGATGGACCCGTGATGGAGTGGTCGACACCGCACGCGACCGCACGTCTGAGGAGTGATTAGGTGTGGCGTGCGGTCGCGTGCGGCGTCGACTACTGGCCGTCGATCACGGGTCCATCGCATCAGACGGTCGGGTGCGATTCACATCGACCGTTGGATGCGATAGACCCGCGATCGGACGACGCACGTCGGATCCGCATCGTGCGGCCCGGCACACTATCACTCGGGTATATATATATATATATATATATATATATATATATATATATATATATATATATATTTTCGATAATATGCGGTCGGTGCGGTCGTGCGGATTCGACGTGCGTCGTCCGATCGCGGGTCCATCGCATCCAACGGTCGACGTGAATCGCATCCGACCGTCCGATGCGATGGACCCGTGATCGACGGCCCGTGAATCGCGACCGCACGACCGTATAATATCACGACTCTATATATATATATATATATATATATATATATATATATATGGTCGCGATTACTTGCGGTGTGCGGTCGGTGCGGTTTGCGACGTGGGCCGTTCGATCGCGGGTCCATCGCATTCAACGGTCGACGTGAATCGCACCCGACCGTCCGATGCGATGGACCCGTGATCGACGGCCCGTGATCGATCGGACGACGCACGTCGGATCCGCACCGTGCGGCCCGCCGCACGCTATCACTCAGGTATATATATATATATGGTCGCAATTACGTGCGGTGTGCGGTCGGTGCGGTTTGCGACGTGGGCCGTTCGATCGCGGGTCCATCGCATTCAACGGTCGACGTGAATCGCACCCGACCGTCCGATGCGATGGACCTGTGACCGACGGCCCGTGATCGCGCACCGCACCGACCGCACACCGCACGTAATCGTAACTCTATATATATATATATATATATATATATATATATATATACGCTCGCGATTAGGTGCGGTGAACGGCAGGTGCGGCCGCGACATGGGCCGTTCGATCGCAGGTCCATCGTATCCGACGGTCGATGTGAATTGCACCCGACCGTCCGATGCGATGGACCCGTGATCGACGGCCCGTGATCGCTGCCGCACCCGCCGTTCGCCGCACCTAATCGGTTCCCTATATATATATTAAGAAAATGTAGATATTTGTTACCCGATTTCATTTACTGAATTCAAATGACAAACTATGAAAGGAGGGAGAATAGAATCATAAAAACAAGAGTAAAGATAAGGCTAGGGTAATCAAAGGTACTTTCCTCCGGGTTAGAAGAGTCATCTAACCGACAGGAGGAGCTCGTCCCTTATCACCCGTCAATATGCAGGCTCCCATTGCGAAATTGAATGTCCTTTGTCTTTGTTATATATCGCCCCCAGTTCCGCATACATCTTTGAAACATCTCCCACATATTTTCTTGGTGCACACGTGCACCGTTGAACACCGTATCGTTTCGAGTCTTCCAGATCATCCACGCTCCCGCCAGTATAATAGCCTGCGTTACCACTGCCGCTAAGCTATTGTCATCCGCCCTCTTAAGCACTTTCCTGGCTTCCCATAATTCTTCGATCGTGTGGTAAGCCATTCGAATCCCGGTCTATGCCCCAATCTCCATCCAAAACACTCTTGTCACTGGGCAACTGCAAAACAAGTGTTGGACCGTTTCCGCCGTCATCGAGCATAGGGGGCATTCCGTTGGGTCGTTCGGCGCCCACTTACCGCGGTATGCCCTGGTAAGGAGTCGTTCTAAATACCAAAGCCACATAAACACCTTGATTTTCAAAGGGATTTTCAGCCTCCATGTTTACTTGTACTTCGGGTTTGTCTGAACCCCCCCGGACGCACTCCGCTCTCCATCATAAATAAGCTTGTTTGACCGAGTACACCCCGGTTGACCTCAGTCGCCAATGGATCCTGTCATCCTCTGCCTCCCGCATAGACATCGTGCTTAGCTTCTCCAACATCACCGTGAACTGGGTCATCTCCACCGCGCTAAGTCGCGCGCGCGAGAGCTCCACCTACCATATGCCCTAGGTCGGTAGAAAGAACTCCGCCACTGGTCCATCCCTCTTGATCGCCAATCGGTTAATGTCTGGTACTACATCGCAGAGGCACTCGTCCCCGCACCATCTTTCCGTCTAGAAATGAATCGATCTCCTGTTCCCACTTCCACACCATCACCCTCTCCAAGTCCTCGCGGTCCGCGAATAAACCTTTGCTTAGTTGTGTCGCCCTTGCATTCAACGTGGGCCATTGACGGTCGCCGATTCCCGATTCCCGATAGCAAGATGTATATACAACATAACCATTCATGCATTTCATTTTATCAGTGAAATATATGTTTAGCTAGCTAAAAACATGATTTTTTTTATTTATTGTGTAAATAAGCATAAAAAATTTATTTTAAAAATCATGTTTGTTTGGTGAAATTCAAAGAAACAAACAGGTGAAGGTAGACCTACCAGCTTATGGCTGTAAAATCAGTCATAGAAGGACCCTCAGTCACAAAAAAATTATTTCAGATTACTGATCACTTCACCAAAAAGAAAAAAAAAACTTGGTAGCTTGAAAAGATAATATATATTCAATGGTTATTTGGAAGTCAGATTTTGGGTTTTAGTTGTTACTGAATGTATTTAATGTCATTTTTTAAAATGTATTTAATTTCGTTATTTTAATTTATTTTGTTATATTCTATAATTAAGCATGACAATCTATGATCAAATATATAACTTACAAGTTTTAGATATTGAATGGTGGATTTGGAGTCTGGATATTCGCGAGTCCTTCGAATCATTCTACATAGAAATTTTATTTGACCTATACAAAATTAAGAAAATTTCTTTTTCCAGATCTTTTAACTGGAAGATCAATTAAATCTAATTAATTACCAAGAAAAGTAATAAAAATTCGGCTCTATAATATATTCTCCTCAAATCCACATAACTGTCTAGTATGCCCATGCATGGAATCATGGTAGAGGGCATCACTCTTATCTAAGGCATCTACGTCTATCAATGGATCGCGGGTCGATCCAAACCCGACCCAATAAAAACGTAAATGCCCGACCCAAAGGATCCGATAAAAGACGTAAATACTCGACCCAAGGGATCCGATAATCAAAATGGGTCGAGTCTGATCCACCTTGACCCGATTTTATGGACCCGATTAACCCAACCCAAAATACTATGTAATGTTTTTTATTTATGATCCAACCCAACACCCATGATTCAACCCAACCTTTATAACTAAATACTGAACAATTATTTAAATTTTTCAGCATTTGAAATATTTTTATAACATTTTGACTTCACATAAAAGCATAATAATCCAAATCGTATTCCAAATGTTCCCTCATAAAACATTAAAAAATCAAAATAATGTAAAACTATTTATAATATACTAGATTTTACTAAAAAAATAACAAATGAAGTCATTGTAGGTCTTTAAGAAATTCATCGACCTCTCTTTGTCTTGCCTGAACTTGTTAATGTGTCGATCCCACCCGATCCGACTTGAACCGAGACCCAAAATGAATCCGATCTAAAAGACTCGACAACCAAACAGGTTGGGTCCAGGTCCACCGCCGACCCGACCCAACCCGGCCCGATCCATTAACATGCATACTCTTATATCTAGACACTCTGGTAACACAAGTTTATTCACGAGAATCATATCTTTTTCGACTTTTTCGTTGTTAAAAAGTTTACTCCCACAAAACATTCTTTTTATACTTTATGAAAAGCATCTTTGAATTCACATGTAACAGTAAATCTGAACACAAATTTTGAATTAATTAATGATGGGGAGGATTTTTTTTTTATTTTGCAATAGCAAAATCATTCAAAAACATGTTTCTAGATAAACTCCCTTTTTCAAATTTTTAGGGCCCGTTTTGCAAAATGGGGTTTATACCTATTCTAAGAATTGTTGACTTTATCAGTAGAATAAGTGATTTTATTCTGTGTTTTAAATTATTTTCATTGGGAAACGTAATAATAAAGTGAATGTGTTTGGTTGATGAAGAATAAAATGTGAATAAAGTGTAAAAAGTTGATGATGTGTTCATTGATGTATAGGTGTTGCAGGTGATTTGAAATGAAAAAAGAAAAAAAACTGGGACCCCTTATAATTGTTGTTGGAATAGACTAATTCCATGGAAAATGAAGGTTCACCCCTTTAATGTTATTCCAACATTCAAATACCACCTTATTCCCCTCACACAAAACCTTTTTTTCCCTATTCCCTGCCTATTCCCACCCATTCCTTCCCTAACCCTCTACCCAAACAGGGCCTAAAGAATTAAAGTGTTTAGCCACCTGCAACCCATATTTTTTTTTATTATTATATATATATAATGAAGGTTTTGATGACAAGTCCAAAAAGATGATTAGCATGCATGTGTTCAGCCAGCATGCACGTGTTTTAAGATTGCTTATCGTTTACATATATAATATATAATATGGATCATCTACCAAGTACCAAACCAATGCATTAAAAAAACAATATAGATCTTTCAGGCAACAGCGTTTGATTATGCGATTAGACGATTTTTACGTTTGGAGGAAGCTAATTCTGTAATCGTGTAATCAAACAGTTTTACAATAACAATTCTTACATACAGATTTCAAGTAAAAAATGTCTAAATTAAAGCTGTGATTGAAGAAAGCTATGGGAAGACAGCTTCCTCCAGAATCTGTTTTAAAAATGTTTTTAGAAAATCAGTTTTACAATCCCGCCACCAAACACAACTTAGCTTATGCATCCTCTTTTACAACTTTTTTTTTTAATTGAGGAATATATATATATATATAAATACACATGCACCTTCCAATTAGTTGGCGGGTCTTCCAAACCTAAACGCAAACATTGCATTTAAAACATGCATCTTAAGAGAAAAAAAAATGTCATTTATTGAGTAAACACTTTTGGTCCTCTCCTTTGAAGCAGCAAAAATAACCTTTGATCGAATCAAAATTGATGTGGAAGTGTCACATAATGTGCAATGAAAAGTCATGTTTAATTTTATTTTTCTAAGCTGAAGATAGAAATGCATCTTCATCGACTTCAGTCTTCACCAATATTTTGCCTTTTTAAGACTTTCTTCCTTTCCGTTTTGACTGCACAAAATACGAGAATTGAATTTACAACTACAGATTGGATCCCAACATCTATGTCAGATTTCTCAGTCCCATTAAATGATTCCTAAATAAACACAAAATCTTACATATTAAATATATGAGATGAATTAAAATATATGAGATAATATAAGAGAAAGAAGAAATAGAATAACAAGAATGGAATTACATGAATTTTATTTATAAACTCAAAAACCAAAGTCACTCAAATCAAAACAAAGTTTGCTAATTAAATCATTCAGTTGAGATTTAATTTTATCCCGTTACAATTCAATTAACTCCTTATTCCTAACAGTTCCAACATCATGAGCTTTGTCCCGATCAAATGTAATTTCCACTAATAACAAAAGTCACTTTCAGCTCTGGTCAAAACCACAAATTGTTTGGAAAAAATTACTCAATGTAACAAATGAACAGCTGGGTTTTAAACTGTTGGACGGTGATATATATAAAAGGCAAAAATAAAAATCCCAAACCATTCTATGATGTCTAAAGAGTCTGAACTTGTCAACTTAAAAAGTTCAATGTATATTGATCCGTTATCAAAATTGTGATGTGATTCAATTATATTCATTCCTCTTAATTAGAAACAGACATGTGGAGACTGACATGTACATGTTTTTAGAATCGGTCATTTAAGAATTCAATAATTTATGACTTATATGTCTTGAAACAATAAAAAGTGTGGTGGAGTTTGACAGTTAACCTGACTCTGTTGGTCAATTTGATTTGGAATTCTAACAATCAGGTTCAATTCATTTACATGCATGTATATGTTTTTAGAATGGGTCAATTAACATTAAAACGTGTAGGGGATTGACAGTGAACCTGGCTCTCCACCAACATGGAAATAATGGAAGATGTACCTTAGTGGGTCCATATTTAATTTTGGTAGTTGTGGAGTTCAAATCATCAAGTAACAACTTAGAACCACCCAATATACAAAATTAAAGTATTTCGATTAGTTTACTGTATAATCGTAAAGTGAAGCATATATTTCCACATAAATTAAAATACAATATCAAGTGATTTTAATGCATGCATTTTTTTTTCTAATAAAGTATGTGAATATATAATCTCGTCTCCCATTTGTTTGGGTGAAACATAAACAAAGAATATGGGAAATAAAAGAGAAACAAAAAAGGATATTCTCGATAACTATTCTTGGGGGTGTTGAAATTGCATTTAAAAGCTTATCTATGTCAATGAATAAAAATATTTTTATGTGTTATTTAAAACAATTATCTTATTTAACACTTCACACATATCTAAAAATATGTCACATACATTTATCATATCATACACATCGATCTTTCACACTTATTCTAAACACAAATATACAATTTATACAGGAGTATAATTGTCATATAAAAGTCATAAATTTCTATCCACCACTTATCATTGATTTATTCAAGGAAAACCAAAGAACAAAAATATCACTTTTACAATATTTTTCAATGAGAATAGAAATTAAAATGCAAAATTTGCTCATCCTGCATGGATTATTATCTATCCCGTTATAGTTATTGAGGGTGAACAACTCTATATCGCATCCCAAACAAGGGTTTAAGATTTTGATGACTGACTTAGGTTTGTTATTTATTTTTAGTAGATTTAGATAAGTTTGTTATGAGTATTTTTAATAGTTTAGTAGATCTAGACCGGTTAGTGAATAGTTTCACATCTAGACCCGATTCGATATGATGTGTGAGAACCTGACATGTTGGACCCAGACTTTGACTTGACTAATCTGTTTTCGAAAACCTGGTCGGCTCTGGGTGGGACACAAGACTCGACATAGAGTACTTTGACCTGACTAACGTGTTTTCTAAAACCCAATCAGGTTTAGGTCCACCCCGACCCGCTCCATGGAACTAAGGGAGCCTAAATAATGAAATCACATGGATAAAGTTCCAAAGTGGCCCATTGGATTATCACTCACTTATTCATATTCAAATTGGGTTCGAATTATCACAACCCTCAACCCAAACCCAAACTAAAAATTAGATTCAGACTACTCAGGTTCACTATTTACATGCATTCAGGTTGAACGTGAACACTTAAACAGTAATACCCCAATCAAAACATCCCCAAATGACAAGGTGGCTCAAGTTGGGTTGGGTCAAACCCACACAAGTTTAACCCTAAATCTTGCTGATATTAACAAAAGAAAAAAGGTTTTTTATTTTTAAGTCCCCATAAACTATATGATTTAGTATCGATCTCACTTCTTAATATTTCAGTTTACGTCTTCAGATATAAAAAATATGTTCTTTTTAGTCCCTGTGAGGGACTACAAAAAAACCAAATAATTTAGTGACAGGTCCCTCCTAGGGACTAAAACATACTTTTTAAATCTAGAGACTTAAATTGAAACATGAAGAAGTGAGAGATTGATCACTAAATCATATAGTTTATAGGGACTAAAAAATAAAAAACCCAATAAAAAGGGGTTATTTAGCTTCCACCCCTCCCAAAACAGGCAAATTATCAAAAACCCCTAAAAAACTCAATATTATTTTAAACCCCCTTAAAATGTTATTTTGTTTTGTAAAAAATCCAACAATCAACAAAATAAGAATGTTAGGAGAATATTTTATCTCAACAAAATAGCCCATATACATATATTGAGATGAAATATTCCCTAACATTCTTATTTTATTGATTGTTGTGTTTTTTACAAAGTCAAATAACACTTTAAGGGGGTTTAAAATAATATTGAGTTTTGGAGGGTTTTTTTTATAATTTATCTGTTTTGGGAGGGGTGGAAACTAAATAACCCATAAAAAAAATTGTCACCATCCCTTGTGAATTGACTATAATTCCACATATCGTGTGGCAGAGAGAACAATATTTCACATTATACATACTTTGTTCAGACCCACCCACTAGTATGCGTCGACTCTGCATTGAATTCTTCAAAAGTTTCCTTCAATTCTCACGTGGAAATAATGGGATTATTCTCTCGAGTTGTTGATAAGCTTAAAAATTTAATCAACAAACAAAATTTCCTCTGAATTGGACAAAATGAACACGCCTTTGACAGTTGATCACTACATACAATATTTATGCATGCAGTCATAAAAGACCCTCTATATTTTAGTCATGTTTTTCTAAAGAAGCGTATAATGAGCTCACCCTATGCATACTAACAGAGGCAATGTTGAAGAAGCAATCAATCATTGACTAAATTATTAGGAACTCTATTTTTTGTTATTCAATTATAATTTAATTTAGAAGACCTAAGCTCATTGTTGTTAAGGGATTATATATGTACGTTATCCATATAACTTGGGGATGCACGCATGTTCATTACATGTACTCTGTTTTAATTATAGGGATTTTTATAAGATCAGGCTAATATTTCAAGAAAATGTTAGTTTGATACTATTTATTGACCACATAGTATATATATTGATATTTAAGTATATATGAGTCTTGAAGTGTAGCAAGTCATAATAAAATCAATGTATGCGTGCACGTGAGGTAAGGATATCATATTAATTTTAACTCTAATTTTCTTTCCCAAAACTATATATAATTATTTGATCAAGAGTGTTGTTATACATAATTCGTGTGGACAATCTCGTGAACAGTCTGTGTACCTCTATAACAATCCAGTGAGATATATATACCTCCTTAGATAAGATTTTTATCTTGTTTTTTTTTTTAATTTATATATTTGCTAAAAATAGGTCCATTATGAATTCAAAATGGAATAATATATATACATTTTTTCATCAAAAAAACATATACCTATCTAATTAGACGAGGTTTATTATTAAAATTAAAACATGTGTAGACTATTTTTATATTAATCCGGATTTATAACGTTATTAAAGATAAAATAAACACAAATATGAGTAGATGGAAATTAAATAATATTAATTTTGTGGTCTAGTACTCTTCTAGATAATGAACATATATAGTCCTCAATTTTAAGGCAACGTCCTAATTAAATATGAAGATTAGCCATGCATCATGCATGGACACTTCATATAAAATAAAGATAAAATTTAAATAAAATGAGAACAAACTTGAGATGCCCATTGATCTGATCCAGAGGTCCCCCTTCTTGTGTTACCTAGCTAGCCAGTTAGGCCTAATTTAAACAAGGACGTTTTTTTGTTGGTTTATATATATAATATATTGATAGATTTATGAATTCAGGGTGCGCCAACAATACATACCCATTGTTTTTTGTACCAAAAAAATAAAAAAAAATACATACCTACTGTTTTTGACTCACAAAAAGAATCTGATTGAATAAAAAAAATTAAATATGGGTTCTCATATTTACAATCCCTCTCTATAGATCTTTCAAACCTCTCTTTTTCCACACAGACACTGATCTAATATTTTTAGATACAGGGCATTCAACCTTGATAAAAGTAATTGGATTCCTAAGAGAGAATGTCAAATCAAGTGATTATTTTCATTATCTCAACATGTCTCCATTTTACCGGATATTCCACATTTAAATAAAAATATGAGCATCTACAATCTTCCACAAAAAGGATTTATTATATATCATCATATAAAAAATGCATCTAAATGCATGTAAAATTTATGGGTAATGCTTGCATGCATTTTGACTCTGTAACTTTGATTATAATGAAATCGAGATAGCATTTGTCTATTATTTTCGGTAAATGTTATTCGTATCACTCTAACAACACCATATATAATTTATGGCTTCTAATAAAGAAGAGCTGTACCAACTGATGCTAAGTGGTTGGGAGAACTATGGGATAAATAAATGTGGTTGAGGACTAGTGACTCATTGGTATCATTCATGCACTATGATCCTTTTCAGTGTGTTTTGTAGTGAAGCATTGTGACTTGTGAGGTTACACTGTCTGTTTGTGTCACCCGGTGAGGTAGCCTATTCCACACATAAAAGGTATATCCAAATTGACAACATTTTTTATATATTAAAAATATGTTTTTTTTTTTTTAATTTTTACCAATCAAACTACCTCTTTGTATTAACAAGGGGTTCCTTTTTACTGCTCTATTTGGATAGAAGCTAGAATTTGATATTTTGAAATATATATATCTATATTAGTAAGATAAGTCATTATTTCTGTTTAATTAGGTGTAATTTTAATTATTCTAATTGAAAATGTAATAATGATGTTTTTATTGTTTAATTGAACATAGATAAGTTATTGATAAAATGTGAATAACATGTGAATGATTATTTTATAAAAAGATCAAAAAATGATTTAGCATGTGAGTCTCATTATTTATAAAATATGAAAATGTGATTTTTATTTTTCATATTTTTATTCAATTTTTATTATTTTGTTTGTTTTAATTTTATGTTTTTAAACACTTATGATTTTATGCTTTTATTTTGTTTGCTATTTTCGTTCTTTCCATACATTATGGGTAAAGTGAGTTGTGTAAAAGATATAAAACAAATTATTTAAAAATTTTATGATAATAGCTATAAATTTTTATTTTTGTAAAGAATAAGGGTCCATTTTCGAAGTTAGCCTAGGGCTCTATCTCTTTATAATTATCTAGTGTCGACTTATATATATGTCATCCAGATTCATTAGTTTTTGTAATGAGACACCTACATATGTGCTAGTGTGCTAGTGTGTGTGTATATATATATATATATGAAAATTATTACGTGCGGCGAACGGCAGGTGCGGCCGCGACGTGGGCCGTTCGATCGCGGGTCCATCGCATCCAACGGTCGATGTGAATTGCACTCGACCGTCCGATGCGATGGACCCGTGATCGACGATCCATGATCGCTGCCGCACCCGTCGTTCGCCGCACGTAATCACGTCTATATATATATATATATATATATATATATATATATATATATAGGGAGCCGATTAGGTGCGGTTTACGGTCGGTGCGGTGCGCGATCACAGGCCGTCGATCACGGGTCCATCGCATCGGACGGTCGGGTGCGATTCACGTCGACCGTTGGATGCGATGGACCCGCGATCGGACGATCCACGTCGTAAACCGCACCGACCGCATACCGCACGTAATCGCGACCATATATATATATATATATATATATATATATATATATATATATATATATGGAGCCGATTAGGTGCGGTTTACGGTCGGTGCGGTGCGCGATCACGGGCCGTCGATCACGGGTCCATCGCATCGGACGGTCGAGTGCGATTCACGTCGACCGTTGGATGCGATGGACCCGCGATCGGACGGCCCACGTCGTAAACCGCACCGACCGCATACCGCACGTAATCGCGACTATATATATATATATATATATATATATTATTACGTGCGGCGAACGGCATATGCGGCCGCAACGTGGGCCGTTCGATCGCGGGTCCATCGCATGTGAATCGCACCCGACCGTCCGATGCAATGGACACGTGATCGACGGCCCGTAGTCGTTGCAGCACCCGCCGTTCGCCGCACGTAATTACCCCTATATATATATATATATATATATATATATATATATATATATATATATATATGGGTGATTACGTGCGGCGAACGGCGGGTGCGGCAGCGATCACGGGTCCATCGCATCGGACGGTCGGGTGCGATTTCAATTGACCGTCGGATGTGATGGACCCGCAAACGAACGACTCACATCGCGATCGCACCCGCCGTTGGCCGCACCTAATCGCTCGTGTATATATATTAAATATATAAACATTGTATAAAGAAAGATAGTGAGTTCTAGATGTGAGGTGTGTTATTTTTCAGTAAGAACTCTCATATAGGTACAGTACAGGTTCCCATAAAATAACAATTTTTGTATGCCATCCAGCTAAATTATTTTAGTTAATTATTTTAATGTGTTCAATCAATAAAATCTTGTGTAGGTACTCCTTAATAAGCAGAAAGTTAATAAGTATAAACATGTATGTAATTGATTGATTTTATCCAAGTAAAATGACAGTGATGATGACATCTTTTTTAAATCTTTGTTAAACTTTATATTTCAATTTTTTAAAAATAAAAATTACATATAGTTAGATGTACAGATACCTTCTAATAACCAACATGTAATTTTGTTATCATCGTTCAATAGTGTGTATATAATTTAAAAACTTCGCACATACACATTAATAATTAACATCTATTTGTTATTTTTTAACAAAAGATTTTATGTATATAATTTAATCTCACATATATTATTGTATGCTACGTATGTGATTTTTAAAACTTATATAGAATAAGTGAACATATAATTCATTAGATTGTATACTTTATATAATAAAATATATATAAAAATAAACACTATTAAAAGTATATATATATAAAAGTTTGTGAGAAATAATACACATGATGCAGCAATCCCGGCTCTACATAACATTATTATACTTTATTATTAATATGCCTCAAATACTTATCTTGCCTCATGATACTCCCTTCAATTACAAAAGCACAAATTAGTGACAGTTTTGTTAGCAGGTTTTGATTTTTTTAATTCTGTAAAAAAAAAATTCAAATATGCAAAATTATATATTTTAATGAATTGTACATTACTATTTATGTTAAAAAACATTAAAAATTACTTACAATTTGTTAGAAAATGAGATTATGCACTAATACATCGAAGTCTAGCATACCATAACTTGCATTAAGTAACTCCAAATGATAATATTAAAAAAAGGGTGCTGCTACCTAGGCCCCAAAAATTAAGTCCCATTTGTGAGCCCCAATAGGTGGCACTCTCCTATTGGTTTCCTATTTGACTTTTTCTAACTACCAAAATGACAATGACAAGACTACCCTTCTTATAATTTTAAAAATAAATTCTAACTAACTAATATTCAAATTAAACCTCATAACTGAATTCCACAAAAGGTGGCACCATTAAATCTTCTCCCTGACCTAACATATTTCTAAAAATTTTGAATTTTAGGGTTTTGA
The DNA here is from genome assembly GCA_030737845.1 of Acorus calamus. NCBI lineage: Eukaryota > Viridiplantae > Streptophyta > Magnoliopsida > Acorales > Acoraceae > Acorus > Acorus calamus. Next base: position 17,870,951 of record CM060864.1, on the reverse strand, counting down.
TTTGGGTGAAACCATATGAACAAAAAATAAAGATTTCTTCTCATAAAAATAGAATTGGAATTCAAATTTAAATACATGTGTATCTACATTTGAATTAACAAATACCTTAAAAAAATGGGCTGGAATTCAAATCCAGATACAGATGTATCTGGATTTGAATGAATAACTAACTTCAAAGAATGGGCTGGGATTCAAATTCAGATACAGGTGTATCTGGATTTGAATTAACCGATACCTTAAAAGAATGGGCTGAGATTCAAATTCAGATACAGGTGTATCTTGATTTGAATTAACAAGTCAAAGAATGGGCTGGGATTCAAATTCAGATACAGGTGTATCTGGATTTGAATTAACAATTCAAAGAATGGGCTGGGATTCAAATTCAGATACAGGTGTATCTGGATTTGAATTAACCAATACCTTAAAAGAATGAGCTGTGATTCAAATCCAGATACAGGTGTATCTAGATTTGAATTAACAAATACCTTTAATATGCATAATTATATACATAAACAACAACATAAACGATTATACAAATCACATCTAAACACAAAAGTCCCAATTTAATACCGACAATTCCTTTGTGAGCTTCTGACAGGGGCTTCCATGGCTGCTCTCTGCTCTTCTCTCTCCGAGTCAACTTGCTTCCTCCTCATTATATTCTGGACCCCCATGAAAACCCCTCTCTGTTTCAACCCCACTTCCTCAATCACCATCTCTTCTCCCTAACTCAAATAAATCAATTCCTCAAATGAGTTTTTATCTGATAAACTAGAAAAAGCTTCCCCCCAAATAAAAAATCAATTTTTAATCAAAGGAACCCTCAAAATGATCAATCCTCAAATACTTCCTCGAATCAATTGTAAACAATGGCTTTAATTTGAATTTAATTGCTTTAAAAAAAAAAGAACAAACCAAATCGTAACCACCTCGTAAATTAAGGGATTGGTTATGATATAAAAAACACAAATTATATGAAAGGGGTAAATTGGATATTTCAATCTTGCCACCTCATGGGGCTTGAGATGGGGTCTATTAATTGGGGCCCAAAAATTATTATTGTTAAAAAAATGATATACTAGCCTTGCGTGCCATTCCACGTATCTAAATGTTTTAATTGTTTCTTAAATTACATCGTTTAATGAAATACATATTATTATAAAAAATAACTTATATATGTAGATAAATCTACAAATATTTTTTATAATAAAATAAAAATTAATTTTTCACATACTATATTAGTCAAATATATTTTATACTAGCACAGTATACACTCAATTAATGTTGGAGTGTATAAGTGACAGGCCGTACTGGGGCATATGGATGTATTAACACCTAAAAATATGATAATTTTAAATATAAAAAGTCAAATCAACATTAATTCATTAAACAAATATTATTCAAAAGTCCTCTCCAGATAACACACACACCATTGATTATTATTATTATTTCCCATAATTTGCATCAAGGAAATCCCAAAATATATTTAAAAATTTTGATACATAAGGCGTGTGTACCGTCCCATGTATGCTCCCCAATGGTATTGATTGTTTATTACACTATGTCGCCTAGAAAATTATATACAATTACAATAAAAAACGTATATGTTTAGATAAATTTGTGCATAATTTTTTTTGAAAAATAAATAATTATGTTTTTTACACATTATATTAGTAAAATATATACTACATTAAGAAAATACACAGTCTAATACTGAAGCGTATATGTAAGTGGGGTAGATGGAACTGAAGCGTACATGTGACTGGGGTAGATGAAAAACCACAAAATATAATAATTTTAAAAAATTGGTCAAATCAACATTAATTCATTAGACAAATCATATCCAAAAGTCCTCTCCAAAAAACACACACACCATTGATTATTATTATTATTATTTACTTGATATAGAGAGAGAGAGTTTCATGGAAAGCAGCAGCAGCAACAACTCCACAGCTGCCTCAACTGGAAAAAATAAACGTCCAGTATTTTAAGTCCCCGTTTGAATAGCGGAATTGAGTTATTCTGGATAGATAACTATGCCAGTATAGATAACAAATCTACAAGAATAAAAGATTTTCTGTTTGGTTGTATTTTTTTTATTCTCATTGGAAAACGTAAGAATAAAAGTTGAGTTGTTTGTTTGATAAATAATAAAATATAAATAAAGTGTAAAAAAGTTGATTTGACATTTGATGTATAAGATGTGTTGATAGGTGATTTGATGTGATGATGTGTAAAAAGTTGATTTGACATGTGGGTCCATGGAATAGATAAGGTGAGTATAGCTTATCCTAGGGGTTGCTTAGAATTGTTATACTCTCTTATACTCGTTTAAACTGACTTAGTAATACCAAGTTATACTCTGCAAACAAACAACCATTTTCCTTATCCATTCTTATACCACCCTTATACTACCATTATTCCCCCCTATTCCGTTTCCCAAACGGTGCCTAAAAGTTCCAAACCTTTCCCAACATCTCAACTTTGACTCTCTGTATATAATGACATGCCACGGTAAGAGAGAGTTGAGTCAGAACATAATCTTGAAATTTTTATTTACAAAGGGTCCCAACAAATCAAAGGTCCAAAGCCTCGTGTTTGTGGGGTTCATTTTTTTTTCCCTCTTCTCTGACAGATTTCTTTTTTCTATTTTTTTTCCAATTCAAAGCACCAAAGTTTGATTTCCAAAGCCTTCCACAAAGGACTGCCGTGTCTTTCCAATCGGTTTCGTTTTTGAAGGTCCAGAGAGTGACCCACTTTGCCTTCTTGCAAGGGGTGGGTGTATATATAACAGGAGGAGTATGTTCTGAAGTGCATCAATCAGAGTTGTTAAGATTTCATTCATTTATTTTTTGAAGATCAAGTGTTGTTTGGAATTGAAGGTAATTTGGGTTTGAATCTTTTTATGTTTGTTCTGATTGTTGGGTAGTTTTTTTTCTTTTGTTTTGCTTACTGGGTATTGGTTATTGAGTCCTTATGTGACATGGTTTTTGCATTTCTCTTTTGATTTTCTGATTGGAACTGTGTTTTTTTTGTCACTTTTGGGATGTGGGTTTTCATATTTTAATTACTTCCTTATTTAGAGTTCATTGTTTGGTCATTCTTGTATTGCATCTGTACTGAGGAACTATTTTGGTTAAAATCATATTGCGAAATTGAGGAGAAATATTTCATTGGTATCATGTATTACAATCATAAAAGAAGGAAAAAAAAAAAAAAACAGGTCCGATTGATAAAAAAAGAAGTGATTTTTAATCTCTACATTCAGATATAATGAAGTTTGAATCATATTAAAGAAAAAGGAATCATTTTTTGAATGGGGATTTGGTAAATGAAACATGGTCACCAACTCTCATTTTCAATAATTAAACCCATCATATTTGTTGAAATTGACATACCAGCTGCCACAATTTGACCAATCTAATTGTCTATCTTGATAAGCCTTCAAAATATCTGATTTTTTTTTTTTTTTGGCTCAACTTGTTTTCATAGACAAACTTACCATACTTACTGGTACTTACTTTAAAATCTATCATTATCATTCTTGTTCATGTGATCTGAAATATCTGATTTGGATGTTTGGTTTGCCAGAGAATATCAAGAAGCATAATACCCAATCTTTGAGCTTTGGCGCTACAAAAGGAAAGATGACATTGAGATCAAATAGTTTCAAGAAAGATGAACCACAGACACCCGTTGCATCTGGTCAACCGGTCCTCAAGGAGTCACTAAGCTTTAAGAATTGGGAACCTGAAAATGTCATGCTCGATATCGTTCCAAAGTGCAAGAGTAAAGAATGCGGAAACAAAGAGAATTCAGGAGCCATTTCTCCCAACACTGCCAATTTTGACATGATGATTAATAAGAAGCCGGAGATACGTCTCTCCAAGTTAATTTCACCAAAGCCTCCATTGAGTCCTTCACCAAGGCCTCCATTGAGTCCTCTTCATGCGGCTGCGGTGAAGCTACAAAAAGTGTACAAGAGTTATCGTACTCGAAGAAACCTTGCAGATTGTGCAGTTGTTGTTGAGGAGCTATGGTACGTCACATAAGCTCTCTTCATGTTTGTTGCTGTGATTCTTTCGAATAACATTTGATTAATGATTGTTGGTATCAATTATAGGTGGAAGGCATTAGACTCTGCATCTCTCAAGCTGAGTTCATATCACGACATTGAAAAGCCTGAGACAGCGGTTCAACGATGGGCACGAGCTAGGACAAGAGTTGCCAAGGTATCATATTACGAAAATACTAATATTAATTTATTGTTATGAGTCCACCTTAGGTACAGAATTGATATCTCAAGATTGGTTTTTCAGGTTGGGAAGGGATTGTCGAAGGATGACAAGGCTCAAAAGCTCGCACTTCAGCATTGGCTTGAAGCTGTATGCAATCTTACCTTTACATATTGATTTAGGGCCAATTTTTCAATAACCCTCAGAGTATACTCATATTGAATGCATGTTTTCAGATTGATCCCCGTCACAGATACGGACACAACCTCCATTTATACTATGATATCTGGTTCGACAGTGAGAGCACCCAGCCTTTCTTCTACTGGTACTGCAACTTAGTAATCTTTGTCTTTCATATCAGATACAAACCATTTATTGTTTGGGGTCTGAAATTTCTCTGTTTCTTGAAGGTTGGATGTGGGTGATGGCAAAGAAATAAGTCTCGAGAAGGTTCCACGAAGCGTTCTACAGAAACAGTGCATCAAATACCTTGGTCCGGTATGCATTTCTAAAAACAACACCTTTGATATGCTGTTCATGCCAAGCCAGACATGTCTGATGTATTACTCTTACATCTCTACAGAAACAGAGGGAGGCATATGAAGTCATAGTGGAAGATGGAAAGCTTGTTTACAAACAAACCGATTCACTTGTGGACACTGTTGAAGGTTCCAAGTGGATCTTTGTTTTAAGCACCACGAGATCACTATATGTGGGAAAGGTGAGCATCCGCATTGCTCGAATAATTTTGTAATCATTTGTTAGATTTCCTGTGTTGTTTGGTCGCTAAGGGAGTTTTTTGGTTCTCTTGATCACAGAAAATAAAGGGAAAGTTTCAGCATTCGAGTTTTCTCGCTGGAGGAGCTACCACGTCTGCTGGAAGATTGGTTGCAAAAGATGGAGTTCTTAAGGTATAAAAAAAACTATGTTATAACTTAAGAGCTTATTATTTATTTCATGAAGAACATGGTTTTGAATGCATTTATCTTATGGTGTAGGCTATTTGGCCATATAGTGGTCACTACTTGCCGACAGAAGAAAATTTTAAGGAGTTTGTTAACTTTCTTGAGGAACACAATGTAGACATGACCAATGTAAAGGTATTTACCATTGTTCATCTTTGCTTATTTTCATTCAAGTATGATCTATTGTTCATGACATAGAATTTGATATTCTTCTTCACCCATATACAACTACATGAAACATAGGATTTCAGATAATCAGTTTTAAATTCAGAGAGGACCTAAATTTGATAGAAACCACTAAATGAAAGCATGACTGACATTCTCTATTTCGGTACACAGAGGTGTTCGACGGACGAAGATGATGGCCCGTCATACAAAACCACCAAAACTCCGCCCAACGAGTTGGAAGTTGAAATCCAACAACCAATCAACCAAACCGAGGAAGCGAGCAAGCCCGAACCTCAGCCTGCCCCGGCCTTCGATATAAGCAGGCATCTCTCATGCAAGTGGAGCACCGGAACAGGCGCCCGTATCGGGTGTGTAAGAGACTACCCCGCAGAGCTCCAATGCAGGGCGCTCGAGCAAGTCAATCTATCGCCTAGGGTGAATCCTTCGCCCATTGGTTCAAGGATGCCGATCCCATCTCCGCGTCCGAGTCCCGGGGTCAGGCTCTCACCCAGGCTTCAGTACATGGGGATCCCAAGCCCCAGAGTCTCACTTAACCTCCCCAATATCAAGAAGATCAAAGCTTGAATTGTGACACCTTCACAAGCATTGGGTGTTGCTTAACAGGATTCTAAGATAAAAAAAAGATCATAAATGCCAATTCTTTTTTTGTTTGTTTGATATTCTTGTAGCTTGTAGGTGATTTTTTTTTTTTGAGGTGAAATTTTTTTTTTTAATTTTGTATAACCCATTCTTTTATTTTGTTGTAAAGAGTAATTTTTTTAATTGAATAGTATCTTCATTCATTCAGATTATGTCGTTTGTTACCACTGTTCAAGATAAGGATCCAAATATGATTTTTGTACTTGCATTTGATCCAAAATAGTGTGAATTTTTTGTTGTGCCTGATCTTCAGATCATCTTATTTTTTATTTTTTGTTCTTTGTTTTTTTATCCTGTTATGAAGTGCAGTTTAATAAATTACTGCTAGGTACAATATGCACATGCAGGAAAAGATTACTCAAACATAACAGTGACTCTTGTTTCTTGTTCACAAGAGCACAAAATGATATTAAATGCATCATGTATGCAACAAAACCCCACCATGTGCTGGAGTTTAGATGTATTAACCTATCCAGTTCTAATTCTTCAGCTATGGACCAGTTGATAATAATAGTAAATTCTATGATTGTCCACATATATGAGAACCTATATAATAACAGAATATTTTGGGGAAAAAAAAAGAAAAAAAAATAAACACTTTGGTTTTCATGAATTACTTCAGAATGTATATTATATGAACTAAAGCAAATGCACAATAGTGAATCCCAGGTTATGGCTACAAGGATTTTTTTTTTGTGATGAATAGGTGATCTAATACCAAGTGTAAATGGTATATAATTTCTTTTTCCTTTTTAGTGTGATTTAAGTATTTAATGTTTGATAACATAAACAACTTTCAAATTCTGGAGTCAAACCACACAATGTGAGCTTGTCAATTATGCAAAAAAATATACATGTTTCAAAATTAGTTTATTTAAATTTCAGATTTGGATATGGATCTAGATATCATGTATTATATCATCTCCTCTGTATCTCATGAATATTATATATTATATTATATATGTTATTTATTCTTAATATCTTTATTTTATACTTGCAAAATATATTACAAATCATAGCCTTCAAGGAAAGTAATACTAAAGTATCATAACATAAATAACTAAGATAACTTAGACAATTATCAGAATTCTAATAGATCATTCGAATTCGCTAACCACTCGTTTCTAAGGGACCCTTCTTCTAGGGGAGTCTACAGTTTAAACCATGTTGTCATCCTCATGGTTGGGGTGTGTATAGACTATAGAGGTGTAAAACAAATCAGCCACGACAGGACATATATATATGTATTATGAGGAATGATATGATGATGGTCTCATGTTATCATGTTATTGTAGGGGTACGGTGATCATATCATATCAATTTACTATGTATTGAGAATATTATAATATATATAGTCATACATAATATATTGTGTAATATTATATGTATATATATAAAGTATGTGTATATAGGGTGAATGTTTTGAATTAAAATTAAAGTTTTGAATCATAAAATTAAGTTTAAAATAATTCAAAATTAAAATTTTAAACAAATAACCCATCGGGTTGGCAGAACGGCTGTTAGCAGAGCATGGCCCATCAGATTTCGCGGGCCGACCTACCCTACCAAATAGCCCGTTGGCATTGTTCTTTAATGGGCTGGGCTGGCTTGGCACGACCGGTTTTACATGTCCATGTGTCCTAAAAAAAGTGTTGAGCTCAATCAATTATAACAGTATGTATTTCAATAAACGACTGTATATTTTTTAAAAATGCTGATGAGGGATGGTGCTACATACAAGACTGTAAAAAAGAGCGTTAATACACTAAGTCCTTTTTAGAGTCGTATTTGTAATATGGAAACAGTCCCCCAACCGCCTATACACTATGGTAATACGTATATAATTGCATTTATCGTAATGTATGAAAATTAAAAGAAATTTATCTAAGAAAAAATATATTTGTATTCAGATAATTGACTCTAGGTCATTGAGACTGAAAAACTAACCACAGATCTGGTTAATCTCGGTTACAGTAGGGACTAAAATAAATAATGTCTAATAAGATAGGGAGGGACCTGAGAGGATTTTTTTTATTGTATAGGGACTTTTTTTTTTAATTTCATAAATTTCTAGAGAGCTATATCGATTTTTCAAAAATATGGTGTGAGGGCATTTTGATAACTTTTAATATATAGTTAATGTTAACCATATACCTAATTAATTCAAGGTGACGGTAGAGACTGAAACGATATATCTTTTTAATAACATAGGAACTTTTAACGATTTTTCAATTTTACATAGATTAAAACTGATTTAACTAACTTTTCATGGCGTTATATCAATTTGTCTCTAATGATGACAATAATTTGTGGGCAATAGATGTACTCTTTTTTTTCTTTTGTATTGGGGCAATAGATGTACTTTTATCCCATGTTTGGTTCGAGAATAAGCCCAGAATAAATTGAAATTAATCAGAATAATCTCATTATAGATGTTTGGATTACTGAAATAAATGAGAATCTATATACCAGAATTAACTAGTATAAAATGGTATAAGGATTTCATCAACTCATTAGAATTAAGTTATTCCAGATTATTCAAATTAAAAGAATATGTCGGTCCACTGTCAAATCAACTGTCATCACCTCTTATAAATCAATTGTCAAATCAACTATCATCATTTTTTTACCTTTTATAAATCTTTATCCACACTTTATTCACATTTTGTTCAAAAAATAAAAACTTTATTATTATATTTTCTAATGAGAATAATTTAAAACATAATGAAACACAAAATTATTTTTTCTTATTTATACTAGAATACTCATAAATCTCAAAATAATTTAATTTTCAACAACCATACATGGGCTTAGAGTGTGCATTTGGACCTCCTAGAGAGTTCTAATCTTTCCACTTTGTTGATATGTCACATGTCATTTCTCACTTTTATGTAGATTTTTCTACTTAGAATATATTACACTCTCCATTTATAGTTTCAAATACAAACCCCATTTGGAATAACTCAATAAAGGTGATTCTACTTTTAATTAAGCAGAAAGTTAAAACGTGTTGTCAAACGTATTTTAAAAAGATAACTTAATTAAAAATTTATTTTCAACTTTTGGAGTTGAAATATTGATTTTTAGAAAACGAAAAAAATTCACTTTTCAGAAATCAAATTAATTTATGTCACTTTATTCAAAATTGTATTTTTTATACGTGTTTCCAAATCATTGCATACTTTTATTTTATTAAAAAAATTATATACATTATATATGTACTAGTATGTATTTTATAAAAAATAAATTTATACCCTAAATGAATTCATTGATATTATTTATAGTAATTTAAATTTTTTTAATGAGTATATATTTTGTTACTGTGAGTAAAGAATACTAACTTGGTAGAAACTGAATTTTGGAGTACATAAAAATGGCTGACGTAACAACATTCTATGAATTTGATATCAAATAGTGATAATTCTGACAAGCATGTCATAATGGGTAAATGGGAGTTCAAAATTCCTTTTAATAGACATAATTTGATTTTTATAAATTTCATCACTCAGCCCATGTTGATATAAAATAAGCTTTATTCTGAAATTATATAGTTATACAAATATAAATGGTTATAACAATGGAATAAGTGATTTTATATTTGACTATATTTTAAATTATTCTCATTAGAGAACATAATAATAAAGTTTTTTTTTGTTTGGGTAAAATGTGAATAAATTATGGATGAAGATTTATAAAATGTGAAAAAATGATGATAGTTGATTTAACAGGTGATTTATAAAAGGTGGTGATGACAATTGATTTTACGGTAGACTTGTATATTCTTTGGTTGGAATAACTTTAATTCTAATCCCGTTTGGATATAGAATTGTACTTATTCTTGGGTATACAGTTATTCCAGCATAAGTGAGTATAAATAAAGATAAAATGATTCTGTGTTTGAATTATTCTCGTCGGGTAACGTAATAAGAAAAATATCGTTGTTTGACTAAAATGTGAATAAATTGTGGATAAGGATTTATAAAAGATGAAAAATAGTGATATTTGATTTAACATGTGATTTATTAGATGTGAACATAGTTGATTTATAAAAAATGAAAAACCCATTTATTCCTACACAGGTTATCCCTAAGTATTCTCTGCATCCAAACAAAAAATACATATTCTATTTTATTCTTACTTATTCCCTGAGCTATTTCATATCCAAACGGGGGCTAGGTTAATTGAATTCTATATACCACTTTATATCTGTTTATTCTGACATAGATTGTCCCTTAGTATTCAATACTCTTAAACAATCAAAATGAGTTTATCCTGATTTATTCTAAAATATTCATTCTGACCTCATTTCACATCCAAAGAAGGGCAAGAGTTTTATTGGTCAACTTTTATTTTGGTTATGTGAATTTTAGTCTTTTGAGACCTTGGTATTATATTCGTTCTGTCATCGAGACCTGTTTTCACTAGATTAAAAAAAACCTATTTTTTATTCGTATTTTTGGTCAAAGCTCATAACATATTCTCAATCACGCTGAGAAGAATTGTGCATGCGTGTCTAGAAACTTTGTAATTTCATTGATTTATATTATGGATTTTGATCCTTCAATTGGTGAACTTCATTACTTCGAAGATCTAGTTCAATTAATAAATTGATGAACATTATATGTAGTTTAATAGTTTCCCCTCCTTTTACTTAATTCTAATCATGACATGTCATTGGTCTCAACCCAACCTAAATTATGTTTACAATTTGATTCAACCCACTTAAAAACAAATGATAATATTTTTAATCAATATTGGCATTTCAGCGGTTCAAACTATGACCGTGTTAGTCTAAATTCTCATTTGATTTATTGTTGATTTTCAATGGGAGAAATTGCTTTTCTTGCCCAACCTTTTTTATGAATATTGTAAGACCATTTGCCATGGGGAATCACAATGTTATCAGCCACATCAGACAAAAAGCAGACAAAGGCCATCTTAAGAATGCTATTAAATGTTAGTTATGTTGGGTGTATTTAGTCCCACATCGATTGATAAAATAAAAAAACGAGCCCTTAAAAACCAAACAAAGGAGTGGTGGATCACGACCTTACTTGAACAGGATCTGTTCTATAGGCTCGTACAACTGCATCCTTTAACAAAAGGAGTCAATCACCAAAGTCTGGTTGATGCATCAAGACCGCGTGATTTGAGCGTGATTAACGGTCATGATCACCTCTAGGAGTTGATCATGTGCCATAGAGGATCACTCCCACCCAGGGATTCAATCCATGGTTGGAATGGTCACTCGGTTGTCTGACAGACCTTTTTTTTTTTCTTTTCTTTTTACTCCATATGTAGTGAAACAATAAATGTTGATTGAAAGTGAAGCAGCTGTTATGAGTTCTTAAAGGCCGATCATGAGGCCTCGTATAATCCATGGGCCGAGAATGGGACATATTAATGGAAATTGGAAAGTGCATTATTACACTCAGGTAGCGTTTTGAAACATGTTTAAAAAATAAGATTTTGAATAAAATGACTTAAATAAATTTTGATTCCTGCAAAATGCATTTTCTACGCTTTTTAAATGTAATTTTTTTATACTAAAAACTGTAAGTAATTTTTTAATTAAATTTGTTTTCTGAAACTCGTTTGATAACATGTTTAAGCTTTCTGTTTAATAAAAAAATCAGAATCACCCCCCAATCGTGTTACCAAATGAGCTCTTAGTCCAAAATACAATTCTAATAGAAATCCAGTGAGTGGTATATGCATCATTAATTTTTTTAACATTTACAAAAAAATGGATTCATTCAATTCGAAATACAGTGATATACATTTTTTTATCAAAATATATACATCATTAGATGATGTTTATTATTTTTTTAAAAATAAAAATATATTGAATTGTAAAAAGAATTGAGTATAACATTTTATGTTCAATCTTGTGTGTAGTACTCCATTCCACATGCATTGTTGGTTTTTTAAAAAATATATATTCATCCATTGAATTATATATTGTTATAAAAAGTTATGCATATATTGAGATACTCAAGTATATTTTTTTTTTAACTCTCATATGCTGCGATAACACAGTGTATCACTATCACAATGTATAGACGGCTAGGGAGATTGTTTTTAGACAGCAAACATGTGTACAAAATGAACTGAATGTATCAGCTCTCAAATTTAATTGTAAGGTGTTGTAACACATAATCCCTTTTACAGCCATATTGGTGGTCCAGTATCTCATTACTCACATGCACCTATTGTCTTTTCCATAAATGAGCCCAAATAATTCATTGGAGTATAGATTTTACGGAATTTTGTATTTATACCCCTGTAAAATATGATATTTTGCGTTATACCCCCCTAAAAGGCAAATTGCATCTGTACCCCTGAAAAAATCTTTCGTGTTGCAACTGTGCCCCCGAGGTTAAATTCCGTCAGATGACAGTGGAATATAACGGGAATATTCCATTAATGGCGTTAAATGGACCGTAGGGGCTTGAAAAATTACATTTATACCCCTGTATCCGTCTGAAATTGCATTTATGCCCCTATGTCTGTCTGATGCTTATAAAATCCCCTTTCTTCAACCTCCAAACCTGCTGAAACCTTTTTTTTCTCATCTTCTTCAATGATTAATTAAAAAAATTACAATTATTTAAAAGACTAAGATAAATATTGTTTATTTGGGTTTCACTGACAGATTTTATTTTTCATAACATAAAATATACCAACAAACACTATTTCAATTATATAACCATACCAGAAAATAATCATAAAATTCATTCTGAAAAAAAAAGGAAATGACTAATTGCCCTTAAAAAATTATGAGTGTTAACTCCGGGTCCTTTCATTCTTTTTGAAACTATAAGTTAGGTATTTCATTATAAAGTGAAAAACAAAATAAAAAAAACTTTACTAAAATAATTTTTTTTTGTTATGGTTGTTCATTTAAATTAAAAACATATTACAGAACATAACATAATACAAAACTTTAACTAATATGATTTTTATTTATTTATTTGATCAACTGTATAAATGACACAATAACATTAAATAGGAATTAAATGAAATAATCAAAATTACAAGTTACAAAAAAGAAATATAACGTGTTTGAAGACTTTTAATATCAAATCATATCTTCAATTTTAATCAACATATTATAATCCATAAAAATATGCAATTTTAAAAATAATGTAGTTTTAAAAAGAATTATAAAATTAATTAGAAGAAATATTGATAAATATTGATAATTATTCAAAAGACTAAGATAGATAGTGTTTATTTGGGTTTCATTGATAGATATTATTTTTCACAACAAAAAATCTATCAACAAACACTATTTCAATCATATAACCATAGCAGAAAATCAGTCTTGGTAACGGAGATAGATGAAAGGGCACAGTTGTAACACGAAAGAAATTTTCAGGGGTATAGAAGCAATTAGCTTTTCAATAGGGGTATAATGCAAAATACCATATTTGACAGGGGTATAAATGCAAAATTCTGTGGGGTAGAGTTAGGTTCGTAATCATGGTTGGCTCAGCCTTAGTAACGGAGACAGATGGAGGGGCACAGTTGCAACACGAAAGATTTTTTCATGGGTATAGATGCAATTAGCCTTTTAAGGGGGGTATAACGCAAAATATCATATTTTACAGGGGTACAAATGCAAAATTCCCTAGATTTTATATAAAAAATATATATTTTATCAAATGATGTTTGTTATTTCAATTGCTATTTTGGATGATTTTCAATGTGCAATGCACTTGGATACTTCAAAGGGAGCGTCTAGTTTCACCTATCATTTTTCTTACCCCACCAATCGGCTAAAAAAAACCGTTGTTTTGCTATCCCTACCGATCCGGTCAATTCGACCAATTTGGTTGCCATTTAAGGTTTTGGGCGACCAGACTTGGTCGTCATTTCAGGTTTTGGGCGACTGGCTTTGGTCATCATTTTAGGTTTTGAACGACCGAACCTGGTCAAACAGGATTTGTAATAAAGTTTATAATTTTTTTTTCTTGAAAACATAATCCCATGACGTGTATCCTCCTTGAACCCTTCATATCACTCCAAGTCTGAGTTGTAATGTAGGGAAAATAAATCTCTATTCTTAAATGTAGAATATTAGAACAATTTTTTTTACATAAGTTACAGACAAAATTTCAAAAGTCAAATATAAAATGTGTATTGATCAACTGGTAGATTTTTTTGTTTTCAAACAAAGAATCATCTTAATTACGAATTCAAACGAAACTTAAAAATGATATATATTTGTCTAATAAGATATTTTTCTATAAAAATTTGAATTAATTGAAAGTATATCTACTTACATTTTTTTCAGTCCCTTAGCTGTTGTTTGGATAAAAGAATAAATGTAGAATATGATGGATAAACTCAAAAATTGTTTGTTTATGAAGAATAAGTAGATATAGTTCTGAACTTTGTTGGACTAATTACGGTTACCCAAAATCTGAAATGACGACCAATTACGGTCGCCCAGAACCTAAAATGACAATCAAGTCTAGTCGCCATAAACCTGAAATGGCGACCGATTCCGGTCAAACTGGATTGGTGAGAACAGCAAAACACCGGTTTTTTTTTTTTTGATTGGAGGGATAAGAAAAATATTTGGTGGGGATAGACACGCCTACTTCAAAACATAGCCAATGGTCCTTGTCATAGAAAAATGTCTCCAATACTTTAATTGCTGACCAATAAAAATGTCTCCAATGCTGACCAATAATGTGGATATATGTGTTGAAAAGATAGAATAGGAGGTTATTGAAATTGTTACAACCCACGCCATTTTTTAAAGTATATACTTAGCTAATTAAGTATATTTTTATATAAAATTAGTGTTTTGAATTTTTTAAAATAATATATATCATCTTATGAGATAAATGTTTTTGTAAAAAATGGAGCATATACTCCAACAAATAACATGGATGCATTTATAGAAAATGTTAATTTTTTTTTTATTAAAGCATGTACCTCGCTAATGTGAATATTTGTTTCGTTAATTTTCTATCGACACACATGAGACTTAATTGGGGATGAAAAAAAAACTTGTGTAACATCACTCTATTTTTAATTATATTTTTTGTGATAAAAAGTTTATTGAAATTAAATAGTGAAGTATATACTACGCTAATCAATTTCATATATTATGTTAATGATGTGGTTGTAAATGAGGATATAAAATAGACTGAGTTTATTAGTGTCTATTGAAAATTATGAGATGTAAAGTGTGCATCTGTATTTTTTTGAAATTATTTAGAACAACATAGGTTTTAAAGGATTTTCGGTCTCCAATTTTGGGGGAAGAAATCAGAGATTTGAAAATTTTCCTCATTATATTTTTTCATAATTGTTAATTTGAATCACTCTGGTTTTTTTTTAAAAGTTAGGTATTAAAATCTCTACTTAAAATCTAAGATTTAAGGTATCCTTGTATACTTTTGTGGTCAAGTTATATTTATTTTTAAAAAATTGTAAGCTTACATTTTTTTCATTTTTTTTATGGTGAATAATGAAATTTCAATATTTTTTTTCTAGATTTTCAAATAAAAACTTAGATTTTTAAATGCGAAAGAAGAAATAATATTCTTTTTATCTCAATCGTCCATTACTTGAGGACTTTGTCATTATCTAGAATTATAAACTGTCTTAAATTTTCATACATTTATATTATTTTATAAATATTTTTTAATTTATTTTTGGTCTCCTGGTCCCTCTTATTCTAATTCCTACCTCCGCCTAAGGGTGGCCAAACGGTCCGCGAGCCCGGACCCGGCCCGGACTTCGGGCTGCCCAGCCCGGGCCCGGACCTTCCATAGGGCCGAGCTTGGGCCTTTGGAAAAAACCCAAAGCCCGGCCCGGAAAAGCCCGTCCGTAGGCCCGGGCCCAGCCCGGTCATGGATCCTAAGGGTTTATTTAAAACCCTCCTCAACGGATATTTTTTGAAACCCTCCCTAACGACTATTTTTTAAAATTTGGTGGATTTCACTAACGGATATATTGAGATATTCCGAATGTGGTGAGATTTTTAATATGTGGGTTTCCAATAAATTTCAATTATACATCAAATTCAAATTGTGTTTAGATTTCCAATTTGTATTGTTCCCAATAAATTCAAATCAAATTCAAAATTCAAATTGTAAATTGATTTTTTTGATAATCATATATTGAAATAATGCATATGATCTGACATGTTGAACAGTGGCCGTTCGAACGGCATAACAATCATTCGAACCGTTCGAATGCCGTTCGAACAAAATTCGTTCCCAGATCATTATTTTTTGACATACATTCGAATTTGTGAATTCTAAAATTAAACTTGCAATTGAAATTTTTATTATAATATTTTTCAACAATTATAATGGGATTCCCAATGTGTTGTGGTCCACTTTTTCTTTATTTTATTGTGTGTTTTAATTTAACTAAAAAATGAAAAAAAGGTGTAGGCCAGAAAGCCAGCCCGGCCCGGACTTGGCCCGTTCGTGGCCGGGCCTATGGGTGGGCTTGGGCCCGAAGCCCCTCAGGCCCGGTCGAGGCCCGCCCGAAAAAAGCACGGCCCGTGGCCACCACTAGCTCCGCCCGTAGAGAATACAATAGTTATTTAAATTTCAAGATTCTAATTAATACTCAGCATAACTGAATTTGTGACACCTGGCCCAGGCCCAAGAATCCCAAGAGGCCTGTGGATTGGGTGAGGGTGAGGGTGTTTAGTCCTACATCACCTAATGGGAGGAGATAGTCTGTGCTTATATTTGAGCACAACTCTTACACACCAAGACGCGTTTTAAACCCGTGAGCCCATTAGGGGCAAAGCGGACAATTTCTTGCTGTGTAAGCCTGGGGCGTTACAATTGGTATCAGAGCTTGTCCATTTCGCGATGGTGGGTGTGAGTGACCCCACACGAGAACGTGTGGCCTATTAGGGGGGGTGATTGTGACGCCTGGCCCAGGCCCCAGAATCCCAAGAGGCCTATGGATTGGGTGAGGGTGAGGGTGAGGGTGTTTAGTCCCACATCGCCTAATGGGAGGAGATAGTCTGTGCTTATATTTGAGCACAGCTCTTACACACCAAGACGCGTTTTAAACCCGTGAGCCCATTAGGGGCAAAACGGACAATTTCTTGCTGT
Source organism: Acorus calamus (assembly GCA_030737845.1). Classification (NCBI taxonomy): domain Eukaryota; kingdom Viridiplantae; phylum Streptophyta; class Magnoliopsida; order Acorales; family Acoraceae; genus Acorus; species Acorus calamus. The sequence continues at coordinate 17,853,821 of CM060864.1, read as the reverse complement.
GTAAGCCTGGGGCGTTACAGAATTTTAAATGTATATAATACAAACATAATACAAAATATCTTCAAAATAATTTCTTATTTATTGGTCACAAATTTAGGGTTGATACACATTTTTGGATGTAAAATCTTACGCTCACTCTCGTTTGAAGCCACAAATATTGTTCACACTCATTTTATTTTATTTTTAAAATATTATAAAAGATAATAAATTATATAAATTAATTTATTAATAGAAAATTTAAAGATTCAAACTAGCAGGTACTGTCACACAATAAAAGCTATAAGAAGTAGTGTGTATAACAATACACTTGGTTTGGCAATAGGATAAGTAGTGGGATAATGAACAATTATAGAGATAAGAGAAGCTCCAATGGAGCTTCAGAAAAAGAGATTTGAAGATGGGTTTTGTGGTTCCAGCCATAGAGCTTCAAAATGAAAATTCCAAGTCTTCAATTTTGTTTTGGGATTCATATTTGGAGACTCACTATTTGGGTCTCCATATGTCACATTAAAGTTTTATAATCCTACAAATATCCTTGTTAACTTAGAATAACTATTGATAGATGACATTTAACTCCTATATAATTATAAATTCATAAATTTTCATTTATATTTAATAAAAATATGAAAATTTGAAAAATGTGTGCTAAATTTTTTATAAAAAAATTTCATTTAAAGTTCAAAAGTATTGTTTCAAAAACAAAATCATTCATTAAGCTAGCAAAATGAATAAGATAAGAGTCATCGGTTCAACTATCGGGTTAATTTGATTTAAACTGTAATATTATCATGGTATAATAACAAAAATGAATCATTAAAGTTCAAAAACAATGTTCAAAACCTAACTATTTATTGAATCGAAAAAATGAATGGAATAAGAGTCACCGATTCAACTGTCGGGTTAATCTGATTTTAAATTTCAAATGTTGGAGGTTTAAATTTCATATTTTAAATTGTTAAATTTTTTAAACTTTGATATTCAAACATTCAAAATTGTAAATTTAAATTAAATTCAAAATTTTAAAATTATCGAGTTAATATAATTTGGGTATTTGGATTTAATTAAGGCATAAATGTCAATAAATAATGAAGATGAAAGAGACAAAAAGTAGAATAAAAATTTTAATAATTTAAAATAGGGATTTGAAGTGCCACACCAAAATATTTAAAAATATCTATCATTGAAGTTAATGGGTCTTCAAAACAGCAAAATCTTTAAAATGATTACCCCATTTGAGTTCAAGGGTCTTCAAAAGTCCTAAAACTCCAATATGTGTCTTTAAAATGAAGACCCTCATTGGAGATGCTCTAAGTGAGTGGGAGGACAACTTATCATAGTTTGATATAAAAATAATTAAGATAAACTGTAGACAGTTGTTCCAAAATTAAAATGAAAATGAAAATGTTTTATTCCACCTAATGTGATAATATTTATTGTCACTTTTTATCTTAATTTATATATATATATATATATATATATATATATATATATATATATATATATATATATATATATATATATATATGAATATAATTGATGAACTTTTTATTTTTTAAAATAAAAAAAAATCTCAAACTAACCCCCTATATGGTTTGACTGCGCCCCCATTGAAATGTGCATCTAGAAGTGGGTCCAAGTGAATAATAAAAAAATCTAGTCTGATCGATCTACAAAGAAGCATCGAATCCACATTATTTTTTAAATTTTTCCACAAAAAGAGTGGACTTAGGATGCGTTTGGTTGCGTGATTGTAAAATTGATTTTACTGAAATCGTTAAAACTGTTTTCAGAGAAAATGCACTTTCTCAGCTTTTTGAAATCACAGCTTTTGGATACTATTTGCCTGAAATCTGTGTACAGGAAACTGCTACAATAAAACTGTTTGGTTACACGATTACAAACGTAGCTTTCTACAATTGCAAATGCTGCGTAATCGTGCAACCAAACACACCCTAATTAGTAAAAAAATTTGGATTGGGATCGTTTGTGGTTTTGCTACAGGGTTCTCCCTGTAGCACCCACTAAGACTTCGCCACGTATAAAGTAACACAAACATGCCATCACCCCCCAAATCACCAACTTGTTCATCTTTTAAAAGGATCTCATAATACATAATATTTTCAAAATACTCCCCCACTCACCTACCAAGAAAATCGTCCATCATCTCAACGTCCCAAACTTCCTTGTCTTTCCACTTTCCAAAAAGACCCAAAAAAACTAATATTTCTAAAATACTCCCCCACTCAGCCACACAGCCTGACAGCCACACCAAAACTAGAGTCCCAGCCTAAATTTTATTTTAATTATTTTTTAGACCCTATAAACTTTATTATTCTAGTGATCAATCACTCATTTTTTTCATATTTATATTTAAGTCATCAATTTCAAACATTTTTTTTGTTATCAGTCCCACGTCAAACGTCTGTCTAAATATAAATCAAATTTAATTCTATATAATTTTTTTATATTTGATTTATAATTTTTTATTTGTTTAATTAAATTTACATCTTCTGTGTTTGTTTTATCAAAATTTCTCTCTCTTTAATCTTATTTGAACTGCAAATTAGACCAATACATTATACTTATTTTATATGGTTTTAAACTTTTATTTTTTAGGGACTAAAAAGAAAAATGCATTTAAAGTTGAGTACTTAAAATAAAATATAAAGAAGGAAAAATTGATTACTAAATTAAATAAATAGTTTACAGGGATTTAAAAATAAAAATGATATTTTACTGACTAACGATATATGGATGGATATTTGACGAAGGGACTAAAAACGAAATAGGCGATTGATATTGGGGATTTAAAAAGAAATACAAAAAGAGGAATCGATCTAGATATGTTGACATAAATTTAACTAAAAAATCCCTTTATTTACTTGATAACAATTGCATTATGTATAAAAAAATTGTATAAATTTAACATGGGACAGAGCTTCAGAATTTTACATTAAACCTTATAATAGCATATTATATATTAAAACATACATTTAAAATTAAAAAAATTTAAATAAGTAGTTTTCCTTTTATGAGAGGCAAAAGAAAAAAAATTTCAAGGGAAAGTTGTTGGTTCCAAATTTTGTAAGATATTTTTTTTTATAGGGTCAGATGTTGTGGGATGTGGTGGAGTATATTTTAGGAATAAATTTTTTTGTTAGGGGTATTTTGAAAAAGATCCCATCGCTTTAAGGTGACGTGTGAGTGAAAAAAAACATTCACCATTTTTATTACAGATGACCAATTTCTATTGGATGCTACTGGGAATGACCTTGTAAATCTGTAATACAACACAGACGATCCGAAGCCAAAAAATTTGACCAAACCAAAGTGCGAGGAAAGCACATGTTTCAACTTTTCAAAGCGTTGTGACAGTCAACGATCAGCACAACAACCACCATGAACGCGGAAACAGCAAAAAAGAAGGAAAAAAAAACCATCAGAGAGACCTATATAAATACATGCATAGACTCTTCTTCTTCATATCATCTTCTCAAACAACTTAAGAAAAAAAGAAAAACATTGCTACTGTTTTGTGGAGGTTCAATCTATCCATTTAATTAAAGATGGCGAAGTATGTGGAGATGTTGGATTTAGGAGTGAGGATCGCCGCCCGATTTCACTCTCACTGCCCACAGACGGCCAGGATGTATTACAAGCCTCCCCAGGGGACACCCCCAGTGCCATCAGATGTTAGTAATAACATAAACAGCATGGATAACAGTATCAGTCAGAATGGAAGAATGGAAGGGTTTGCTTGTTCTACTACCAATTTTTCGATGTCTATGATGTCTGATATCGCAAAAGAATCGATTGTGTATTCGATCTTGTGATCGTCGCAATGAAAATTCGAATAGAATAGGCCAAGATGATTTTTTTTTTGAGTTGATTGAATTTTATTGTTGTTGGATTTAATCAGAAGTGAAAGCAGAAGATTCTTTTTTATTGAGGTGGTTGGTTTGTTTATATGTATTTTGTTTGGGGTTGATTGAACTAACACTTCTTATTCTTGCACCAACTCTTATATGCCTTTTAGCAAGGTCCATGGAACTTCATGATGGATGAAAAATAAGACTATAAATAAAGCTGATTAGAATATGATTGATTCTAATAAGTAAGAATAATTTTTAACTTGCTCAAGAGGTAGATCTTTTTTGAGCTAAATGTAGTCAATTTATATTTCAGTAGAGAGAGAACAAGACCGAATGTGAGAAAGATGATAGAGTGAAGGAAGCTCAAAACGTAAAGGAAGAACAAGATAAAACAAAAGGTAAAAGACTTGGGCCAGTAAAAAAGCTTTTTACCTGAACCCAACCAGACTCCCCGCTATTCGGAAATGTGGAGTGACTCCTCCGCGAGACGGATACTCGTCGCCCCGTCCATAGACACACCCCAATCCATGATGGATTGTATCGTCGATATCCAAAGGTTCTCGAAATAGTAAGCCGATCCCCTGAACACAACGTCATTTCTCGCCCGCCATATTACCCAAGTCCTGGCCGGTATCAAGGAGAGCCATACTCTACGCTTCGTGCTCCTGTCATCCTTTGGGTGCATCCGTCGCCCCACCTCCTATAGGTCTTCGAGCGATCGACAGTGCAAAGGTTACCCCGATGCTTCTGCCAGCAAGGACCACAACCGCTTCGCTACTGGACAATTGCAAAACAGATGATCATTGGTCTCCTCCTCGGCGAGGCACAGAGCGCACGTGACCTCGTCAAGGGGTCGCCATCTCGATCGGTAAACCTTTGTCACAATACGGCCCTGCAGCAGAAACCAATTGAAGCACTTGACCTTCAGCGAGATTTTTGCTTGCCATACCGCCGCTGCGTGAGCAATGAAGGTGGTGTATGACATCTCCTCTCTGGATCACCAGTCGTAATCCCAACTTAACTGAGAAACTTGACCAGCCTTGCCACCCCACGCCATCGAGTCCTCCGCATTCGCATCCGGGCTGACCCCCTGAAGCATTCCTATCAGTTCTGAAAAATGGGCGACCTCTACTCCGTGAAGACCTCGTCGCATCCGTGTATCCCAACTGTCTCCCCTATCGTCATCAATTCAGAAGTCCATCGCCCTCCCTTGTGCCCGAGTAGCTTTCCCTGCTAGTCTCGGGAACAAATCCTGCAACGGTCACGAGCCACACCAACAATCCTCCCAGAATAAGAAACTTGTTCCATTCCCCAACTACCACACCAATTCCTCCCTGACTTGTGGCCACAAGTCGAAGAAATATTTGCACAAAGCCGACCTCCACTTGCTCAGATCTAGCACCACCATCTTGGTCTCACCCGATATTGAGTATCGTTCTTTGAAAATGTGCACCTAGAAGGCTTCTGGATTGACACTCACTTCCAACTCCATTTGGATAAAAGAGCACGGTTCATCGAAGACAGATCCAGCACCCCCAGGCCCCCCCTTTTCTAGCTTCTGCAGATCACCTTCCATCGCAGAAGACACGGTGCATTGCCCACCCTGGACGCCCCGCGCCAGAAGAAACGACACCTCAGGACGTTGGTGCGCCCGATCACCCTTTTGGGGGCCCGGAAAATAGACATGAAAAATATAGGTAATGCGGACAGGACCACCTTGAGAAGTACGAGTTTACCTCCCCATGACAGCACTCGGCGTTGCCACCTTTCCAGCCTACGCTCGACGCGGTCAATAACGGGTTGCCAATCGCTCTTTCGCAGTCTTCTGGTCACTAAAGGAAGCCCCAAGTGTTTGCAGGGCAGGGTCCCCGTTCGACAACCCAAGATCGCTGCCAATTCCCCCAGCGTGTCCTCGTTGACATTAATCGGAATGATCGAGGTTTTAGCAAAATTGATGCTCAGGCCTGAAAGCCATCCGAAACACCATAGAACAAAGCGGAACCCATATATAACATGGATATCCGGCGGCGCAACAATCAACGTGTCATCGGCGAATTGAACGTGTGTGACCTCCGCCCCCGATGGATGCGCCGCTACACCACTAATCCACCCCGCCCTCGAGGCCATAGAGAACATCCTACTGAGGACGTTGGCAACGATGGTAAACAGAACCGGTGAGAGGGGATCTCCATGTCGGAGGCCCCTATTTAGATTGAAGAAGCCATTTGACACGCCATTGACGACCACCGATGCTTTTGCTGAGCAGATGCAAAGTTCTATCATCCGTAACCAGGGTGCCTCAAAGCCATGCAAAACCAGGACATGTAAAAGAAATCCCCAATCGATGTTGTCGTAGGCTCTTTTGAAATCGACCTTGATGAGTACCCCACTCCGTCCATCTTTTTGAACCACCGCGATCAATTCCTGTGCCACTGGAAACCCTTCCTCAAGAGATCTGCCCGGAATGAATGCCGATTGTGTGTCTTCAACTAGCGCTCCACATACCGCTCGCAATCACTTAGCCAACACCTTGGCCACCAATAAATAAGCACCATTAAGCAAACAAATGGGTCTGCTGTGATGCCTGGCCCAGGCCCAAGAGTCCCAAGAGGCCCATGGATTGGATGAGGGTGTTTAATCCCACATCACCTAATGGGAGGAGATAGTCTGTAGTTATATGTGAGCACAGCTCTTATACACCAATATGTGTTTTAAACCCGTGAGCCCATTTAGAGACAAAACGAACAATTTCTTGTTGTGTAAGCCTGGGACATTACAATTAGTATCAGAGCCTGTCCATTCCGCGATGGTGGGTGTGGGTGGCCCCACACAAGAACGTGTGGCATACTAGGGGGGGTGATTGTGATGTCTGGCCCAGGCCCAAGAGTCCCAAGAGGCCCATGGATTGAGTGAGGGTGAGGGTGTTTAATCCCACATCACCTAATGAGAGAAGATAGTATGTGCTTATATGTGAGCACAACTCTTACACACCAAGATGCGTTTTAAACCCGTGAGTCCATTTAATGATAAAGGGAACAATTTATTGTTGTGTAAGCCTGGGGCGTTACACTTACACCTGTAATCCGACACAGTGGCCGGCCCCTCACTCTTGGGAATGAGAATGATGGAAGATGCATTGAGCCGCCCGAGCCCCGGCTCACCTCTAAACATTTCCGTGTAAACCTCCATGACGTCCTCATGAATAATGTTCCAGAATCCTTTGTAAAACCCAAACCGAAATCATCCGGGCCTGCCGCTTTGTCGCCGTCTGTCCCAAGCAAAACACCCCGAACCTCCCCTAACGAGAACTCGCCCTCCAGCTGCGCAAGCCATTCCGACGGCAAATGTCGAAGGTCCTTGTCAAACCACAGCAGCCTCCATCTTCTATCCTTCTGAAAAGACCCCCTGAAGTGCTCAACCAAGTGACTGCCGATCTCCGCCTTCAAGTCGATCACCCTTTCCCCGTGGATAGTGAGGCAATGCGATTGGTGCGCCTCCTCTGTGAGGCCAGGAATGACGAACCACATCCTTAATGCCGTCCACCTCTGTCCAACACATTTCAAATCTGAATTTGGATGGTTTTGCCTGCATGTGTGAGAAGAACAACAGGGGGGAGTGGTCAGACATGATGCGAGGAAGGCCCCGTACCTCACAGCCCGGGAACATATCGTCCCACTCGAGGTCGATCAAGGCTCGATCACGGTGCGCTAACGAGGCCACTTCTTGACAATTGATCCAGGTAAATCTCTGGTTTTAGATGACAAGGTCTAGCATCTCCTCATCATTGATCCAGTCCGAGAACACCCACTTTGATGTTGCGGCAACCTCGTCACAGTTGTGCTCGCCCTCGAAACGAGTAACGTTGAAATCCCCTGTCAAGCATCAGGGGACGTTCCACAACGCCCTTACTCCAGACAACTCTTCCCAACACCCTGCTCTGTCCGCTGCCTCATGCGGCCCGTACACCCCCGATAAAGCCCATCGCACTCCCGACGTCCGCTCCTCTTGCAAGACCGAGAGAGAGAAAGACCCCTCCAATCGCTCCACCTTCGTCCATAACGTAGAGTCCCAAGCAATAATAATCCCTCTAGCAGTGCCAATGGCGTCCTTCCATACCATCTTGTCCAAACGTGCCACACCAAAATTGCGTAAAAGGCTAGCTGTCGGGTTTGCCAATTTTGATTCCTGTAAACAGCAGATCTGAATGCCATTCTCTCTCACCATCTCTCCTAGCGCACAAACCTTACGGGGGTCGTGCATCCCCCTTATGTTCCAAGAAAGGCCTCGCATTAAGACCAGAGGCATGCATCATGTCCCCCCTCCATCAGTGTTGACGGGGGTACCCCCGAGGATAGTTCCACTACCCTCGTTTGCTCCTCGTCCGACTATTGCAACGGTACTAAAGGGAAAGCTCTGGCGGCCTGAAAGACACTGAGATTACTGAGCCAAAATGCTTGCAGTCAGCCGGTCTTGTGACCTCCATGCCTAAGTCCTCCGACCTCTTTGTGGTAACGAGGAACACTCCCTTGGACGCCTCTGGACCAACCAAACGTGTAGCCCCAACCATGTCGCCCAGACCCCCCCCCCCCCCCCCCCCCCGCCGAGGGGGTCAGATGCTCCCCCAAATGGTAGAGCAATAGTATCCACCACCGTCATTGGGGCGGGCATCTCCCGGCCAGCACCCCCAGCTTCACCCGTGCACGAAGTCTGGATAACCTCATCATCACTAATCAACGAAGGCATGAAGGTCTCGACCTGTCTCTGACTACCGAGCGTACCTCCACCTTGTAGCCCCACATGAGGAGCCGATGAAAAAGAACCCGACGATACTGATGGAGATCCTTTCTCCCCAGAAGAGCCACCCAGACTCTGAGAAACCCGTCTGTATAGATGAGTACCCGTACATGGATCCCTCCCCCACCAAGCCCAAGAAACGGGGCTATCCAGTTGCCAGCCCATATCCTGCAAGCCCTCATGGAGGTCATCCACCCCAGTCGAGAGGCCCATCACTTGAGTGATCGGCCCATCCCACGACATCCTCCCCAACTCATTCACATCAAGTAACCCTTCTAACGCAACGTCATTTCCGCCAGCAATACAAACCTCCTTCAAATGTAAGACCTCATAAGGCTTGTCAGAACTAGCACCCCTGCCCCTACGCCGAAAGCATCGGTCCTCCCTGTACCCAGTGGTTCTCGAGGAGTCCGCCTGTCCCAAGAGGAGATGTGACTAGGGGTGGTAAACGAGCCGAGCTTTGACCTGCTCAGGCTCGGCTCGTTTAGCAGCAGGCTCAACTTGGGCTCGGCTCGGCTCGGGAACGAGCTTCATTTCATGTTCAAGCTCGGCTCGTTAGGCTCATGAAAAGCTCGATTAAAGCTCGGCTCGGCTCGTTTGTTAAACAAGTCAAGCCGAAGCTCGAATCAATGCTCGGCTCAGGCTCGTTTAGCTAAAAAAAACCTTGTTTAACATTTGAAAAGGTCACATTTCACAAATCACAACACCTTATACATGTGAAAATAACATAAGCTCGGGCTCGGGCTCGGGCTCGGTTCACGCTTGGCTCGTTTCTCTTTTTTCTATTAAGTAAACGAGCTCGTCCAGGCTCGGGCTCGGCTCGAGCTCGACTCGTTTACAAACCAAACTTTAAAAATTGTTCAAGCTCGGCTCGTTTATCTAATTAAATGAGCGTGAACGAGCTTTAACCGAGCCCGAGCTGCTCGGCTCGTTTACCAGTCCTAGATGTGACCTAGGGTTCTCGCCTCATTGGAAAGACTGTCGACCGCACTGGAAGATGGAACCGACTTCCCCTTCGCATGGACTGTCGACACCGCCGCAGGAGCCAGAGCCTTCCCGAGTCTAACAAGACACGCCTCAACGTCCTTGCTTGATGAATCACCTCCATCCGACAATATCAAACCCTTCGCCACGTCCTTCTTGCCTCACCCAAACGAAGGAAAAGCTCCATTAGGCTTCGCTACCAATCCGACCTTGAAACTCTCTGCCCCATGGGAGACAATGAGCTCCTCAGCGCCCGTGGTGGAAAGGAAGATATATAAAAAAAAAACCCGGACCTTTCTTATCGTAAACGAAGCGCCCCGCCTAAGTTGTGGGGTCTTTACACCAGAATTTCTCCCCCTGAGCTTCCCACTGGTCCCCCAGTTTTGGGGATCCTGACCCCGAGGTAGCCAGAATACAGCCCTTCAGAAACTCCGCCTCCTGGGTAGCGCTGAACTCACCCAGAAGAGTCACGGCCTCCGTCAAGGAACCGGCTATCGAAATCTTTCGACCACCCATCGCGCCCAGCCATTTTGGGCACGAAGCCCCTCTGTGCCCCGTGCCCTTGCAACGCCAACATAACAACAGGTCATGGCATGTGTTACTCCTGTGACGCCGGCGAAGGCATCTGAGGCATCTGATGTCGCGCTCCGCCGAGCGCCATGACCTCTCATCCGCCCTCAGACGCTTCCTTTCTCGCTTACCCCTCACTGTAAACCAACCCCGATCTTGTAAATCAATTATTTTAATCAAATAAAGATACGATGTTATACATGTCTAATGAATCAACCTGATCTTAGGAATTACATGGAAAGTGACTTTCTGTTCTTTTGCAAAATCATATGGGTGTCTCATGTATATATTCTTGACTGTTTGATGTTTAACCTGTAGATCAGGTCATTACGGTTTAAATTTTGTATGAACCACCACGGTTTTGGTTTAAAGCATTCATTGATTCACACTTGTTCATGTATTCAACAATAAAATATATGAATGATCAATCTCGCGCCAGGTGAAATCTGGTTTTTATCGTGATTAATGAGTCAAAACATTTGTACCAAGCCATAATTAAGGAGATCTTCTCAGTCTGCAAGCAAGATTATCTTCTTTTTGTTTTGTTATTTGAATCCCTCGTGTTGCTTCATATAGATCTCTACTTCTAGGTTTCCATGAAGAAATGTTGTCTTTACATCTTGTTGCTCTAATTTTAAGTCATGGATAATATTACTCAAATAGATGTGCACCATATGACAAATGAGAATATTTCATTGTACTTTTTACTTTCCTTTTGTGCATACCAGTTTCCCACCAACCCAGCTTTTAATTTCTAGTCATTATTCTTTATATTTGATTTTTTTATTTTTTTATTTTTTAAAACATTCATTTATATTTGATAGCCGATTTTCCTTTCAGAAGTTTAAATAGCTCCCAAGTTTAGTTCTTGTGAAGAATCTCTATCTCCTTATCAAAGCAAGCATCAATTCTTTTGGTTTGTCTTCAAGTACTTTTTCCTGGAAACTAGAAGGACCTTCATTCTTATTTAGTAACTAGGGGCGAAAAATCAAACTGTCATATTCTTCACGACCATACTTGATTGAAGGTTTAATTGTTCTTATTTATTTACCCGTGGCAATACTATAAAACATACTTTTATAATTCTTTTCTTCATTCAGATCTTTATCATCAAGCATCATCAAGCTCATTGTCCCTTGCATTTATCTTGCATATTTTAATGTTCTCTTTTTCTTGAATTTTCAACTGCACCTCCATCTGGCTATCTCGTCATGGAAATTTTATTGTGAAGTATTTTTAACAACTCACTTTCATCGAAGATAATATTCATGGTTACAATCACTTTCTAATATGTAGGATTCTGAGACATGTAGCATTCCATTTTTTTTTAATATATAACGGAGGGACCCCCATGACTGATTTTACGGTCGAGTTAGGAAGGCTATCTCCGCCTGTTTGCCCCGGTTCCATAAAAAATTCTTTCAAATAATCACCAACAAACAAGTGGGTAAGTCAGCGCCAATACTCGAACCCAAGAAATATCGGTAACACTGCTAAGCCCTACACCGTTGTGCTATGACTATTGGGGACTTCAGTGTTTTTGCTTTTGTGTTCGTGCGTTCTACCAATTCCACTCTCTTTTGGTATCCAAGAAAGATGCATGTAATTCTTGATTTCACATCTAATTTAGTTTCTTTTCACTATTAAATGAGAGATTTTGCTGATAAACTAAAAATGTGGGTGATGCCTTCATTTTCACATAACTCCTTAAATTCTCTTATTTTATATTCTCCATCATCGTTTGATCTTAAGTACTTGCTCTTTTTTTTCTATTGAGTTATCAACATAAGCTTCTACTGCTTGAACTTTGAGATAATTCATATATCTGCTTTAAGAAATAAATCCAATCCTTTTTAAAATGTTCAAAATATTCAGCCATACCTTTTGACCTAAATGGTTCAGGCCCCAAACATCAGAGTTTGTAATTGAGGATACTTTTGCTTTTTGTGAACTGTAATTTTAAACCTTATCTTGTGTTGTATTCAATCGGTCTAAAGGATTTCTCCTTTTTTGACTTTCACCTAAACCTAAGCCTGTCAATTATCTGAAAAAAAATCCGAATTCGATCCGATTCCGTATTCGAAAAATCAGAAATATCCGATATTCGAAAATCCGACGGATATGGATATTAGTCTATCTGATCCGAAAAATATCCGTATCCGACATATATTATAAAAATATATATATTTGTATTATATATTGTTCATATTGTTATCTTGTATGATTAATCATACTGATAATATATTATAATACTATTAAATTTTCAATATATGATATCTTAAAGAGAGAATAACCTTTTTTGACTTTCACCTAAACCATTTCCTCACTTCCCCTTTGATAACCTTCAAATAAAATAAAATAAAATAAACTACCCACTCCCTCCAACCAATATCCATATCAAGTTAGTACCACCAAGCATTTTAATTTTTATTCTCCAATCCTGATGGTTAAGATCATTTGTTTTTATATACTTGTATCATGTTTAATTAACTATACCAAGTAATTTTACAGTGTGTATCAGATCCAAATTTTTCAGAATAACTATATAACCCTATAATTATCTATGTCCGCATTCAAGATATATGATTATTGTAGAATAATTTTTAATTCTAGATATAAATATAGAACAATGCATATATATTATTTGGATAATTGATACATGCCTATTCTAATACTATATATTTAGTTACTTGCACGTGTTAAAGCACGAGATACATCATACATGAAGATATATTTTATAAATAGAAATTTGAAGAATGAGTTGATTAACATCTGATTATTTGTAAAAAAATTAGTACATTTATTTTTATTTATAATTTTTTATTTAATAAAACATATTTGGCAAAAAAATTCATGTGAAGAGAATGCAATCAAAATTATATATATTTGTATCATATTAGTAAAAAAATATTTGATAAATATAAATTGATAATTACATTATTCTATGTCTATACTCAACTCTAACTAACAATCACAATATGAAACTAATATCTATTTCCTCAAAATTGACTCATTAATTAATTCTCACATATAAATCTTCTGAATATATTTTAACTCTTAATAGAAGATCACCTTGGTGACTTAAATGTGAAAAAAAAGTAGACCTACAAGATACTAATATTTGAAAGTTTATCCAATTCTTATTCAAATGGAATCACATAAAATAATTAAAAAACCCAATACAATTCAAAAACCAATTCAAAAGAATACTTAAAGCTTGAAGCAAAAAAATATAAATAAATTAATTAATTAAATTAAAATTGTGACTATATGAGATATAATTGAGAAACTTAATAAGATGAAAAGTGATTTATGTAAAATGATATTTAAAACTGACGAAAACTATAGATAAAAATAAAAACGTAATATATTTTTAATTAATGGAATTTTGATAAAGAAGTCATTAATTATGTTAAAAATATGAAATATGTATAAAGTATACATTCATAGATATTTTATATTATAACAACACATCAAAAATATATAAAATATAATAAAAAATGTTATAAAAAAATAATTGACAAAAAAATGAATGTCCCATGTGTTCAACTAATCTAACTAATCCACACTACAACTTATTTGTAATCCACATTGCAACTTATTTTTTCTTAAATGCAATTAAATATGAAAGTCTAAGATCACCTAAACTCTGACTATATATAATTGGCTATAAAACGACAAGATCTTTATTTTAATCAACAAATTCCACGAAACAATTTTTTGTCATACAAAACCTATATTGCATTACATCAAAACAAGAGCAAGTAACACCCTAATAAAAATAAACCAATATATAATTTTAATATCCAATAAAAGGAATAGAACATTTTCATTTTTATGCAACCCCAAACGAATATATTAAAAAAAATTAAAAATAAAACTTTACCTCGATTTTGCATTGAAGAAAAATTATCTATATCTCTGAATTCTTCACAATTTTCCTCTCCACCTCTCTCATGCATTCAGGAATAATTGGCTTCCCATTATTATATTAAAAGTTTCCTGCATTCCAAAGCCATCATTCAATTAAGATCAAACATACATAACAAGAATGACACAGTATAATTTACATAAATAAATAACACACATATATACATATAAATAAAAAATATGCTTGAAAACAAAAATAATTTAGGCTGCAGGGATGAACTGCTTTATATAGGACTACACAGTGTTCTGAAATGCGGTATGCGGTTTGCGTGCGGGTAGGGTACCGCACAGAGTATATGCGGTATGCGGGAGTATATGCGGGAGTATATGCGGTTATGTAATTTTTTAATAATAAAAAATAATTATATAGCTTTGATCTATAAACAAGAGATAACAAGGTAAATTTGAAGAAATGTAATCATATTAAACCATTAAAAATTCAGACACAGCCACACAGGGGCATAGATGCAATTTCAGACGGACACAGGGGTATAAATATAATTTTTAAGGGGTATAAATATAATTAACTTTTTCAGGAGGGTGTAAATGCAAAATTTCCATTTTTTTTCTAAACCTATGCGCCCGCATATCCCGCATATCCCCGCATATGCGGGCCTTGTCCGCATATGCCCGCATATCAGCCTATGCGGTTCGGTAGGCTTACCGAACCGCATATGCGGCCGCATATGCGGCCGCACGGACCGCATTTCTGAACAGAGGGACTACATATAGATTTAGTGATAAAAAAAGATAAGATAGAGGAGTTCAAACAACTTAATTATTAGGAGATTCTATCTTTGAATAAATCAAATCCTAAAAAATCTATATAAAAAAAAGTATAATAGTACTACATTTTTTCGTATCTTTTTTCCCTAATAAACTCAATAAAATATATTAAATTATGCACAAATGTTTAATATGAAATATATAGATTTTTAAGGTATATTATATTCACATTCATATATACATCTTATATTATTTATTGTAATACATTAGGGAATTTTTCATTCTATTACAAAAAAACATATTTATGAAAATATAATTAAATGGATATACATGGTGAATATATTTAATTTCAAAATTAAAAAAAAATAGAATATATAGATATGATTTAAAATAAAAATGTATTGATTGATTTAATTAAATCTGATTTTGATATCTGAAAATATTTATGATTTATCTAAATTTGATAATAATAGATTAGTAATTAAACAAATCATAATCTTATTATGTAAGATTGTATTATTGAATAATTTTAAAATTTAAATAAATCAATTACATTAATAATTAAATAATTGATTAAAAGATCAAATGAAAAATGAAAATAGTGCATCACATCATTCTTTTAATAAAAAAATCCACCAACTTTTCAAGATATTTCTAGAAGGATAGCATGGACGGCAATGATACATTCTCCCGGTCCGCCGATGCCATCAGCCATTAAACAACTCAAGATCCAATTGAATTAAATTTTCATGGAATCATAGCATATGAAACATTGCTTCGGTGGATGGTCGAACCCCATTTCTTGATACATATATAATACTGATTAAAATCGCTAAATATAGATTAACAACCACAAACAATCCACCCCACCAAGAAAATTGAATCACATTTTCAAATCCACAATATGCCAACTTTCACGTGTTATACAAATTGTTTAAAAAAAAATACAAAATAAAAACAAAATCAAACAAACGAATCTTGTCATAACACCACCAACAAAAGATTTAACTTGTTCATCACGTCTTCAAAGTAATTCCAACATTTTCGAAGGCTGAATGCTTTTGCGCAGCAACCTAACTGAGGTTGGGAGTTTTCCCAAGAGAGCCAACCAAAGGGAGTAGGAATGATGTGGTGATTGAGTCGAATCCCAAACCTAGTTGCCCCATTCAATAGGAGGAGATGTGACCTGAATGGACTCCCAGCTAGTTGAAGTGGAGTAGACTCCATATTTGGAGGGGGTCCAGATCAAAAAATCAGGTCCATCTCCTCCCATTGGAAGAGTGGACATTTCCATTGAAATGGTTTAATTAGTCAACTGTCCAGCAGAAATGAGTTTAGAAACAAAAGTATTTTGTGGAGGTCCCCATCGATTAGAAAGTGGGATGAGATCCCTGAGTGGGACATGTTTTTCAAGGGTCATAGCAAAGATTTACATTGTGTCCTAAGAAGATTTGCATATCCACATGGTGCCTAATAAGAAGATTTCAGATAGCAATGTGCACCCAATACGTTGTTAGTGTTGAATCTCAAACCATCTTTAAAGATTTTTTTATTTTATAATTTTTCTCATTCCATTAAAAAAAAAATTTGTTTGAAGGCTTTAATTAGGTTGAGCTATCTTTGTTGATTTTAAAAATTATTTTATTGAAAAATACATACATGATATATTATGTGCATATATTAATATATAAGTTTTTTTATTTAAATGATTGTATAATATTGTATATTTATTTTGTAATATTGATAACTTAAAAATAAAATGACTCAAGATTCAAACAAGCTAGATAGATTTTTTTGTGAATATGTATAGAACTCGCTTTAAAATCTTGCCTGAGGTGCAACCCAAAAAATTAATACTCAGCATCAGCCATGTACCCATAGATATGAATAATGATACCAGTATACAAATTATATATCTATTAGCTAGATATGGCTTAAATTTCTAATCCGCATGCCGATCCGTTGACATCCCCATATAAATATTTATGGTTAATTACTATTATTAATAATATTATTATTATTTAATATTGGAGAGAACCCCATGCATGTTTAACTTTGTGGCTAAGCTAGGAATAATACATCTGTCTGTTTATCCTGGTCTCATGAAAAATTCTTCATCAACAAACAGGTGACTAGGTCAACACGAAGACTCGAATAAAATACATAGGTAAACCCTAAACTATTGTGCTACGACCACTAAAGACCATGATTAATTAATTAGATTCTAAAAATAAAGATAATAATCAATAAATGCTAGTTTGACATTACCAAAAAAAATTGCTAGTGTGAGTCGTTTGACAAAAATATAATGCGGTTCCACGGAAACTTCACTTTGAACCGTCCAACGAGACCCAGCCCGGAAACGAGTGGATCCTCTTGTACTCCTTCCAATCAGATGGTCCCTAATGGTCCTTCTTCATCTCTTTTAATGCTTCTTGTGAAAGTAGCTTTCATTCATTCATGGCTGAGATTGATTGTCAGAAAGAAAGCAAATATTTGAACTACTTCACTCCCACCCCACAAAAAAAAAACATTTATTGTGTCCTTGTGGGGGCAACATTAAATGGACATTGTGCCATTCTGAAGGAATTCCTGATTCATGAAGCTATACCATCCATTTCTTTTTGAACACTCCACTTACACCTTTTTTTTATCTTTTAAAAGCATTCCCTTTAGTACATATAAAAAAAATCATAATTAATTCTATTAAGCTATTTGGTACTCATTCCTAAGCATATTAATAAACATAATGCTGACCATCAGCTTTTGATTGTGAAAACTTCATCAAAGTTGTGCAAATACGGAAATGATGAGTCAAACGGATCAAGATATCAATCAGTTGGTCGATTTGGATTAACCAATATTGGATGCATAGATTTCCATTCAAATTTCTTTCGTACCAATTCTATCATTCAATGATTACAATATGTCCCCAAAATAAAGAAAACCCTAGCTCTCGCCGGAGGCCCTCCAGACTCTCCGCCGCCCATCTTATGACATTTACATGCGGGACGAGAAACGCATTTAGGCAATCTGCCGCAGAGGGACTTTCACATCAATAGTTTCTTGGCCCTAGGGTTTAGATTCAATATCTTCTAAATGTGGCTAAGTGACGACACCATGTCAAATAAGCGGAATTAATTTGAAGAGTTTTTATTTTTAAAGAATGATGCCCCCAGGATTTGATCTCTTGACCACTTTTACGGAGAGCATTATCCCAAAATTGATACCATTCCCGCAAAGTATTCAAGTTCCCCCAATCCAAATCTCGCCAATTCCCAGGCCTATGGTTTTGTTTCATTAGTCTTCGATCTCGAAAGTTGCCTAGACTGAAATATCTTAGCTATTAGATTACCATTTTTATTCTCAAATAATGGCAAAAGTAGTCAATATACTTAGGGAGATGGATTCTGATTTATATTTTTTCACCCAATGTCGTAGGTAAAGTAAATATCATTAAAAATTATTAATAAAAAAATAAAAAATGACACTATCATTATGCATAAGTGGTTAGAAATTGCTTATGAACTATGTATGAGACTCTAAAATAAATTGATAGTATCAGTGCTCTACAAAAATATCCATCAAACACTCCACCTTTTTATATTATTACCATACATTTTTATTCAAGGGTAAATTTTGTTTTTTTTAGATGTACATAGAGTTCTGCTACATAAACCCCCCACTATATAGGCCCCAACCACAGGCCATTAGATGTCAATGGACTATTGGTTTCTTAATTAACTTTTACAAAATAACAAAAAAGAAAAATACAAAACTATCCATATTTAACTCACAAGGTTTCCATGCTAAAACCCTTGATTTACCGGTTCTTACTCTCGAAACGTATCCAAAAAAAATTTTAACTCCCAAAACAAATCCCAAAAAATTCTAACCGTTTTTTTATATATATCCACCACTTTAAAAAATAATTCCGGCCAACTACTCATCTCCCGTGACCGGTGTCACCACCACTTGATTCCTTTTGGTACTCTCTATCACATGAGAGGTAGTTCGGCTACCTTTCCAGTCTTCCTCCGGACTCCATCTTTTTCGACCTTCACATCCACTTTGTAATGAATGTAACTGATTTTAGATGAAAATTGTTAAGATCAAATAAAAAGTCAGTTATATTTGCAAATGAACTTAGTTTTAAAATGTATTGCACAAAAAATTTAGTTACATATATGAATGTAACTGATTTTTATTATATAAGCCATATAAACATCAATTACATTTGTAAATGTAACCGACATTTATTATAAATCCATATAAATAAATTAATTATATTGTATAAATGTAACCAAATTTTACAAATAAAAGTCATAAATGTTCATATTAGTTATGAACGTAACTTACTTTTGAAAAAAATGCATATAACTCAAAAAAAGGTACGAAAGTGCAATTGACATTCAACCGTTTGTTAATACAACCACGTGTCATAATAAAAAGTTTTAATATCAAATACCATATTCAAAAGACTAGATCAAATACTTTCATATTTGTATTCAAAAACCATATTCAAAAGACCATATCAGATATTGCCGGACTTAAAATGAAATAAGCAAAATCACAATAAAAATCTTACCCAAACAATTTTTTTCCTTCTTTGGTGGCTTCTTTTCCGAAAGAGAGGGGGTTAAAAAAAACATGGGAAGAGAGTGGGACATGTAAATGTCAAGTTTACCCACTAAGTAAACAAAATAAGAAGTAGATTAGCATGTCACGAGAATATAAAAAAAAGATTGTATCAATTGTAAATCATTTTCCATGTACATATTATATTAAAGAACAATCATCACAACTATTCATGTAAAAACGCTAACATAGTTAGTTTTCAAAGATAAAAATGAATGTAATCCAGAGGTATTACAATCAAACAGTGGCATATATACTTTGCCAAAATCTTAACGTGGACAAATTTCCAGCCTACGCCACTTGTGCTGAGGGGGGATGCACTCATACGATATTTTCTAAACATCATACTATTATGGGCATGTAAGTAGTCATCATTAATATGTTGATAAGGACTGATTCAACATTTTAAAAAAAAAAATTCAAAAAAGCCTCGTGAATTTAATAATTTTATGAGGATTGTATTAGATTTGAATAAGTTTGTTATACCTGATTTTTTCCTATCAGAAAAAAAAAAATCAGATCAAGACATAGACCTTCCCCACATACATACAATATACATTGGATGACCTTTTCCTCCTCAGGCCCTCACAATCCTCAGCTACCAATTCAATGAATGTTGAATCATCCGATCGCATACATATTGAACGGTCAAAATTAGTGCCAGCTTGGAAAGCAGCGGATCCCTGGTGGACCCCAATATCAAACGGTCCCGTGTCAAATTTTTTTTTTTTTTTAATTGGTGTCCCAGGTTTGATATCTTGATCTCCTTTAGCCCATGTTTGAATCGGGTATAAGACCTCAGATAAACTCGGATAACCCCGAATAACAAATTTCACCCGTTTGTTTACTCCGGATAATCCCGGATAAAGTATGTCAAATAAACCTAGATAAAGTGATATATGAATTCCAATCAACCCCTGGAATTAAAGTTATCCAAGGTTATTCCACCCAAAGAATATGTGGGTCACTGTCAAATCAATTGTCATCACCTCTTATAAATCACTTGTCAAATCAATTATCATTACTTTTTTACTTTTTATAAATTCTTATTCATATTTTATTCACATTTTACTCAAACAACAAAATATTTATTCTTACGTTTACCGACGAGAATAATTCAAAACACAACTAAACACAAAATCATTTTATCCTTATTTATACTCATCTATGCTTGGATAATCTATACCCTAGAATAAAATATATCCCCATTCCAAACGGGGGCTTGCAGAGAGAGAGAGAGAGAGAGAGCATGTGAAGTGCATATTAATGACTTTACAATCAGTCTCATATGTTTTGTTAGTCTCTTCCACTCATGCATATATCTTCTATAATGATTGCTCATATTTTTCTTTATTAGAGTATTTATTTCAATATTAATAAAAATACATATTAAAAAAATGAAGAAATTGTGATTTTTTGTAAACTAAAAAGGTCCAGGATGAATGGCAAAATACTTAATTTCCCTAGATTTAATAGTATATATATACATAAATCATTTGTAATGGTTTAAAAAGAAATAGATATATTTTAATGAATTGTATGGATACATTTAAAAAAAATTCAATCGAAACATATATCTTATTAACATTGTAAACTAAATTTAGGGAATACAAAAGATATCGGAGTTTTGAGGCGTGAAATAGTTTCTTTAAAGTGATATTTGCTTCCACAACAAAGCATTTGTTAAAAGGTTTTGGCAAATCACTTCGAGAATACAACAAAACTGGAACGACGGGATTGCCATCCTCGGTCGCGGTTTTCGAGGAAAAGACGCCAACGAAAGGCCTAGGCTTGAGAAGGTGGAGGAGGAGAGCTCAAAGCGATCCCGGCAAAGATGGAGCCTTTGTGGGACATCCGAACCGGGCTCTGAAGTGGGATCTCCCCAACGAAGTCACGAAGCTTGTTAAGGTGCGTGGTGGTAGTGGTGCCGGTGCCGGTGTCGCAGACGATGACACGCCGTTGTCGCCTGTTGAAGCCTCGGTCGCCCCGGCGAAGGATTCGAGGGACTGTTACATTTGAAATGTAACAGTCTTATAACGATGTAATGTTATTTTCAAAATCTGTTTTTTTTTTTTTTTTACATTTGTAAATGTAACTGTCATTTGCATAGTCATAATGATTCATTTTTGTTTAGATTTGTAAACAATTTATAGGTGTTACATTCTGAAATGTAACAGTATACTATAAGTGTATTATATGGAAGTGTTACATTTTGTCATTTTTCTTTGCTGTTGCAGAGGACTTTGCTACATTTTCGTTGGATGAGATTCCAACCTTTGAAGCGTTGAGACTGACAGAGAGGACGGACAGAGAGTTTCCTATTTTTAAACGACGACTGTCCGGGATAACCACAAAAAGTGAGATCGCCATTAGAGACGGAGAAGGTGAAGTAAATCGAAAGCAAGGTCAGGTATTATTTTGTTGTATTTATATTGTAGAAATTGTGTATTGATTAATATTGTTACATTTATAAATGTAATAGTTAATGAATATTGCGGTTTGATTCGAAAAAGACACATTTAAGCAATATATAGTTTTTGTTATTTTGTTACATTTGAAATGTAACAGTCTTGTAAATGTGTGTATTATTTTTGTATTTAAATTTGAAATGTAACAGTCTTAGAACGATATATTGTTATTTATGCAACACTGTTATATTCTGTTACATTCGTAAATGTATATTATTGTTGCATTAGTAAATATAACATTTAATCGTATAAAGATAATGATTTGTATTTGTTACATTTGTGCAACACTGTTACATTATGTAACAGTTATAATCATAAAAAAAACTAGAATATTTTTTTGTGATATTTAGATAATTTTGGTGTAATTTAGATAAGTTTTGGTGTAATTTTGATGAAAAATAATTTACGTGATTTTTGTGTAAGTTAGGTAAGTTTTAGTGTAAAATTTATAAGAATTTTAAAAATTTAAATTTTGAAATAGGCAAATTTTATGGAGACATATTTTTTAAAATAAGTAAATTTCAAATTACACAAATTCAAATTAATGTGAAATATTAATAAGAGAAAAAAAATGGGGATTTGATTAATTGAATTTATTTTTAATTAAAAGTATACCTGTATTTTATCATTTTATCTATTTTTAAAAGTCAATAAGTAAAATAGTGATGACACCTTATAGGGCTATGAACGGAGCTGAATGGGGCAGGGGACCCACATACCGCGCTCGCCGCGAGCACCCGCCCCCTAATGTCACGTCCACATCAGACACTATCCACGCCAACACCAACCCAAAAACGCGCGAACAGTTTAAAATAAACAGCAGGGCAATATCAACGCCGAAAACCTAGAAACGGAGGCTATAAATAAAGACCCTCACCACCGCCTCACCCTCCATTTCTTTCATCTATTTATTAATCTCTCTCTCTGTATCTCTGTTTTTATTTTATTTTATTTTATTTTTATTCTCCTCCCTCTCTCTGTTTTTGATTCTACAGGGAGGAGGGAGGCGAAGATGTCGAAATGCGTGGAGATATTGGATATGGGGGTGAGGATAGCGGCGAGGTTCCATTCACACTGCCCTCAGACGGCGAGGATGTACTACAAGCCACCTCCCTCTCAATCGGACGGCGGAAAGAAAGAGACGGGAAAGGACCATCCATCGCAGCCGTCGAAAGGTCTCTCCCTGTCAGCCGTTGATTCCACCGAGCTGATCTTCTGGTCGGCCTTTTGAGGATAGGAGTGTAATAAATAGAGAATGAACCACAGATATTGGGTTTTCATGGAGGATTGAAATTGTAATTCGGAAATATTTTTTTTTTCTCTTAATTTTTGTGTTTATATTTTGTTTTTTATTTGAAGCATTTCATTGGATCGGATATGGGTTAGATACGTGGGACATCTGAGTTATGAAAGCTCGTCTCGTTCATCCCACCCTCATTAAGAAAAATTATTTTTTGTTTTTTTGGAGGATGTGTTTGACGCGCGATTGAAATGCTACGATTCTTAAAATCTAACTTGTAAAATTTAATTTTTTATAAAACGTTATTTTGTTAGATTTTTTATTATTAGGTTTTTGGGCCGTTGACACTAAAAGAATGTGTTGATCCATATTAGCTTTGAAACACGAATCCAACCAAGAGCAGATCCAAACCCCTGTGGAAACACGGACACCCACGGTAGAGAAAGTCATATGCGGTAAAGAAACATCATCCACGTCTAACCAAGAGCGGATCCAAACTCCTTTGGGTGCACGGACACCCACACGATAGAGAAAGTCATATGCGATAGAGAAACATGTTTCAAGAGTTTCTCTATCACGGGCAAAAATGATATGTTAACGTCAGTAGCATTACACAATATTTCCCATCACGGAATATGTCCCACCACGGAGCCGAACGCTATTAGATGTTTTCAGCCTCACCACTTGGCAGCAGGTCTTGGGGAGGGCAGCAGTGGTACAGGTAGCATTGTTGCCCTCTTGCTCCATGGACTTTCTGTTTCTCTGTCTCCCATCTCCTCCCCTTGACTTCTTCCATCCACCATCGTCGTCCTTCTCTGTCTTTCTTTTCTCTCTCTCTCTCTTCATTTCTTTTCCTAGCTGGTGAATGCTTGACGGGTGGGGTTAAATGCCTCATATCACATTCGGATATTTTTGTACAATGCCGAGCTTTTCGTTTGGAGATTATGTCAGTAGAAGATTAATTTGTTTGTTTAATTGTGTTTTGTTTGGGTCAAACAATTATAGAACCCGTGAAACTCTCAAGTTGTGGATTTTAAACTGTTGTTTGACATGTGGGTATAATTGTTTAAAAGGTAGGATTACTTTGAAGTCATGTACAAGTTAAACGTTTCTTGGTGGGTTACGTGGGGTGGCTTAATGTCTTAGGCTATTACTCAATATTTATTATAATGGATATAAAGAATTGGATGTTCACCATCCCTGGATGCAATGTTTCATGTGCTATGATTCTATGAAAAAATCAATTTAGTTACGTCTTTGTTTATTTAATGGCATCGGTAGGCATAGAAATTTCATGAAGAATTAGTTGGCATTTGTTTTTTCTTTTTTTTTTTTAATTGGGATTAGGGCATGGCACCCGTTCAAACTTCAGACTTGTAGGTAAGGGAAAAAAAGGGAAGGGATTCTCCCACCAACCAATCCTTTGTAATTTTGTCCTCACTAATTAAAAGAAATTGGTTGGTGGAGACTTTAGAGGGAGAGGAACGAGGCGGAAATAGAGAAAGAGAGAGAGAGTGACAGGAAGCCGAGGGGGTGGCAGGAAAGAGGACGATGGAGGCCATGAGGCTTGAGAGAGGGAGAGAAAGATAGAGCTGGGGACAGAGGCAAAAAACCAAACCCCCTCCCCGGCCTCCTCTGCTCATAGCCCTCTTCACCCCCCCTCACCTATCTTTATCTCTCCTTCCGCCTCCTTTGATGTGCTTCACCTACTGCCCTTATCCCCCCTCCTACCACCCTCATTTCACTCTTTCTCTCTCCTTAGCCTCCCGCATATTGTCTCATCAACCATTTTTTTGTTGGTGCCGATAGAGGATTGGTTGGTTAGAGTTAATGCTCAAAATATATGGATATATAAATATATATTTTTATAAAAATATAAAAATATATGCATTCAGTATATATGAATGTGTACTTCAACTTTTATAAAACAACATATTATTTTAACTAAGTATATAATGCAAAAAAAAATTAAAATGCGTGCGAGACCGTAAACAGGTGAGCAATAATTACATTAGAAAGAAGGCGAGAGAAGTAATGCCAGTTATGACTTTTTGACCAGTGAAAGCTCATAAATTAATTTCTCAATTTGATTCTCGATGGCTCCGTTTGGAAACACATATTGAAAAGTAGATTTTGGAATAAAGCTGTTTTTTAAGATTATTTTAGACCTTGACTTTTTTTAGATGTTTTTTTTTTAATTCAGGAATCAATATTTGAAAGGAATTTAATGTTTGGTAGAAAAAGTTGCTTTTCAATTCAAAAAATCGATTCCGACAAAAAATTGTTATTTTTGAGATTTTAAAAACACGGATTTCGAGAGAGAAATTATAAGGGATCCAGCTTTTGATTCCGCTGGAATCCGACCCGTTTGACTGCACGATTTTGAGATTTTAGCTTTTCAAAAAGCGGAATCCGCCCAAACCTCGCTACCAAACGGAGAGAAAATCAATTTATAATAAAATCTCCTATGAAACATACACTTTTGCTTTTCAAAAGTCGGCGAATTGAAGTCAAATTGCATTGAGTCCATTTTGACCTAAACTCAACTTTTTCTTTTAAAAAAATTACTCATTTGCATTCTCCTACTTCTTGCGTAACCAAAAAAAATTATATTTGTAATCCTTCATATTCATGTTCTATTAGAAAGGGATTTTTTAGAATGAGAAATTTACTTTTGAATCAAAATTATCAAGTTAACCCTAGGACACCATCGAGTTTATTAAAACATCCACATGTAAACCTTAAACTTCTTAAGCCATTGTTTAGGTAGTGGAATATGTGGAGAATAAGGCTGATTAAGTACAAAAGTCTATTTGTTTGCAAAAAAAAATAAGTGGAGTGGTATGCCAGAATAAATGGGAATAAACTGATATTAGTATTCTATGTCTCCTCTAAAATTGTATTAATCTATCTAATTTATTTCACTAATATACGGGGACTCAAATATCAAATCACTTGTCATCATACCCACATCTCAAATTATTTTTCACTTTTTATAATTTATTATGCATGTTTTATTCATTTTTTTAAAAATTATCTATGATCACCCAAAAAAACAAACTTAATCATTATATTTTCTAACAAGAATAATTAAAAAGACGTAATCAAACATAAAATGATCTTTTTATTTATATTAAAATAGTTATCCATCTCAAAAACTTATTTTGATATTCAAATGGGGCTACAAGCCTATGATCGATGATGTGTTGTGTGTGTGTGTGTGTGTGTGTGGGGGGGGGGGGGGGGGGGATATATTATATATATGACCGCATCAAGATATATAACTCGTTTAAATTTTTTTACATTTTCTATATATAAATAAAATTAAACAAATAATTGGAATATATTTTTTACATTTCATAAAAGAACGTAACTCATTAGATGAGATATATAATTTTAAATTTTTAAAATTATTATATGTGTTTTGATACCAAAATTTATTATTATTATTATATGTGTTTTTGATGGTAAACTAGATTAGTTTTATGAAAAATGTAGTGTAAATGAAAGGAGCACGTTGAACTGTCCAACCAATTGCCAAGCTGTAAAGCGGGGGATCTCTCGTAGTCTCTCAAATGAGATATGGTCCATAGTTGGCCTCATTTAAAGGCTGTGAAATGGACATCATTTTCCTTTATTAATGGCTGGGATTGATAGTTAGAGAGAAACCAATCATTTGAACTACTCAAATCTATACTTATTAGACCCTCTAACAAAACCAAATAAAAGGATTTATTATTCATATGGGTCCTGTAGGTATCATCAATTATGCATCATTGGGAAATTCAATTTTTATTGATCTTGTTGGGTTTTGAAAAGTTTTTTTTCAATATTAAATTTTCATGATTCTATATTTAATATGACAAATATATTAATATATTTTAACATCAAACTTTAATATCTAACATGATTTCAAATAATCACCCATTAGTGTATGGCTTGAAAATAATATAGACAAGGGCTATAATTGGATATGGATGTGTACTTAGCATGTGGATATGGACTTTAATTTGGTATGATATATGTGTTTTGACAAATGGAATAGGTGCATTGGACTCTAATTATGAATTTAAATATAGAAGGTTCATGTATGTAGGATTCTTAGGTGAACCTAGCTAGTAGCTAGGTTGGATTGAACTACATTTACCGCATTAACTATATATGCAATATTCATGTATGTAGGATGTCCACAATAAACCTAGGTTGGAATAAATCTTATTTAAGGTATTGAATATGCAAGGTTCTCATTTCAATTATGCACCTTTGTTGTATATTGCATAAAATATGTTACAGTGCCTAACAAACATGTTATATATTATCCCTATTGCATGGGTCGGACCACTCACCGATACCATATTGTCACTCGCTCAATCCACGAGGAGTCGATGTGAGACAGTGAACAGGGTACGATACATTCCCACAACAACACAAACTTGCAAGAAATTCAATAACTTCTAGATCCTACAACCAATGGTGCTCAAATTAAATGTGATAACCCCTGACACATATACAAGCATATTTTATTTAGACATCAACTCTAGATATAGCTCAAAGCATGCATAATAACATAAAACTCAAACATGCCAAAACTGGATCGTCTACCCCTAACATCCTTAAACTTTGTTCTCGCTAGCACCAAATACACATCCAAATATTCTGAAATAAATCACTCACATTCATTCACATGTGGGGGTCATAATCCTTGAAAATAAAAGAGTTCATTATATATGTATCTTAATCTTGCCATCATCATTGAATATGAAACAATGAACCATGCATGTCTATTATTCCTAATTGATTGAATATCTTGAATTTGGAGAGGACTCTTGGGTTGCTTAGAGGCATATATAAAGGGTCGATCTCATGTATGTCATTTCATCCATCCAAGTCACAAACTGAGAATTCATTCGGAGAGAGAGAGAGACTCTTGTGAGAATTGAGAGAGATAGCTCTGGTGTCCTATTAATCCAGTAGTCTGAGTGTTTTTTTAGTGATTCCACCTGAGAGTGCACTCTGTGTGAGCTTGTTGGATCATGCGATGATTCGATTAGTGAGTTTTGCACCGAGATGAGCTGAATAAAGCTTTGAGCATCATAGCAGGCTTCCATCATTCATCTCTCACTCCTATTTTCTATTATTTCAGTATTTTATTTTGTTAAATTTTTGTATTTGCATTTCATTTTCGTCTAATCACGTAACAAATCTCACATTTAGTGAGGCCATAATACACCATTCAAATTTTTGCAAATCCCAAAATACCCTCTCCCTTATATGTATAAATATCATAAAATATTTTTAAAATTCTGGCAAATGGTGAAACTGTAGTTGGAACAGTTCAAACCAAACAACATTGATCAACAACGAAAAAGATCACTTATGCATCACCTTGCATCAGGAAAGGAGTAAATATGGGTGGATTAATACTAAGATGATCTGCTAATCTAAGGAGCCATTTGAAAGTGCGTCCCCTCCGAGTTTGCATCGAATCTCTGAAATAAACAAAAAAATGACTTCTGCATTTGACATGTAATTTGTGTGTTTTTTTTTTTTTTTTGTATTTCTTCGATGGGTTAATACAATGCTTTTCAAATCACCGCTCGCTTCTCTGATGCAGTGGTCCTGGACGCATTCCCAAACAGACCCTGAGTATCATTTGAAAGTGTGAACCCACACTAGGTCATGTCAGGAAAAAAGAAAGTGCTCCTAACAAATGTGCAATAGGATTTGGGGAAGCAAATAAAGACAATCAATCAACCCATCCAAAGAATAAGGAATTCATCTGACGCACTCTCCCCAAAGACTTTATTTAAACCGACCAACTTTTACTTTTGTTCATTTTTGTTCATTGAAGAATGCAAGTCGGAATGCATCGTATCCCTCGTGGACCCCATATCAGATTGTCCTCCCTGTCCGGCCTGCTTATCAATATATATATATAGGGAAATGATACGGTGCGCGACGTGCGGTCGTGCGCGAACGACCACGGGCCGTCGATCACGGGTCCATCGCGGGTCTATCGCATCGGACGGTCGGGGGCGATTCATCTCGACCGTTGGATGCGATGGACCCGCGATCGGACGAACGACGTCGTTCCCGCACGATCGCACGTCCCGCATATTATCATCCGACTATATATATATATATATATATATATATATATATATATATATATATATATAGACACGTGATTACGTGCGGTCGTGCGGTCGGTGCGGATTCAACGTGCGTCGTCCGATCGCGGGTCCATCGCATCGGACGGTCGGGTGCGATTCACGTCGACCGTTGAATGCGATGGACCCGCGATCGGACGACGCACGTCGAATCCGCACGACCGCACCGACCGCACGCTATCACTCGACTATATATATATATATATATATATATATATATATATATAGACGTGATTACGTGCGGCGAATGGTAGGTGCGGCAGCGATCACGGGCCGTCGATCACGGGTCCATCGCATCGGACGGTCGGGTGCGATTCACGTCGACCGTTGGATGCGATGGACCCGCGATCGGACGGCCCACGTCGCGGCCGCACCTGCCGTTCGCCGCACCTAATCATTTTCATATATATATATATATATATATATATATATATATATATATATATATATATATATATAGCCGATTACCTGCGGCGAACGGCAGGTGCGGCGTCGATTGTGGGCCGTCGATCACGGGTCCATCGCATCGGACGGTCGGGTGCGATTCACGTCGACCGTTGGATGCGATGGACCCGCGCGCCGCACGTAATCGCCCCCGTATATATAAATTTATGAGACGTGATTACGTGCTGCGAACGGCAGGTGCGGCAGCGATCACGGGTCCATCGCATCGAACGGTCGGGTGCGATTCACGTCGACCGTTAGATGCGATGGACCTGCGATCGTGTCGGTACTGGATTTTGACACCGGTGTTCGTCGAATGTGTTGTGTCGTGAATCCGGGTTCCTTCAAGTTTGGTTCCGTTACGCGCACGGCGCTCCGAATCACCACTTGATGGATCGTCCAAGGTTGCCCGACCGCTTCCAGGGACGTTGGTGTGATCGCCACTTGCTTTTCCTCAAAAGCAAGAAAAGAGGGTACTTCTTTGAGACTCGCCTGTGCCGGGGGATACGGGTTCTCCTCTCAAGGATCACGGCCGGCCGTGCCTTGAGGTGTTCAAGCTCAGATTGATCCTGTAAACCCAAAGAGAGAGAGAGAAATATACTTTTTTTTGGACAGGGTTGACAAATAGGCTAAAGGAAAGGGTGTTCTTTTTGGAAGTGAACTATAGGGCTTGATGAACCGGGAAGGGTTTGCTGGTCTTGACGAACTAAGGGGGGGTTGTCGGGATTGACAAACCAGGGTGGATTGTCGAGATTGACTAACCAGGGTTGGATTGTCGGACTCGACAAACCGGGGTGGATTGTCAAGTTCGACGAACCAGGGTTGGATTGTCGGACTCGACAAACCGGGTGGATTGTCAAGTTCGACGAACCAGGGTTGGATTGTCGAGTTAGACGAGTGGGGGTGGATTGTCGAGTTAGACGAGTGGGGGTGGATTGTCGAGTTAGACGAGCGGGGCTGGATTGTCGAGTTAGACGAGTGGAGGTGGATTGTCAAGTTAGACAAGTGAGGGACGGATTGTCGGGATCGACAAACCAGATATGGATTGTCGAGATCGACGGACCGAATATGGATTGTCAAGCTCGACGAACCAAGGGGGATTGTCAAGCTCGACGAACCAAGGGGGATTGTCAGGCTTGACGAACCAGGGAGAGTTGTCGAGGGTCAACTTCAAGAAAATCCAATAAAATTAGTGGGAGATCTTATATTAACAAGAAACTAAGACAAAATAAAATAAAATGAAATAAAATAAAAATAAAAATAAAAAAAATAAAAATAGCATAAAAAGAAAAAAAAGAAAAGAAAAATAGCATATAAAATAACAAGCATATAAAGCAGTAAATGAAGTAAACAAAGTAAACAAAAGGGGTTAGTAGTCCTTGGGAGATACCCAAACTTGCAAAGGGGAGTGTTCAAATGGTCCCTAGACCAACCGACCGACGATCCAAGTTAGGGTCGTCCGTCAGCTGCGTATAGTTTCCAAAAGAACTGATAATAGTCCAAAATGTGCTCCAACACTTTCAACTTTGATTAAACTTGTATTTATTTAATTAATAAGCTTATTACAACTTGCTTAAAGGTTTCTTATGAAAAGATGATATATTATACAAGTTCTTAAACAAAAAAAAAAAAAGAGAAAAGAAATGGAAGTGAGGGTAGGGAGGTATGAACTCTCTCTTTCTCTTTGGCAAGGGAGGGTAGAGGATAGATGATGGTGATGGAAAAAAAGGGTGGTTAACTTTGGGTGGTAGTGAATGAGTTCGGATGGATAACTTTTGGTGGGAAAGAGGGGAGTTTAGGTGGTGAATGAGGGTGGTGAATGGCTGTTGAAGGGGCTGCTGGTGTAATGGGTGGTGGTGGTCGAAAATGGAGGGTGGAGGGTGGTGAGGGGCTGTTGGTGATGAAGAAGGGTGGATGAGTTCGGATGGGTGGTTTTGGGAGAGAGAGAGGAGGGCTTAGGTGGTGAATGAGGGTGGTGGATGGATGTTGAAGTGGCTGCTGGTGTAAGGGGTGGTGGTGGTCGAAAATGGAGGGTGGAGGGTGGTGAGGGGCTGCTGGTCTCGAATGGGGAGGCTAGGGGAGGCTTTGGGTGGCTTTGGGGGAGCAAAAGATGGGTCATGGATGAGTTTAAGCCTCCCATTGCCTCCCTTTTATAGCCCAAACGAGCCACCACCTTCTTGACACATGTTTGGGGAGGTAATGAGTGCCCCACGACGCTCCCACGTCGCTCGGAGTGGCTGACGTCGGCGGAGAGGTCGCAAAATGAAGCCCATGCCGTCCCTTTTTCGAGCTGAAATCATCCCAGTATTTTCGACGATCCATCATCCCATCGTCTAGGTCGACAATCCCTCAAAGATCGTCGAAGTCGACAATCCCTCCAAGATCGTCAAAGTCGACAATCCCTCCAAGATCGTCGAAGTCGACAATCCTTCAAGGGATTGTCCTGGTCGACAATCCCTCCAAGGTTGTCGAAGTCGACAATCCCTCAAGGGATTGTCCTGATCGGCAATCTTCAATGGGTTGTCCTGGTTGGCTATCCACGAGGGGTTGTCCATGATGACAAGTGATGGCCGTTTGTCTTGGTCGGCAGACAGAATTTCAGATGTCTTGTTCAACAGCCCAAGGCTTGATCGTTCCGGGCAATGGTACTGCTCTCTAAGCTTCTCTTTAAAAACTTGTATGCTCATGTCTTCTTTCCTTTCTTCACTCAGGTGATTGTTCTGGCTCGAAGAAGATCATCGGGGTTTAGACCTACAAATTAGGATATCACAAGTGATAAGTATTTCACAGTTCTGACCGATCAAAATGGGGTATCTACAGATCGGACAGCCCACGTCGCAACCGCACATGTCGTTCGCCGCACGTAATAATTTTCATATATATATATATATATATATACACACACACACACACACACGAGTGCGATGAGGTGCGGCAGCTGTCCGATCGCGGGTCCATCGCATTCAACGGTCGACGTGAATCGCACCCGACCGTCTAATACGATGGACCCGTGGTCGACGCCACACCGTGCGGCCACCGCACCTAATCGCGTCCCATATATATATATATGAAAATTATTACGTGCGGCGAACGGCAGGTGCGGACGCGACGTGGGCCGTCCGATCGCGGGTCCATCGCATCCAACGGTCGACGTGAATCGCACCCGACCGTTCGATGCGATGGACCCGTGATCGACGGTCCGTGATCGCTGTCGCACCCGCCGTTCGCCGCACGTAATCACGTCCCTATATATATATATATATATATATATATATATATATATATATATATATACCCGAGTGATAGTGTGCGGTCGGTGCGGTCGTACGGATCCGACGTGCGTCGTCCGATCGCGGGTCCATCGCATCCAACGGTCGATGTGAATCGCATCCGACTGTCTGATGCGATGAACCCGTGATCAACGCCGCACGACCGCACATAATCACTCATATATATATATATATATATAATTCCCCAATCCACTCAATTTCTCGATATCAAATATATATATATATATATATATATTTTATAAAAAAAAATTCATACAACCTTAAGCAAAGCTGACTAAAATCTATATAATCCTCTAACTTTTTTTAAAATCTATATAACTCTATGAAAATAACTAATAAATCAAAATAACTCTCTGAATAAAATTTTTGTTAATAGATAATGAATATTTTGTTTGACTAACTCTGATTGAAAACACGATAAACTAAAAAACCACTACAATGTGTAAAAAATAAAAAAAAATATCATATAAGAATGATAATTTTATCATCTCCGAATATATTATAAAACTCTATCCGGAGGGGTATAATCATCATTTATAAAAGATTTTTCACATTTTTAACATATTGTAGGTCTTTTTGGTATGCTGTGTTTTTTATTAGGGTTAATCAAACATAATATTCACAAAATATGTATTATTTGTAAACATAAATTTTATTTGAGATGTTATTTGGATTTACTAATTGTTTTTAGGGGTTATATAGATTTTAAGAAAAGTCAAGTGATTATATGGATTTCAGTCAGTTTACATGGTGTTATATGGATTTTTCTTTTTTTTTTCACAACCGCTAATTATAATTTTTCTATATAAATGTTTTTTTGTTTTTGTTTAACAAATTTAAGGTCCGTTTGAGAGTGTTCAGGGAGCGTTTGATCCGGTGCAGTGAACGAAATCTCCAAAGCAAACAAAAAAAATCACGATTGCCTTTGAAGACCAGTGATAACATTAAACACATGTTTATCTTCACGTTGAAAATGTTTTAAAACACTACTCCAACTCACCCACTAAATTTTCACTTCCATGGTGGTGGAGCCACATGCTATTGAAAAATATCTATAAAACATTTTCACATTTAATAATGATTCTCAGACTCCAATTTCACAGATCTCAAACTAGGTCTCATGATGTGGAAATAGGGCATTGTCTATTATTCCCATAACTATCTCAACATGAATCCCTATGATTGTTGAGTATTATTTAATTTTAAAAATCATGTATTTATTCATCATTAATTGATTCTGAAAATCATACATCAATATTAATATTTTTGGAACTGATTTTATTTATGAAGAACACATGGACATATCTGAAATTCTATTTTTGAGGTTTTGGAAGGTACGAAATCGTTTTTTATATATTTGGGTCTCACCTTAATGTCTCTCGGATCAGGTTTGATATTATTAGATTCGTAATCGAATTGTATTTTGTCTTTTGTTTTAAATGTTTGAAGATGAATTTTTTTCATGTATTGAATATCATTTTTCATAGTTTGATTACTTTTTGTCTCAATATCTATATATGACATTCCATATTGTTACATTTTTAATTGGTAGTTTGTTTAATAAAACTGTTACATTGTTGACAATGTAAATAATAATTTTTTTAAATCAGTGTTATTTTTGTTACATTTGTAAATGAAACAGTCAACCGCATACATCTACTGATTTAGATTTGTTACATTCATAAATATAACAGTCAACTACATGTAAATTTTTTGACAAAAAATATAACAGTTAACTAATTTTTTAAATCTGTATTATTTTTTTTACATTGATGAATGTAATAGTAGCCAATTGAAGGATTTTGATAAAAAAAAAAATAATTTAGCTAATTTTTGTGTAATTTTGGTAAAATCTAAGTATAATTAAAATTGAAAATTGAGTTATTAGATAATTATTTCAAATTTTAAATTTTGAAATACATAAATTTTGGTGTAAATATGAAAAATCATAACTGATTAGCGAAAAAAAAGAATTTGGATTAATGAGAGATTTTTAATGAATGGCAGATTTGTATTTTCTCTTTTTATCCTTTTTGAAAAATCAACCAACCAACCAATGAAATGATAACACCATATCAGACTTTTGATGATGACGACACCTCATTGAACTTGTGAGTAAGGCTTATTTTTTGAGGCCTACGTATCATGACTCTCTTTTCACATTATACAATAAATAAATAAAATATTACTTTTCAATTACATTCAACCTACATTTTGAAGTTTACATCTAACCTACACATTTTAAAATATATATATTTATAAGGGGGTTGTACATAAACTAACCGAAAATTAAAAAAAAAAAACACCGACAGCGTGAAAAGGCATATCTGAAAAAATAAATCCAACAATGTTGGACATCTATTATGTGAAAGCAGTGAATTTTAAAAAAAGGAGAAAAATCTAAATAACTCCCTGATTTTTCTTAAAGTTCATATAACATTTGAAAACATTTATGTAAATCCAAAAAACTCTCACAGTTAAACTTTCATTTTGTTGACTTTAACTGAAAATACAGTATATAAAAAAAATCTACAATTTGTTAAAAATACAATGATTTTACCCCTCTAGAAAAATTATAAAACCATGTTTAGAGAGTAAATCGTTATTTACAAATGTTTTTTTATAATTTTTACATTTTATAATGGGTTTTGATATTCTATGTTATCAATGAGAGTTAAACAAACAGAATATTTATAGAATAATCATAATCTGTAAGCGAAAATTTATCTCAAGAGGTTATTTAAATTTATAAATGAGTTTTTAGGAGGTTATATAAATTTAAAAAAATTTAAGACTTATATGGATTTCAGACGGTTTACGTGGAGTTATCTGAAATTTTCCCTTCAAATGAACACCAACACCTTGGAACGCGTTTCTCACATTATTAACGTGCGATGTCAATTTCGCCGAAACCACACTCGCGGCACCAACCGCTTCTGCTAACGTCACGTAAAAATCACGCACAATCCACGCCGACACCCATCCAACAAACGCGCGAACAACTAGAACAAAACGAATGAAAATATCAACACGGGAAACCCCAAAAAGAGAGGCTATAAAAAGGCATCGTCACCGCCACAGCCTTCACAGCTTTTTTGTCTGATGAGCTCCTCTGTTTGGCACGCCTTTTAATTCTCCTCTCTTTTTTTATTTATTTATTTTATTCTCCCCCCTCTCAAAACAGAGAGGAGGGAAGAGAAGATGGTGAAATGCGTGGAGTTGTTGGATATGGGGGTGAGAATAGCGGCGAGGTTTCACTCCCATTGCCCTCAGACGGCGAGGATGTACTACAAGCCCCCTCAGACCTCCCCTCCCTCTCCATCGGACGGTGGAAAGGACGAGATCAGAAAGGACCATCCATCGCAGCCGTTGAAGGGTTCCCCCATCTCCACCGTCGATTTCACCGAGCTGATCTTCTGGGCCGCCATTTGAAGATTTCACCCATTCAAAAAAAAAAAATACAAATTCTTTTTTTTCTTTCTTTGAAGTGTTTTTCATTCATGGAGGATTGAAATTGTTATTCGTCAATAAATTTATTTATTTTTGGACGGTGATGTTGTGCTCTTAAAATTGTTAATTGAAGAAATGTTTGTTTGTTTGAAAATGTGTGGATTATTTTTTTGCACGTGACATTGCTGTGAAGTGAGGAACAGGTTAAACTGTTGCTTCGTGGTGCTTGGTTTTTATTCGATTCAAAATTGTCTCCAGGTCACCTTTTAATAATTATAAAATGCATTGTGATTTACAGTAATTGTGCTCATATACAAGCATATTATTTCTCTACCTTCGAATATGTAAGAGAAGCCATGACTATGACTATCAACGGATCGGGTCTAGACCTGGACCTGACCCGATCTAGACTTGATTACACGTGTAATATATCTGATCCGATTTTGACCCAACCCGAGTTGGACCCGACCCGGCGGACCCGAACAAACAAACAGGTCGGGTCCGGATCCATCCCGCCCCGACCCGTTGGACCCGAGACCCGATTGTTTTCTTAATATATGCTCATATATTATAAGACTATTAGTATTAGTTGATATATAATTTTATTTTTTACTTAACTTATGTTTGTATCCATAAGTTCATAAATCATAATCATAACATTTTTTTCGTTGTGTTGATGTTGCAACTTGCAAAAACTTGATTGTTTAATATGTAATAAACTTAGTAATGTATTGTTATCGATTTGTTTTGGACAATTAACTTATTAGCTTTTGAATTTGTATAATTAATTAGTTTGTTGCATGATTTATGTTTATTATTTTAGTTAATATGTTAGTGTTTATTGTTTTGAATGTCGTTTAGGTTAATATTGTTTTGAATGTTTGTGTAATTAGTTATGTTTATTGTTTAGGTTAATATGTTTTTTATGTTAGTGATTATTGTTTTGGATATTGTTTAATAATTCATTTACTTCTTTTGAATTGTATAAAATTATGTTCAAACATAGTCTCATTAATAATAATGTTTTATTGCAAAAATTTTCAAATAAAATGATAAGGCAAACAAATACATGAGCTCTTCCTTTTTTTTTCTTTTTTTTTTTGCCAACCATCCGGGTCGGGTAGGACCCGGACCCCGACGGGTTCGGGTCCACATTTTTCCGGACCCGCTGAGTCCTAGATTGGACCCGGTCCCGTCGGGTCTTACCACGGGTCGGGTCCGTCGAGTTCGGGTCCACCCCAACCCGATCCGGACCCAACCCGTTGACAGGCCTAGCCATGACGCTATACTCATTTCACGTAAACTGGTATACATGTAGTTGACAAATTCTGATACGACTATAATATTCATGCTTACAAAGACATTTTATTAAGCAGTAAGCCCCCGTTTGGATCCGGTATAAAAGCCCGGATAAACCCGGATAAAGTAAAAAAAATTTGATAAAAAGATAATGTGGAAAATAATTTTGTGTGTAAGTATGTGCGACAACTCTTACATATCAAGAAATGTTTCAAATATCACTTAAGGATAAAACGGATAATACCTTTGTGTATTAGTTAATGAGCAAATCATTCATAGTCATTTTTCACAATCTCGTCCTTTTTTTCAACCCCACATGTTTTGATTTTCATTAAAAATCTATTATTTGGGATGACAAGAATATACTTATAAAAAATAAAATATATGTAAAAAATTTAGTGCATAATTTTTTGTATTGTTTGTGTATATATAAACTAGTATAAACTACAAATAAAGGAAAAATAACAGTCAAAGCTCACACGTACACATACCCGTTTTTAGAGTTTTTTTTCATCGTAAGTATATATAGGCATTGAAAACTGGCCAGGTCGGCCAGTGAAAATAGAGCCTAGGCTCGGCCTTGGGCCCAATCCTGCGGGCCTGGGCCCCATTGGCCCGGAAGAAAAAATCAAGCCCAAGCCCTATGAGTCCACGACGAGCAGGTCGGGCCATGCTAGCCTGTTAATTTTGACGGGCCGTGCCATGCCTGCCTAGCCAGCACACTTTTTTTTTAAAAATATTTTTTAATTTTAAATATTTTTCTTAATATTATACATACAAAAAACATATAAATGTATTATATATACATATATACACACAAAAACATTATATATACTTGACAAAAAAATTATTCAACATATTATATGTTTCGTCTATTGTAAATTATCATGCCGTATCTATTGTGTCATGTTTATTAACTTTTCGTGTCAGAAACGACCCATGTGTCATTAAGGTTGACTCAGCACGATTCATATACTTTAACATGTCGTGTCATGTCGTGTCGTGCCAATAATGTGCCGTGCTGTGCCTGTTTCTTAATGTGTCGTTTTGTGCCGTACTGGCACAACCCATTTTACACTTCTAGACTTGAGTTTCTAAGTTTGAGGGCTTCGGACCAAATGTTGACAAGTGTATATGCACTCTAAATAAATAAATAAAAATGTGTACATGCACTCTAAATAAATGCTTATGGATATCTTACATGGTTTAGGGTGAGAAAAATATTTAAAATCTGGGGTTGAGTAATGTGCTTTTCTAAAAAGATTTAAAATCTTATATCATTATTCAAATGTTAATGTGTTTTTCTAAACCTTTATTACCAAAGCCATGAATGTCATTATCATTGATTTTTTGGGATAAAATAATTGAGTTAATACACTCTTCCTAAAGGCATAAGGATTCTAAAGAAATGTAAATGAATATTATATATCTTTATTTAGAATGCATATGGTTTGGGGGTGAAAAATGGGTTTCAAATCTGAGGCGTTTAATGTAACATTCATTAATCCCTAATTAACTGAATATGAGTTAAAACTTTGGATCTGAAGTTTGGATGTAGAAATCAAACCAAACCG
This sequence comes from Acorus calamus, assembly GCA_030737845.1. Classification (NCBI taxonomy): domain Eukaryota; kingdom Viridiplantae; phylum Streptophyta; class Magnoliopsida; order Acorales; family Acoraceae; genus Acorus; species Acorus calamus. The sequence goes on along the minus strand of CM060864.1, from coordinate 17,814,372 downwards.
ACAAAATGGATTATGGTGTTGGAAGAGTAAAAAGCAGTGGCAGAAGAAATTCAAATTAGAACAATATAAAAACATGCATGAGATTCACTAGTATTGAATGGATAAAAATTTCTTAAGATTTGGGAGTCCTTTGACCACTGAGCATGTAATATAATGTATATACTGCAATAACTGGATATTTTTATGTGCAATAGCAAAAATTAAACTGTCAAGAGATTGACAATGTCGGTTGTGAATGGCATTAAAAGCATCAATTAATTTGATCATAATAAATTGCATATAATATATTTCTTTGCATCTTTTAAGATGTCAACCTTACAATTAATTAACATTCGTCCTAAAAAATCATCTACTCTGAAGATTTTAACTGTAGTAAGGGGGGAGTAAAAATGAAACTATTTTGGATGTTTTAGCACATGGTTGATTTCAAAATGAGACATGAATGTCAGGGCCTGAACTCTGAATATAATTTATTTTTTAATGTACTCGGCATAAAATACTTATCTACATAAATGTTGGATGACCATCTTAAGTAAAGATGAAATTGTAAACTTTTGATTTGTGCAATATTACACTCAACTTATTTTGTAGCCTCACATTATACTTGCACCAAATGTAACGAGATGTATATCTAGTTAAAAATTATTTACAAATTCTATAAATAAGTATACAATTTATTAGACTATATATTAGTTTTTATAAAAAGACATAATTCATTAGATAAGTTTGAAAATGATAAAATGTATTGAATGTAACATTTTCGCACTGTCATTCCCATTTTATAAGATCCAGATCCAATCAAAATTGATTTCATCAGTTTCATTACTTTCGATCTGCATAACTTGTAAATCAAATACCGAAGCCCTCAAGCAAGACTGGCAGATTGAGTCTTACTGAAGCCTGGCAAGTTGTGCGGACAAGATTTGAGGTACCCCTCTGGGCAAGGTGGCTCTGGCACCCCCTCCAAACTCCTAAGCATTGTCTTTGCGCTTGGCAAGCCCATCTAAACAAACTTCCAACACTAGTCCGGCTACAAAAAAGAGGACTCACTTCATCTGTCACATGTTGTTTGTGCTCTTCTACACATGAAGACGCAGATCATTTATTTATGGGTTGCTCTTTCTCTCGGTTCATATGGAGCAAGCTATTCCGGGACCTTACAATTCGAAGTGTTGTGCTCCGTCAGCTATCACTTCTTCCTCAGTGGCTAAATGCTCATTTCACTGATCCTTTCGAGAAGGAATTAGCATACCTTATCTGCACCACTACTATCTGGTTCTTGTAGTTGGAAACAAACAATAGAACATTCTCGGGCAAGGTGCAGCACAAGATTCTGATTCTGAAAAAGATAAAAGAAAGTATCAAACTACGGACCTCTTCCAAGATTTTTCGTGTACCTTCTACTGTAGACTATAGTACAATTGCTGATGCTTTTGGTGTCCAAATCCTGGAGAAGGAAACTAGTTGCACCATAGTGAAGTAGATTAGTCCTCAGGCAGGATGGCTTAAAATGAATACGGATGGCTCACTTGCAGATGATCGAGGGGGATATGGAGCTCTAATTAGAAATCAATCCCACTTTCTAATTGGCTTAGCTGGTAGATTGGATCTCCCCTCCATAAATCTCTTGGAACTTAAGGCAATAGAACAAGGTGTTCTACTCCTCATGGATTACTTATCTATGACAAAAATTCCTAGTGGGGGTAGCAAGCTATGGATTGAATCAGACTCCACTACTACTTTGGCTTGGCTGCATGGTAGGGCTTTGATCCCTTGGACTGCACTGAGATCTCTCATATCGATCCACCAAAGTCTAGCGCAACTTTTAGATTGGAAGGCAACACACATTCATCGGGAAGGAAATTCCCCTGCAGATATACTTGCAACCTTTCGTTCAGCTAGGGGAGAGTCTGTTTTTCTCCCTGAACAGTTGTGGCCTGAAATTGTTGAAGCACTTGATCAAGACAGAAACTCGAGTGGAGTTATGCGAATCAGATAGTTTTGTTGTGTAATGTGTTTAATTGAAAAGTAGCAGCTGAATAGGGGATGCAATTGTGCAAGGGAGTTCTGCATTCTCTTGCCCATTGATCATCATTTTGTCTCACTGTAAAGGTCTATGTTACTGTACAAAAGCTAACTTCATATTAATACAACCCCTTTATTACCAATAAAAAAAAGTGTCTTAGTTTCGATAACGAAATCTGATCAAAGCTCGGTAAGAGTGGGAAGTGGGGGACCGGATCCGGTCATGCTCGACCTCAGTCAGTTCGGTCAGTACCGAACTACACCACGTGTAAATCGAACTGCACCACGTGCAAATCGAACTGCACAACCAATTGTTGGATATATTTTTTACTCTCTTATTGGATTCAATCAATTATTGAAAAAAATATGAATTCCCAAGTATCATCAGTATCCAATAAGAGAGTGAAAAATATACCCAATAATTGGTTGTGCAGTTCGATTTATAAGTGATGCAGTTTGATTTGAATGTGGTGCAGTTCGATACTGACCGAACTGATTGAGTTCGACACTGACCGGATCCAGCCTCGGGAAGTGGACGGTTAAAAAGCACAAAAAAAAAAAAAACAAATTAAAAAGGACATTTTATCTTGTCTGTGATGGCAGTCTCGCAGTTTCCCACAAATAGCGGGGGCATTTATTTCCCACAACTTCCAAGGACAAATCATAGATTTCGGTTCAAAACAACAATTTTGTTTTAAATTTGTGATAGAATTGTATAGAAAGTTTTTTTTAATTTAAATTAAACTTTACTCAGTCATATACAACCTTGAAAATATTTGATTTGTACCAATTTAAATCGATAATTTTTTTAAAAAAATTATTATATTTTATCCACTGAGTAATATATGGATAACTTTTTTTTGTTAAAGGTATGTTTGTGCATAAATTTTAAAAAAGTTGAAAGAAAATGAGTAAATTTATATCAAAGAGAAAATTGTAGAAAGTAAAAGAAAATTTTTTCATCACTTTCTTTAAAATTCTCATCTACATAGAAGAGAAATTATTTTTTCAAATTTTTTAATAAGAAAAGAAAACTGAAAGAAAATTTTTTCTTTCCATTATTTGACACAAACACTAGATTTTTTATGGTTAAAGGAAATTTTTCATTTTCCATCAGTTTTCTTTTGACATAAACACACCCTAAATGATCTCCAAAAAAAAATAGCATTTTAGGTTATTTATATCTTTTTTTAATAAGAAGACAGGTCTTCATTTTGACTTATAAAAATTATAATTACATATAAATGTTTAAATTTTTCTTAGTATAAAAAATCGAAGTTATCAAAATATCAAGAGAAAATACATTTGAAATAACATAATATTAATTTTGTAAAAGTGATTTGAATTTTTAAAAGGTTTAGTCAGGCAAGATTATTTTGAGGTTTGTTTTAATGAATGAATAAATTTAAACCATGATTTAAGGCCTTTTGTGTGGTTGTAAAAAATTTTAATTTGAACCAACTCAACCAAGTTAGTTCAAGAGAGTCTTCTGCGGACAAGAAAAATAACAGTTTATTTGTTAAAAAAAAAATAACCAGTTGAAGAAACTTTGATTGTGGTATTCACTTCTATTATAATTTATAAAGATGTAAGTAGAATTTATATCTTGCATCAAAGATTAGGAATACTAAATGCAAATGTTGAACAAATGTTGAAGGTTTAGATTATTAGTCACTTTTGGTCTAGAGAAGGAAAATGTTGTGTTACATTTTGATGATTTTTTTAATTATTATTACATAGAAGTCTTCTGTAGTTAGCTTTATGGTCAAGCTGATAGACTATCTTTGTCTGTTTGTCTCTATACCCATAGAAAATTCTTTGAATTTTGTCTAATAAATGAGAGGTATAATATAGCGCTAAGACTCGAACCCAAAACCTATTCCTTAACATAGATAAATTTTGATTATTTTTTAAGTAAATATTTCGTTAATAAAATATATATTTTATAAAAAAAAAAAGAATTGAATACTTGATATAGCCGTGAATCATATATACTTTATTAAATAAATGATTTCGAGTTAGTAATTGCGCATCAATGCAAAATAAAATTTAAAATGTTAATTATAGTTTTGAAACAAAATTTAAATTAAAAATGAGTAAATCCTCCATAATAAGTCCCATTTCCGTTGAGAAAGGGTTTGAATTTCAAAACGAAACACCGCCACTCCCAACGGCTCTTCTTACACGTGCCTCACTAAAATCCCTCTCTCTGCAACATTTGCTGTGTCATTCGTTATCTTGCGCAGCCTCACAAAGAAACCATTTTTTTACTTCAGACACCGTTTTCAGCCCCCGAAAACAAGAACCCATTTGTGATTTGTCTGAGTTATTCGTACATCTTTGGTGGGCTTTTCTTTTCTTTTCTTTTATGTTTCTGATCAATGGGTGCTTCTGGGAAGTTTTTGAAGGTGATTGGGCTTAAGAAGTCTGAAAAGGATGAACATGTAAGTTTTGAACACTTTTTTTTTTATGGGTTATTTGTGTTTTTGTGTTCTTTTTTGGACGTTTTGGATTCTGGGTCTTGCTTGTTTTGGGTTTTCCTTTGATGGGTATTTTTTTCTCTCTTGATTAAAAGTTATGTTTTTCCCCTTTTTTTTGAGGGATTTTGTTGGTGGGTTTTTCTAATGTTTTTGTTTTATGGTTGATCTAGGCTCCTAGCTTGCCTTATTTTATGGGTTTGATTTGATTTATCCATGATTTTTCTTATGGGTTTCCATTATTTGTGATTTTGATTTGGTTTTGCTTATTTTGAAAATTTACCACTTTCTGGGTTTTTGGGTTTGGCTAATTTTAATTTGTTTTAAATTATTTTTCAGGAGAAATCAAGTGGTAAGAGTAAAAAATGGAAGCTTTGGGGGAGCTCTTCATCGGACCACTTGTTCGGGTGGAAGGAATCGAAGAGGGCGATGTCGGAGGCGTCCGATTCATCATCAGTGACTGCCGATGCCTTCAGCGTGGCCGTGGCCAAGGTGGTTCGTGCCCCTCCGAAAGATTTCAAGGTGGTGAGGCAGGAGTGGGCCGCCATTCGGATACAGACCGCCTTCCGTGGATTTTTGGTAATTCCAATTTACTTTACTATTTTTATCCTATTATGTATTGTGATTAGGTGTAGTTTTAGGGGAAATATTCAAGTGTATTTCGAGTTTTTATCTGTACTTTTCTTGTTTCTGTTGTTTGTGTTGGTATGCTTGGATCCCTTGTTTCCTCCTCTTTGTTATAATGTTTATTTGCCTTATTTCTACTGTACTAAATTTTTGATAATTTGTTTCATCTGCACACTTGCAAGCATCCGCACATTCAAACCACTATTCTGGGCATTACATTGTTCTGCTCTGATACCATTATAGATTTAGAAATTGAGAGAATGGATCGATCTTTCTCATTAGCGCTTAGCATATGTAGAACAAAATAGTATAAATGTCTATACTACTCGTAAATAATGAAAAGATTAAAATACCCTAAACTATGTATAATATGTCTATCATTTTTCTTGAGATTATTTTTGTCACTGAGAATTAATGCTTGTTTGCTTATATTAAGGATCTTTGTTCTAGGACTTGTGTATGTAGCCATAAAATCTGAGTATCTGACACCCTAGTTGGTTATGAGAAAGGGCACTCTTTAAAAAAAATTGAGTGGTCTTTTTCTGTGCTTGTTTTTTGAAAAGGAGGAGATTCAACATTAAATTAATGGGTTTCACCTTTAACCCAAAGAGAATTTATTTTTAAGATATATTAGGTATCTTGTTTTTATGATGATGTTGATGTTGTATTCGGCTTAAAATTAATGGTTTCACTTTTTGATCCGAAAGAGAATTCACTTCTAAGATTTGTTACGGTTTCTAGTTTGTATGGTGATGTTGGGAGCATCAGTTTATAACTTCACATTTGTGTACTTTAACAGATTTTCCAATGCTTCATCTATTTTTTATGTATCCATATCTCCTTATGCCATTGAATTTTGATCCAATGAAGTATTATGTACTTTGATGATATGAAATTTTTCACCTTTGCTATGATTTTCCCTATAACTTCTGTGTATTTTGATATATGGGCTCAATTTATTTAAACCAACTTTCACAATTGATACTCTTTAGATAAGCATCTCTCTTTGTAAAACATGTTATGGATTCCATGCATAATTTGAAATTGGTCTCATTTTGTGCAAATCATTTTGTGCTTTGCTTGTCGTTGCATTTGTGCCTTTTCTAGATAGATTGAACTCTCTCAGACAAAGGCTATTGCATGTTAATATGAAAAATATCCTCTTCTACCTATTGTGAGCATGTTGTTTCACTTGATGTTTTCAGGCCAGGAGGGCATTAAGAGCACTGAAGGGATTGGTTAGGCTGCAGGCATTGGTGCGTGGTCGGCAAGTGAGGAAACAAGCTGCTGTCACATTGCGTTGCATGCAAGCGCTTGTACGTGTGCAAGCTCGTGTTCGAGCTCGACGGGTACGGATGTCGGCCGAAGGTCAAGCAGTACAACAGATTTTAGAAATACATCGTGAGAAAGCTGATATTTTGAAGGAAGTTGAGGTGAATCAAGAACATTTCCGATCTTTACTATTATGCAACTTTATTTAGGACATCTTGAATTTATTGAAATTGGAGTTATAAATAATTGATAATGAGCCAAAAGGAACTATTTTGTTCTAATGTGCACGTTAGATTTGGACAGAAATCTAAAGAAGTAGATTGAGATAAACTTCATTATGAAGATAGTTGACATAAGATATGTAGAATGGATGGTCTGAATTTTCATTTGGACATATCTAAAGAAGTAGATTATGTAAATAAGTGAAGTTCTGGGCATCATAACCTTTTCGTATCATATGTTGTTTTAAGTTGTGGCATGTGATTGAAGAATACTTCATGGCTAATAAAAATTTGAATTACATTGTGGTTACAGGAAGGATGGTGTGACAGTAGAGGAACTCTGGAACAAGTTAAAGCCAAGCTTCAAATGAGGCAAGAGGGTGCTATTAAAAGAGAGAGGGCCATTGCATATTCTCTCTCTCAACAGGTATGTATTTGTCAAAAAATCACTCTCTTACATTAAGATTTTATCATTAGTGTGTGTTATAAATTATAGATAATCTTGCATGTTCAAAGCTTCCAATTAAACTTTTTAAGGATCTTATAGTGGTTAGAATTACACATGCCTAGAACCTATTGCAATCTGTATTATGAATCTTGTCTTTGTTGTTATATACTGATTGGGAGATTGTTTTATTAGAAACAATCACATATATTCACAACCCAAGTGTCTTGTCTATTCACTCGTAGGTCTCTCCCTTTCTATATTTTCAGATCATAAACATTTCTATAACCCCCAATCATGATGGACATAGACATATAGTTTCCTTGTAAAAATGGGAAGTTCTAGTAACTGCCCGCCAACCACATTACAACAGTGTGAGATGAATTGCTACTAAAGTTTTCGGGGATTCTTTCCAGCACTGGAGACCAAACTCAAGCACTAGACCTGTCACTTCACCAATGCCTCCTGAGCTAGACAAGAATAACTCTGGGTGGTCTTGGTTAGAGAGATGGATGTCAGCGAAGCCATGGGAGAATCGTCTGTTGGAACAGAACCCCTCCGAGTCCCTTTCATCGAAACCTCATGAAGACTACAGCGAATGCCAACCAAAATCCGCCGAACCACCCTCAGTGAAAGTTCGGAGGAACAACGTTTCAACCAGGATTTCTGCAAGACCTCCTCCACTCGGCATAACCGCTTGGGCATCCATTCTGCCTCCCCAACTAGTTCGGAAGTTCACTGCATTGCGAGTTCTACTTCTTCTTCTTCCATTGGTATGTCCACACCCACATCTGCTGCTATACTCCTTGCTTCAGTCGAAAGCGTTAACAGCAGACCGAAAAACTACATGAGTTTAACAGAGTCAAGAAGGGCTAAGCAGAGAAGTTCCAACTCCTATAGACAGAGGCAGTCATCAGAGGACTTTCAGTTCCACAAGATGATGCTTTTGTCGAATCATTCTTCGGTCACTTCTTGCAAAAGCAAGAACTCTGTTAGGGCCCGGGACAAGGAGAACTACTTCTACAACGTTGAGAGACCGGCTTCGATGCTTTAGCATGTGTTGTTTTGTTTGTGTTTGCTTTCGAATTCCAACGCCTCGTTGTCTTGTATGTTTTTTTTTACAGAATGTTTGAGGTTTTCATGCTTGAAATCTCTGAGGGTGGGATTGTCTTCTGTAACATAGATGAGAGAATTACTGTTTAAGGATTGTGGTTCTGGTTTAATGGTTTTATTCCTGGACTGTTGTTGAATGTTGTTGTAAGCTTTGCAAAATGCTCTCTAATTTAAAAGCACATTGTTTGTGATCTTGAAAATCTATATTTACCTGTCTCGGTGGAACGATGGATTGGATGAAATAACACAATACCAATTTCTTACCAAAAAAAAAAAAAAAAAAACACAATACCAATTTATTCTTACCTATTCTTATAGCATAATAATACCAACCTATTCCTTGCAAACAATTTTTTTTTGGGCCTTAATTTACCATTCTTTAAACTCTGTTTCACATCTATTGTTCTACCCAAACAGGGGCTCAAGCATCTATCCAAAACCTTTTTCACTGGATTCCCAAAGCCTTATTACATAACCTGGTTAGCCCTCCACAATAAACTCCCTACCTTACACATCCTCCAAGAAAAAAAATTTCTTCTTCCAAATCCATGGCTTGAGACTGAATCTGCAGAGCTTTTTCTTCCAAATCTGCAGGGCTAGCAGACACAGGAGATTTTCTTTGGACACTTCTACCTACTCAGAATCACAAGCATGACCAGTTATGTAAATTTTCATTGACATGGATCTGCCACATGAAAGAGTTCTGCTGCAGTACGGCTCATACTCTAAGGACAGCCCATGCCACTTTTTGATAGTGTTGATACACCAAGTCCCGTTTGTTCTTGGCAGTCGTTATGTTACTAATGTGTCGTATGAAATTGCCTAGCATAGTATGTATTCCATACAAAAAATATATATAAAAAGAAAAAACACATTCAATGCATGTGAGAGTGTTCATTTTCTTTATACAAAATTGTATTTGATTAGCTAGCCCTCATTTGGGGTGTGATAGAGTTATTCATCATATATAGTTATATCGAGATAGATGATAATCCATGCAGAATGAGCAAATTTTTTATTTGGATGCCTTTACTATTCTTCCTTTTCTTCTATTATGAAAAAAATCCAAATGTGTGCCGGGCTGCAAATATGTTAGTTTCCTTCTAATATTTTTGTTAAACGACGTGAATAGTTCCCAACAAATCTTGAAACAAATACATGTTCTTTCAGTTGATTTATTTACTCTACTTATGTTGTTCAATTTTTTTTTTTGGTTTTAATGTGATCCACTAATATTTAATATTTGACTTGGATACTCTATTGTTGTTTTAATTTTGGTTGAAAAAAAATAAAATACAAAATTATAAATAATGTCCCCAGTAAATCTAACGGTGTACTCAGATGACCTAACTATGTACCCGATAAACTTGAACATTGAAAGGGTATTTTGGGTATATGAACTGATGGTAAAACGAAAACTGTTAGTTTAGATTTATGAAATAATAGGATTCAGAAATAGAAATCTAATGATATCTTCAAACAAATGAGGGACCTAAAAATAATAAGAGAGTGACTAAAAGGATCCTTAATTAATTTTCACTTTTGAAATCTTATATCTTATTTAAGAAGAAATTAATTCTGGTCCTTCAGGCCACCATTGTATTATTTTTTGGTCCTTGATACTTTTCAAGTTTTTTTACATCCCTAGAGAGCATTGTCTATTATTTCTAGATCATTTTCACTGACTTCCGTTATATCCCGGTTAGAGATACCGAAAATACTCTTCTTTCCTTAACCATTCATTTTCTTATCTTGATATAATATTAATTTGTCTCGTTACATTGTTAACCTCTCTAGGCACGTTTTTAACATGTTTGGGTACATTGCTAAAACAAGGATATGAGAAGTAGAAAAAGCTCAAACGAACGATGTAGGAAGAAGAAAGTGTATACTTGACGATGAGTGAAGCAAGGGAACTGGGTGGTGGATTTGAGAGGGAGAGGGGATGCATTTTCGTGTGATAGATTTGAGAGAGATGTTTCTCTTTGTGTGGATTGGTGGGAGAGAGAGAGTGACAAAAGAATGAGAAATAAAAAGGCTAGTTAGGGATAAAAATGGAAAGAAATAAAAAAAATTAATATACTTTGGATGGAAAGACTTAAAGAAAATTGTTTTCTAAAATAAGGACTTAAAAACATAAAAAATGTCAGGGATTAAAAAATAATAGAGGAAAGACCTGATTAATTTCCCCTCATTTAATGAGGTATATATATTTTTGTAAAAAGTTATGCATATATTCTAATTAATTGAAAGATATCATTTATAGAAAATGTAAAATATTTGAAACATGTATATCCATCAATAATATAGAGTGAGTGGAGGAGGCTAACGAGGTATATGTAAAACTGCATTTGAAATGTAAAAAAACTAAGTATAATAAAACTCAATGAAAATACAAAACTCTCATAAGCATAAACTCAATCTTGTATGGATCAATAATAATAATGATGATGATGATGATCTCCATGAAGAGGCGCCGGTCTCGTCTCCGAAGTCTTGGGATTGAATCTTCTATGATTTGCTACATGGAGATTCCCTATAACAACTAATGAGAATATATCACATATGAGAAAAAAGTTAACAAATATATTTGAATATCAGTAAGAATTATTTTTTCTTATAGATTTCACAATACATTCGATTTATATGATGCATTCTCATTGGTTGCTACATGGTAGTTAACTGTGTAGCAGACCACAGAGGATCCTTGCAGAGGTAGGCTCATCTTCGACCCACCATGGAAGTGTGCATTTTGGGTCGTATGAAAGAGCCATTGAAGTGGAAACACACACAGAAGGGATTGGGAAGAGCTTGCATAAGGAAGGAGAAAGGATTGGTTTGAGAGCAAAAACTAGTAATAAATCCTGTTAATAGGGTCAAAGATTAGTTTATGCAAATTAAATAAAGTTGGAAGAGGGTTAAGTATGCAAAAATGAAACATCAAAAGATGGGATTGAACCCGACGTGAATCGAACACGCAACCTTCTGATCTGGAGTCAGACGCGCTACCATTGCGCCACGGATCCCATATATTAGAAGACAACAGACTTCATGTATTTTTTAATAAATCTTCTAATCTAACTTTATTCAACACTAACCGAACCCATTTGATAAACAGGTTAATCATATCAAAATTCAACACCAACAGATCCATTACATGTCTTACTTAATTGTGCAGTGTGTTGGTTATTTCTTGCTACGAGTTATACCACTTCAAAGAAATATGTATTGACCATTGAGTTTAACTGTTACAAGTCATAAATAAATAAAAAAAGACCATGTCTACTTCATTAACATTGTGCCATGTAGAACTGATGTTTAAGTTAAATCTTGACTCTAATTCCTGCATTCGATATATGCACAAGGTAAGGTTAGTTCTGGCATTTCATTTCTTTTCTTTTGCATAGTGTTCTAATACTTTTGGTCCTTTCTCACAGGCCCTTGCATTTTTTTTTGTTCATGAAGGCCTTGAATAGGGCGACAGTCTCGATTACATAACATACTACTACTACTAGTACACAAACATGGGCCAACAAGGGCCCAGAGAACAGTGGGCTAAAAGCCCATGATACTCAACCTATAGGGCTGTGAGGCTGAATTTTGCCTTTGATCACCTTGCCTGTGATAAGATTCGACCTTGCATCCTCGTCTCCATGGGGGTGTCCCTCTACCACCCGACTAAGCGGGAACGGGACATAGGCCCATGCATTTGGGCGTACCATCCAGATGTTACTTGTGAAAAATTGGAAGATCTCTAGGTCGAAAGGCCTAGAGATCCAGCCAACACCTCTCTCAAGACTGCTGATGATCAAAAGTTATCATGTCCAAAGATCTCATGTACATACGCGACAAGGAGACGAGTTTTTTGAGTTTTTAAAAATTGATTTACCATGTTAACTATATATAATCTTTAAACATACAACAAATCCAGCTTGTGCATGGGCAATTTAATTTACAAGGAATGTTATGGTATTCTGGTGCTAATTTTTATGTAGAAAACCTTTGGGAGATGGTTCGACTGAATATCTCCGAGTGGGGGATGGGATTGGCGAGAGCGACGCGAGTTTTAGTGGATGAGAACGCATTGCGGGTAATGGATCAGGTGTGACCAGGTAGATGCCTTCTCTACCGGGTGCTTGTGCATGTGTGTTGTATTTTGTATAGTTTAACTTTTATTCCTCTCATCCCCTATTTAGACATTGTCTGTTTTACTAATATTTTAAAATGGATATGCCCACAGTCCATTTAAAAAAAAACATACAACAAATCCCTCGTCCATTTATCATCATATCCCCATGATATCCTTTTCTTTTCTTTTTGAATGGAATGCGCATGATATCCAGCATTTAACCGCGCATGCAAAAGATATATAAACAAAATCTCAATTACCCAACTCCCCCATATATACACCACCACCATCACACCCTTCCCCCAATGAAAAATAAATACCCCACATAATTAAAAACCAAATGAAGACCCACCACCACCTCCTCCTCTTCCTCCTCACCCTCCTCTCCCTCTCCCTCCCAAACACAACAACCTCCCAACCCTCCTCTGATCCGGTCATCGACAAATTTTGCAAAGACATAGTTGACCAAAATCTCTGCGTATACGTCCTCGAATCCGATCCAAACTGCAACAACTCCGACTATCGAAACCTCTCCCTCATTGCCTTCAATTTCACCTGAAAGCACATCGTCGACACCCTCAACTACGCCCAACTCCTCGTCGCCAAGGTGATGCAGACATCATGGCCACATATTATATGGACGGCCGAGATCAGATGGATCAGCGAAAGAAGAGATATCGTGATCGTTCTAGAGCATCGTAACTTCAAACGGTCATAACTTTTAAACCGTAGATCCGAATCACTATTATAATATGTCACGCATTCGTATCGATGAGCCCTACAAGAATATTAGCTATACTACTATGCCAATTCTCGGAGCATTCTGAGATCGTCTTGGAGATCCAATCGACGGTGTAAAGTTAATTTGCTATTTTAGGCAGTTTTAGGATTTGATTTAATTAGTTATTATATTTAGATCTGAATCTCCAATCATATATTTGAATTTAAATTTAAATATTGATTAGGAGATTTGTTTGTTAGGTTTAAGATTTATATAATTAGTTGAAATCCTAGTTTGTTGGGAATCTCCACTCTATAAATAATCATGTAAGCCAATTGGCAATTGGAGGGATTATTGAATTTTGAAGTTTATTTTATTTATCTATTGTATTTTGTTAGGAGTACTAACAATTGCATAGAACCACCAAATATCTGGTATTTCTTAGGAAATCAACAAGTCTTTGAAGCCCAACATCCCTGGTATTCTACTTGAAGACTCAACGACCTTATTGGAGCCTGCAAATTCGTTCCTTAGATCGAATTAGCAGAAGAGTGTGATCCTCACGCTGCATAACATGGTCAAGGGATCCGAGTTCGAGGCCTCTCTCAACCGTTGCGTGGCCCTCTACCAGGACTCGAACAGCATCATGTCCACCAATGCGTCGGAAGCGCTCGGCACGAGGAGATACACGGACGTGGCGAGGCTGATACAACAATGTAGGGATAACTCGGTTGCGTGCGAGAGCAAGTTTGAGCCGCAGCCGGACCTGCTATCAACGGACAACGAGAGGACGATGCTTCTCTGTAAGATCACAGCTTGGATCATTACATTGCTCAAATAGTGATGGTTTATGCAACTATTTATACAAAGATTGTCTTCTTACATTGGTGTGTTTGTGTGCAACCTTGCATGGAAAATATAAAAAAATCGAAGGAATTTGAGTAAATTTGAAACTGGTCGGAAAGAAATTATTCGCTTTTATTAGTTTTTATGTTATTTGTGTATGCGATAGAAAATGAATATTGTAGTTTGTCAATATGATGGAAATTAAAATGTGTTATATATTTTTGCTAACACGGAAAATAGTGAAAAATAAAATTATCACTTATTCATCTATAAGATTGTCCATATGCTGATTTAATTATAATATTAAATCATATAAAAGCCTTGTGTAAATTATATATTTGAAAAACTCACATAACAATACACTCATTTTCTCAAAAAAATAAAAATAAAATCTATACTATACTGATTATCATATCATCTCATATCAAAGAAATCCTACACATTATTAGGGTAGGCAAAGTGTAAAACAGAGAAACACAGATGAGAAAAGATTCTGCAATTGAGTTCTTGTGTTGGCTTTAATTGCAAATGAAAGATTTTTGGGTAGGGAATTTCCTCACTTTCCTTCCATGGAGCGAGGAAAAATTCCCCTAAGAAAATAAAACAAGAAAGGAAATAAGGAAAGTGATTGGGAAGAGCTTGCACAAGGAAGGAGAAAGGATTGGTTTGACAACAAAAACTAGTAATAAATCCTGTTAATAGGGTCAAAGATTAGTTTATGCAAATTAAATAAAGTTGGAAGAGGGTTAAGTATGCAAAATTGAAATATCAGAAGAAGGGATTGAACCCGACGTGAATCGAACACGCAACCTTCTGATCTGGAGTCAGACGCGCTACCATTGCGCCACGGATCCCATTTATTAGAAGATAACAGACTTCATATATTTTTTAATAAATCTTCTAATCTAACTTTATTCAACACTAACCTAACCCATTTGATAAACAGGTTAATCATATCAAAATTCAACACCAACAGATCCATTTACATGTCTTAATTAATTGTGCAGTGTTTTGGTTATTTCGTGCTTCGAGTTATACCACTTCAAAGTAATATGTATCGACCGTTGAATTTAATTGTTACAAATCATAAATAAATAAAAAAAGACCATGTCTACTTCATAACATTGTGCCATGTAGAACTGATGTTTAAGTTGAGGGAGCTGCTACCTGGGTCCAGAAATTAAGCCTCATTTATGAGCCCCAATAGGTGGCACTCTCCTATTGGTTCTCTATTTGATTTTTTCTAACCACCAAAATGACAATGACAAAACTACCCTTCTTATAATTTTAAAAATTGGTTACAACTAATTAATATCCCCATTAAATCTCGTAACTGAATCCCATAAAAAGTGACATAATTAAATCATCTCCCTGACTTAACATATTTTTTAAGAAATTGAATTAAAAAGAATATCAACCACATGTTATCAATTAAGATACAGTGATGTATCTGAAAATCCAAATGAACAAATATGGTCTACATGCTACTGAAAACTGCACAGAAAATTCATAAAAATTCTTCAAAATGCCAACAATAAGCAAATAAATATTAATAAGCTATATTAATCAAATCCCTATAAATAAAAATAACAACCTTCAAAAAATAAGAATTCAAATTCAGATACATGTGTATCTGAAGTTTGAATGAATAAATACCGTGAAAAAATGGGCTAGAATTCAAATTTGGATACAGGTGTATCTGGAATTTGAATTAACAAATACACGTTCCATACAAGAGAATGTGCATTGTATTTGAAATCTTAAATATGAATGAGTCGAATAATGTTGATACACAACTAAAAATATGATGAATGACACAATATGCATAATTATACACAAACACACAATCATAAACGATGGTACAAATCATATATGGTACATAACAATGCATGTAAATCAAGATACAGGCCATGTATCTTAATTTAAAATAAAATTCAGATTCAATACATGTATATGATGATTCAAATGAATGAAGAAAAATCAAAATAATGTATTCAGATTGAAAAATGACCATCTTGAATGGATAGTCATTGTTTACACCATAAATTGGTCACAAAAAAAAATTAAATGAATCAAAATTCTTCTCTTCTCCACATATAGAATTGAAACAAAAATAGAATTCAATGTTTGTTTTCAAATCCACCAATCCATCTGAATTTGAAAGTTAAAATATCCCAAAATCTAATAATCTTTTGGATCTAAAAATAAGAAAGAAATCACATATCACAAATCTGCTTGGATCCAAAACAGAAAAATTGAAATACCTCTCAAGAAATGAAATTAGATCGTTGTTTATGTTTATGGTCATTAAAAAAATCAATGAGAAGTATAAAATGGGCTGCTGATGGGTGATAAACAATTGACTTCGATTGTTTTTTTATTCTTTCATTGAATTTGACTGATTTTTAAAATAAAAAAAAAAAAGAATGAACAAAGAATCCCAACAAATCATAACCACCTAGGCAGTTATGGATCGGTTACCCAAAATTCAAAAAAAACTCAATGAAGGGTAAAAAGGGAATTATACGTGTGTCACCTCATGGGGCTTATAATGCGGTTTACAAATTGGGGCCCAAAAATCATTATTGTTAAGTTAAATCTTGACTCTAATTCCTGCATCGATATATGCACAAGGTAAGGTTAGTTTTGGCATTTCATTTCTTTTGCATATATAGTGTTCTAGCTAATACTTCTCGTCCTTTCTCACATGCCCTTGCATTTTTTTTGTACAAATGCCCTGAACAGGGTGACAGTCTCGATTACATAACAGACTACTACCACTAGTATACAAACATGGGCCAATAAAGGCCCAGAGAGCAGTGGGCTAAAAGCCCATGATACTCATCCCATAGGGCTGTGAGGCTGAATTTTGCCTTGATCATCTTGCCCGCGACAAGATTCGACCTTGCATCCCGATCTCCATGGAGGTGTCCCACTATCACCCGGCTAAGCGGGCATGGGACATAGGCCCTTGCATTTGGGAGTACCATCCAGATGTTATTTGTGAAAAATTAGAAGATCTGTATGTCGAAAGGCCTAGAGATCCAGCCAACTGTATATGACTCTCAAGACCGCTGATTATCAGAAGTTATCATGTCCAAGGATCTCATGTACATACGCGACGAGGAGACGAGTTTTTCAAGTTTTTAAAAATGGATTTACCATGTTAACTGTATATAATCTTTAAACATACAACGAATCTAGCTTGCGCATGGGTAATTTAGTTTACAAGGAATGCTATAGTATTATGGGGAGCTAGTTTTTATCTTAAAAACCTTTGGGAGATGATTCAACTGAATATCTCCAAGTGGGAAATGGGATTGGCGGGAGCAACGCGAGTTTTGGTGGACGAGAACGCATTGCAGGTAATGGATCAGGTGTGACCAGGTAGAGGCCTTCTCTACCGGGTGCTTGTGCATGTGTGTTGTATTTTGTATAGTTTTACTTCTATTCCTCTCATCCCCGATTTAGACATTGTCTGTTTTGCTAATATTTTGAAATGGATATGCCCACATTCCATTTAAAAAAAACATACAAACAAATCCCTCGTCCATTTATCATCATCTCCCCATGATATCCTTTTTTTTTAATGGAATGCGCATGATATCCAGCATTTAACCGCGCATGCAAAAGATATATAAACAAAATCTCAATGACCCAACTCCCCCATATATACACCACCACCCTCAATGACCCCCCCCCCCCTCCCCCAATGAAAAATAAATACCCCATATAATTAAAAAGCAAATGAAGACCCACCACCACCTCCTCCTCTTCCTCCTCTCCCTCCTCTCCCTCTCCCTCCCAAACACAACAACCTCCCAACCCTCCTCCGACCCGGTCATCGACAAATTTTGCGAGGACCTAGTCGACCAGAAACTCTGCATCTACGTCCTCGAATCCGATCCAAACCGCAACAACTCCGACTATCGAAACTTCTCCCTCATCGCCTTCAATTTCACCCGAAAGCACATCGCCGACACCCTCAACTACGCCCAGTTCCTCACCGCCAAGGTCAAGGGATCGAGTTCGAGGCCTCCCTCAACCGCTGCGTGGCCCTCTACTAGGACTCGAACAACATCATGTCCACCAATGTCTCGGAAGCGCTCGCTGCGGGGAGGTACGCGGATGCGGTGAGGCTGATACAACAATGTAGGGATAACTCGGTCGCGTGCGAGAGCAAATTTGAGCCGCAGCCGGACCCGCTGTCAACGGACAACGAGAGGACGATGCTTCTCTATAAGATCACAGCTTGGATCATTACATTGCTCAAATGGTGATGGTTTCTGCAACTATTTATACAATGATTGTTTTCTTACATTGGTGTGTTTATAGCATGGAAAATAAAGAAAAATTGAAGGAATTTGAGTAAATTAGAAACTGGTTGGAAAGAAATTATTCACTTTTATCAGTTTTTATGTTATTTGTGTATGTGATAGAAAACTATAGAAAATGAATATTGTAGTTTATCCATATGATGGAAATTATAGAAATTAAAATGTGTTATATATTTGTGCTAGCACAAAAATAGTGGATGTTAGAATAAAAGAAAAGAGAATTCTTGTTGTTATATTAAATGAGTCAAAGGCTATATTTATAGATACACAAAGAAAACCCTATAATATCAGAATAGGAAACTAGAAAATCAGGAAACTAATAATATCATAATAATGATAATAAAGATGTAATATTCTCCTAATAATTATTCTTTAACACCCTCTCCCAAACTCTTAAGGATAGTACTCTTAGAGTTTGCACAAAAATGAGAAGGTGACAGAGGCGCAACATGGTGCATGGCATGACGCTGCGAACAAGGCAAGGGAGATCTAGGCACGGCTGGGCAGGGCAGCGCGACGCGGCAGGGAGATCCAGGTACGACTGGGCAGGGCTGCGTGCGACGCGGCAGGGAGATCTAGGCACGGCTGGGCAGGGCTGCGCGACTCGGCAGGGGAGATCCAAGCATGACTGGGCAAGGTTGTGCAACACACGATGGTAGGGAAGAAGCTGGCCAAGAAGAAGCCCGCGGAGAAGAAACCAGCGGAGAAGGAGCTGAAGGCCGGCAAGAGACTCCCAGCGAGGGAGGGGGCCTCCGGCGACAAGAAGAAGAAGAGGATGAAGAAGAGCGGAAACGGCGCATGAAGACAATGGAACGATCAGAGCGGGAAGAAAATAAGAAAAAGAAAAATATGAATACCAACAGTCCTCCTCCGCTCCGATTGAAGATTCTCCAATTAGAGCAGGGAAGAAGTAAAAGAAAATATTTGTAAATCTAGGATTTTTGAGGTATCTCTGATACCATGTTAAAATAAAATAAAAGAGAATTCTTGTTATTATATTAAAGGAGCAAAGGCTCTATTTATAGATACACAAAGGAAACCCTAAAATATCAGAATAGGAAACTAGAAAATCAGAAAACTAATAATATCTCAATAATGATAATAAAGACATAATATTCTCTTAATAATTATTCTTTAACAATGGAAAATAAAGTTATCGCTTATTCATCTATAAGATTGTTCATATGATGATTTAATTGTAATATTAAATCATATAAAAGCATTGTGTAAATCATATATATGGAAAACTCACATAACAATACACTCATTTTCTCAAAAAATAAAAATAAAATTATCACATCATCTCATATCAAAGAACCCTAAATATTAAGGTAGACAAAGTGTAGACAGAGAAATACCGATGAGATGATTTAATATATATTACATCATCTTATATCACATCAAACCCTAAAGGTTCTGCGATGAGTTCCTGTGTTGGGTTCAATTGCAAGTGAAAGATTTTTGGGTTGTGAATTTCCTCACTTTCCTTCCATGGAGCGAGGAAAAATTCCCCTAATAAAACAAAGGGTTATTTAGTTTTCATCTCTCTAAAACATGCAAATTATTAAAAACCCCATCCAAAACACAATATTATTATAAACCCCCTTAAAATGTTACCAAACTTCATAAAAAACCCTACAGTCAACAAACTAACTATATTAGAAGAATATTTCATCTTAACATATGTATATTGTCCATTTTACCCTCTCCATTAAGAGATTTCAAGATATTGAAAAAAATGTATTTATGGCTTTCGTTATTCACTTTTATCAATTTTTATGTTATTTGTGTATGCGATAGAAAATGAATATTGTAGTTTGTCAATATGATGGAAATTAAAATGTGTTGTATATTTATGATAACACAGAAAATGGTGAAAAATAAAATTATAGATTGTTCATATGCTGATTTAATTATAATATTAAATCATATAAAAGCCTTGTGTAAATTATATATTTGAAAAACTCACATAACAATACACTCATTTTCTCAAAAAAATAAAAATAAAAATAAAATCTATACTGTACTGATTATCATATCATCTCATATCAAAGAAACCCTAAGCATTATTAGGGTAGGCAAAATGTAAAACAGAGAAACACCGTTGATAAAAGGTTCTGCAATTGAGTTCTTGTGTTGGCGTCAATTCCAAATGAAAGATTTTTGGGTTGGGAATTTCCTCACTTTCCTTCCATGGAGCGATGAAAAATTCCCCTAAGAAAATAAAACAAGAAAGGAAAATAAGAAAAAATCTGTTTTCACATTTTGTTTGACAAAAATACCTTGTTAATATGTGGTCATAGGCAAAATTTTCTCTTCGATCCCTGCATTTTTCATCACTTTTCGTGTGGTGTGGCAGAAACACACCTTAATTAGAGTCTCATGCAATGGAAAATAGTTTGAAGATCTAGATTATGGGTAATGTTGATTTTTTTTAGCCTCCAAAATAAATTTGTATGGTCATTTTTCATGAATTAGTAGTTATAAGTAGCAATTGTTGGAAGTATAGCAAATCTAAAAAGGAGAATCTCACCTTCCAGTTTTCTTATCCATAAATTAAAATAAATAACACATGGAAAAGTTATTCTAACTCCAAAATTTGTGTTATATAGGTCACATTATATTGTCTAGATGGCTCTCACTTTATTACTCTTAAAAAGAAAACAACATGAGTGTGAAATAAAATTGATGAGCTTTGATACACCCAATTCAATGCAGGATTGCATGGTGGGGAGGAGGCTTCCAATGTGGGTGGGTTGGTAGAGGGAGGTTATGGCATTCCTCATAGCTGACCACCTTGGTTCTCTGCTCAAAGACACGGTTGTTTACTATTAGATGTTAATCAAGAGTATTAAGTGATAAAATAAAATAAAAATATATTTCATCTAATTAAACATACATCTTGTCAGTAAAAAATAAGACTGCATGTGAGCCTAGAGAGGTGGGAGAGGCTAGGGGAATGAGGGATTGTTTTTCAATGACTAGTTGATTAAACATTTGGTGGATGAAGAACTCAACAAGAGAAGAGGTCCTTCGCAGTGCTATGAGCCCGCTTAGAAATGTATATGTGATGCATTTTGCTAGGTGTTGAATGTATACAAGGTTTTATAACAATCAAGTCATCATTAAAAAAAAAGCAGTTCCCAATTAATTTGTTCTAGACAGATCAACTCTTGAAGATCTTGAAGTTGAGCCGAAAATGTCAGAATCATTATTTCTACACGCTTTTGTCATGCCACCATGATTTTAATTTTAATTTTAAAAAAGGTATATACTTATCATATACCTTAGCAAAATGAAACATATACTTGAATGAATAATTTTTTGTGTTTTTCTAACCTACCATATAAAGGTGATGATTACACGAATGACTACAGTAATAAATGAGTGTATCAGCACCCATGTATTTAAGCATAAATTATCCCATAAGCAGAATGGTGTATTGCAAAATGCAGGAAACTTCAACCGCATGAAAGATGAATGTACCTCATAGAACCAAAACCCTTTAGGAGGAGTGGTGAACCAATGATTGGAGGGGGAAGACTCCTGTATGGGAAATTCTTGAACTTCTTCACCCCAACCTCTCTACATAGCTCAGCATCCGCCACTATCACAAGCGGCTGCCTTCCCAGATGGAACCTACATTCACCATTGTTTCAAACTTCACCAGACAAAAGAAAGAAGAAAAAAAAATTGGATTCACAGCATCCAAAGAAAGTACTATATGTTTCAAGTCACACCTAAAAATGGGGCCGTATTGTTTGGTGAGGTATTTGAAAATATCCACACCATGCTTGGCCATCAGAGGAAGGTGTCCTACAATAGGGATTGGGGGAGGACCAGGCACCCTCCTCACCTTCCAATATGGTTCATAGAAATACATCAAGAACCCAATTATTGAAGCTAGAAAGATGAGGAGATAAAAACACACGTCTCTGCTGTAGATTCCATGATAAGTGTTTGTGGGGAGGGATTTTGTGAGAAGGAATGAAGAAAGAGAGCATTCAAGGGCTTAAAGTAGATATCTTCCTCCTTTCAGGCCCCTGGGAAGAGAAGAGCAGTGCCAAGTAGTCCAACATATATATGGAGTTGATCCTTTCCATGTAAGGAAAAATAAAAGATTTTGCCAAACTGTTAAACACAATATTTATGTTTACAGCCCAAATGCAGTCTTATATCACCAACCGGATTGTTTCACAAGATGAAACATATAATTTTATTGCTTTTTGTGTAAGTTAGTCCATACAACTTATTTGAGTATACACTTTATTTTAATGAAAATACATGCTTAATCACATGATATATATATATATAGACACACACACACACCTTTACACCTAAAATCAAAGCATGCAGGAACTGAACGTGGGACTACAGCAGTGTTTGTTCCTAACATTATCTTCTTCTTCTTTTTTAGTAAGGGTGGGTGTAAGGTATCGTTGACATTATTGACAAGGCATCAGACCTTTTGTTTGTATTCTCTTCAATAATAGACGATTCTTTTGCCTTCACAAAAGTTTAGTTTATTATCTTTAGAGAAGCATGGCATTTATATAAAGGCTTTATTGGTTAATAAATCAACCAGATGACATTTGCTATATTGTCCTTATTTAATTATTTACTTATTTAATAACTTGTTTGATGAGTTGTTTGTTTGTTTTTATTTATTAACTTGTTTAATTAATGCTGAATAGAGACTTTGTATGAAAAAAAGGGCAAAAAGAAAAACTTGTTTAATGCTGTATTTGTTTGTTTGTGTGCGATTATTTATTTATTTATATTTTGTTAATTGTTTGTATATATGTATATGTATTTATTATTCATTAGTTCTCTGTCTCTCTCTCTCTACATTCATATAATCTAAGGTCTGTAATATGAGGAGAGACAATTATCAACCAACCAATGTGAGTCTCTCTCTCTCTCTACATTCATCTAATTACATTATCTAAGGCCTATAATATGAGGAGAAACAATTATCAACCAACCAATGTAAGTCTGCATGTAATAAAAGCAGGATGAAAAATGATACGTTCTGGAAAAAAAACAATTTATTTATTGGGCCTGATTTATTTTGAGCATAGGCTAAACACCCACTGATTATTTGTCTTTTAAATAATATTCTACTAAGTAATATTTCTAACCTTTATTTTCATTTTATAAGATACATATCTTTATTTTGAAAGTATATGAATTTGTATCTTAGCGATTAAAGATATATTGTATTTTGAAGAAAACGATTAAAAATAGAACGGATTCTAACAACACTGTTGCCTTTTTATACTATGGTAATAATTAATGTGTATACCTTTCTGAAACAAAAATACCAAGATTAAAAATGGGGCTTGGTGTATTGGAGCGGCTCTGCGTGAATGTGGTCTCCATGACTCCATGTGTAGAAAACGAACAAAGCCCACAATTATATCTATATTTTTATGGAACCCATTCTATAAATTTATGCTCATGAGTTGTAAAAAATTTAAAATTTCATAATTTAAAAAGAATTCCATAACACCATTAGCATTTGATTCCATCTTTGGCCAACCATATACGTTTTTTTTTTCTTTCCATCTTTGGCTTCAATTCAAAACTAGTTTTCTTTCTTTCTTTCTTTTAAGTGTGTATGGGTTTTATGCAGTGTTTGTAGAGATGTTATGAAGGATAAAATTTTCAAAATAGGATTCAATTCTGGAAAGAAAAAAAAACGTATATGGTTGGCCAAAGATATAATTGTGGGATTTTCGTTTTCTACACATGGAGACCATATTCACGCAGAGCCGCTCCAATACACCAAGCCCCATTTTTAATCTTGGTATTTTTGTTTCAGAAAGGTATACACATTAATTATTACCATAGTATAAAAAGGCAACAGTGTTGTTAGAATCCGTTCTATTTTTAATCGTTTTCTTCAAAATACAATATATCTTTAATCGCTAAGATACAAATTCATATACTTTCAAAATAAAGATATGTATCTTATAAAATGAAAATAAAGGTTAGAAATATTACTTAGTAGAATATTATTTAAAAGACAAATCAGTGGGTGTTTAGCCTATGCTCAAAATAAATCAGGCCCAATAAATAAATTGTTTTTTTTCCAGAGGGAAGTCCTTGTTGCACCAATTTTGAGAAAATCGCTAGCCCCTCTTTGCAAAACATAACAAAAGATCAGATTCTAAGACATCAATTTTTAAATTTAAAAAAAAAAATTCCTTGGGGCAACAATTTTCAAAGAAAAAAAATTACAATTGACATGCTGGAATTTGCTTAATTATTAATAGAGTTCACGCTCCCAAAATTGTGGTAAAAGATTCATATCCACACACTGACATTGATGACTTGTCTTCCATGAGGGACTGGGAAAGACAATCAAACATAATATATTCTGGAAAGTTGTGAGACCCTCATGGATGTTCATTGGGCTCCTCCACCTATTGGATGGACCAAATTAAACTCGGATGGTTCTCTAACAGTCGATAGGGGAGGCTATGGAGCTCTCCTGCGCAATGAAGATTCTGAGTTTCTCTGCGGTCTAGCTGGTCGATATGACCTCCCATCTATCAACTTG
The DNA here is from genome assembly GCA_030737845.1 of Acorus calamus. NCBI lineage: Eukaryota > Viridiplantae > Streptophyta > Magnoliopsida > Acorales > Acoraceae > Acorus > Acorus calamus. The sequence continues at coordinate 17,789,594 of CM060864.1, read as the reverse complement.
TTAGAACTCAAAGCCATTGAGGTGGGGATATGGCTAGCCATCAAAACAGGGGTTCGACGGTTATGGATTGAATCGGATTCCACAACCGCAATCGCTTGGGTCAAGGGGAAAGGCTCGCGTCCTTGGAGTGCAATCCGTAGTCTTTGCTCTATTCATTGTGGTCTTCACATTTTGGAAGATTGGAAAGCAACTCATATACATAGAGAAGGAAACTCTCCAGCAGATTTGATTGCATCCTACAGAGCTGAAAGAGGGGAAACACATCTCCTCCCTACAAATATTTGGTCTGAACTTCGGGTTGCTATCGCACAGGACAAATCCGGTGTACCATACCTTCGAAGGAAAAGTTGACCTTCTTCTTTTTGAACATGCTCTATAGCTGGGTTACAAGGAAGGATTTAGTGTATGCAGAGGGCTGATGGTGACTTGGTTTAGCCCCCTCAATCTCTGTTTCTCTAACACTTTTCTTGTTTTTCAATATTGTGACTTTTCATACTTGTTGTAAAATTTTTTCATAGTAATACAAATTTGATTACCAATAAAAAAAAAACATAATATATACATCATTCATTTTCACATGAAACACAACACCAACACAAGAAACAAACAACTGAACATATATATATATTCATAATCACAGGCCCACACTTCAAAATCAAGCTTAATTATTGGCTCTCTCTTTTAATAACCCGAAGCTTGATTCCATGCTTGAAGTCCACGACCAATCCATACTCGAATTCGAGGGGGTCCTCCATTGAATCCGAGTGCCTGAAAATGAATCTGCGGTAGATGCTTATGAGGGACAGTTTCAGTTCTTGCAAGGCTAGCTTTTGGCCCAGGCACGCTCGCAGGCCGATCCCGAAGGGTATGTGCGCGTAGGGATGCCTTTGCTTCTGTTCTTCGCAATCGGGATCGAACCTCTCCGGTCGGAACAGGTGTGCTCTGGAAAATGTTTTGGATCTTTCACAGGGACTCCTAATGCAGGCCAAATCCATGTCCCCTGCGAAAATACTTAATTTATGTTACAAAAAGACATCAAAGTCTAACTAATTAAGCATCTATCATGATTGAACTTTTGATATTTATACCTTTGGAAGAATGTAGCCTCCAATCTCCACTTCTTTATTTGTTTCCCTTGCCACCAATGGGGACACACTGCGAAATCTCATTGTTTCTTTGATCACCTGCAAAAATTAAATCACACTCATTCCTCTTATAAATCGAATATGGAATCCTTTTTCTTCATGATCTAAATTTTTTTTTTGAATCCCATTAGCGTATTTGATACACATGATTTATGGGTGATTCTGTGTAACATTAGAGTTCCCCTAACACCATAAAAAATGAAACTTGCATGCATGGTATATATGTCACAATGATTCACATATTAGTCCCAAGACTTGAAACAAACACCTGATCAACAAAAGGGAACTTGGATTATGATCTCCGAAGCCGTCGATCTCCCTGATCAGCTTCTCCTGCACCTCTAGGTGCTTCGAAACCAGATAAATCGCCATTGATAATGTAAATGATGTCGTCGCAGACCCCGCTAGAAGGTGCTCATAAGCGAGCCCCATCACATAATCCGGTGTGAAGGCGTCCACCTTTGAGTCTCTCGCATTCAACACGACGGACAACATGTTGCGAGATGAACGATCCTTGTCGCTCATCCTCATCGCAATCAATTGTGTGAGCCTCTCGCACAATTTCTTCTCGTTCGAGCGCATCCAATGATCAGTCGTCCATGGAATCCACCGAAGGAACTTTCGAAGGGGTGTTTGGAGGAAGGGAAACAATAGGCCTAGTTGGATGGACAATGAGCCAGACATGTCCATCTTGAGGCATTGAGTGCTATAGATATGTGCATCAATGAAGCGCGAGACTTCATCATCCTTAACGCTCTTTGAATCACCTTTAGAAAGACCGAAATCGACCCCGAAAGCGGCTTGTCCGAGGACATCTATGGCCAGCATTAGGGAAAGGTTGGAGAAGGTGATGTCTTCTTCTTCTTTGGTGGTGGTGAGATTTCGCGTGGTGGAGTCGATGAACGATTGCATGATGGGGATTAGGTTTGATAGATGCGAGGGTTGGTAGAGCACGACAATGGCGTTTCGCATGGTGGACCACCTCGAGTCTCTGAAACAGCAGATTAGGTTTTCTTTTTAGATTGTGTTTGGCAACGAGTTTGAAAAAGAGTTTTTCACTAATTAAAATGGTTGTTTTTAGTTATAAACACTAAAAGTTTGTTTGTAACCTTTCTTCAAAACTAGTGTTGATGGGGGTATTTGAAAACAAGTTCGAATATGATTAAACAGAATTTACACAAAAATAGAATCTTCAAAAGCTATTTAAAATTGTTTTCAAATGCTTCAAAGGAAGAAAAAAAAATGTATGATCGATCATATGTGAAAATTTTGTGAATTGTACATACCTTGAAAGGAACAAATTCTTCTCATGGAGAGGAGATCCAGAGGCTGGTGGAATCTTGCTTCTGTTGGGCATGTCTTTGAATTTCTTTATGCAGACTTCTCTACATAGCTCTGGGTCTGCAATAATAATCAGTGGTTGTCTTCCCATGTAAAACCTGTGTTATAACATGCAAGACATGTTGAGTTTGAAATATGAGATTTTTGTATTAAAAAAGTGGCAAAACTATATAAATATATTTGTTCAATTTTATTGGTTATATTTTTATTGCAAATAGCCCAGAACATTTGTTTTATGGAGTTCCAATGCATATTTGATTAACATAATCTAAAATATATTTTTTTATATGTATAAATGAGAAATCTAATTAACCCACGCCCAAGTTCCCAAGTTGGCACTTTAGATAAAGTCATGTCTTTATTCCCCGTAGATCTCGAGTTCAAATCCTCCTACATTTATCTGGTGCACAGGATTTGTGTGTGATGCTGTGCATGTCTGGTTCTCCCAAAAAAAATATGATAAATCTATTATTAATTTCATTCAAGGAGGTTATGTGAAAGATGTATTTAATTACCATCCACATATTAAAAAAATAATTATTTATTAATGGAAATGACCGGATTTCTGAAAATATGCACATAATAAGGGTGAATAATAAAACTTAATTGATTTGATTCCAGGCTATCTCTAACATCATCCTTCAAATATATATACCTGAATATGGGGCCATATTCTTTAGCAAGTGCATTGAAAACATCAGGTCCATGCTTCAGCAGCAATGGGAGGTGTCCCACGATTGTTATGAGAGGAGGGCCAGGCACCCTCCTCACCTTCCAATATGGTATGTACAAATACAACACCAACCCAATTAGCAGAATTAGCAAGGTGAGAATCCAAGGTGCACATCCAAACATCATCATCATCATCATCATCATCATCATCATCATCTCTCTCTCTCTCTCTCTCTCTCTCTCTCTCTCTCTCTCTCTCTCTCTCTCTCTCTCTCTCTCTGTGTAGGTTGAATTTTGAAAGATCAGAAGAGATGCCATTTAGATAAAGCGGGAAGATTCACTTGAAGACAGGCTCTCCACCAATAGGAGATGCTTCTTCACGCTCAAAGTATCAAAAGTTTTTTTTTTAATCTTTTTGTATATATACCCCCCATAAATTTTATATTGTCAAAATTTACTTTTGAAACTCTATTTTCAACAATATCCTTCAAAAAGATTTAATTGTGCATGAATATTTTTTTTGAATATTTTTGCATAATATAGATTTTTATAATTTTACACTAGTAACTCTTAGAACGGTATTTATACACATTTTAAATTTTTTTTAAGAAATATCAATGAAAAGGTAAAGGTAAAATGCATCTGCTTCCCCTGAAATTTATGAAACCTGCATAAAATCCTCTCGTATTTTAGAAATATGCACTTACACCCCCTACTGTCATTTAAAAATATGCACTTACGCCCCCTATTATATATTTCTCATTAAAATAGAAAAATCGATAACATCAAATATCATTTTACCACTCAAAATAATATTTTAAACTTATCATCCATACATTTGAAGTAATTAAAAGAATTATTACATCTCAAATTAATCATCCATATATCTTAATTGATACAATTTTTTCATGTTATTACTTTAATCATGTTACCATGTGATGATTTATTATTAGTAGGGGGTGAATGAATATTTTTAAAATACAAAGGGTGCCTTTGCTAGTTTTGCAAACTTGAGGGGGTCAAAATGTACCCAAAACGTATCACTGGGGTTATTTGACTGAATGATATTTTTTGAGTGGATATATGCAAAAAAAAAAAAGCCCTATTTTTTGGGGAAAAACTTGATATAACTCCCTGGAAAGTTTGCTAAATTGATTTTAGTCTCAGTAAAATTGAAAAATCATCAAAGATCCCTATGTTATTAGAAAAATATCATTTCAGTCTCTACAGTCACCCCAACTAACCAGGTACATGGTTAACCCTAACTACACATTAAAAGTTATCAAAATTCCCCCTCCTTATTTTTTTTAAATCGATATAGCTCCCTACAAAATTAAGAAAATAGAAAAACATCCCTATAAGATCGATAAAGTTCCTCAAGTCCATATCTTATTAGAAAATATTTATTTTAATCCATACTATAATCGAAACTAACCAGATATGTGATTGACGATTATCATACATGATAAATTACTGTTGTAGGAGCCAAAATCTGTCATACCTCAGGATCCGTTTAAAATGTTATACCGCCCCGACCCATCACATTTTCATCATAACACACCACCATCTCAGGTCGGGCTAATAAGTAGTCTGGTCGGACTCCCGACCAGACCTGGGTGAATGGGGCATAGCTCCTGTCCGACTTGAACCAAAATCATGAAGTCCACATCGGCGAGATATTAGGAATTCTGAGAAAATATTCCCTGACACAGTGGCTATAACGAACTATAAAAAAGTATCTCCCACGTGTCGATCGATCCAGGAGCCACGTGGAAGATTCCATTCCATGATATGCTCACACCTCCATGGATATAGGCACATCCCTTCCCACTATAAATAGAAGGGTATCCCCTTCACAAAATGGGGATGAGACAGACAGAGAGAGAGGGAGAGAGATAGACTTCTTCTTCTTTCCCAAAACAAAGAGAACCCTAGACCCAAGCTTTAAATCCCATTTTAATGGAGATTGGGCTTCATCATCGGAGGTTCGCGCCAAAAAGGAACTACGTGTGGCTTGATCCCTTGAAAAGGGTACGTAGGCAGCCTGATCTACATCGGGTTTAGTCCAGACAAACCTCGTCAATCCCTCCACGGCAGAGCCTCATCGTCGTCTCTTCACGGATCTACTCAAACCAAGCCCGGACCGTCTTCAAGTCCGGCCCATCCAAGGAGGAGGACATTTTCACCTCCCACAAAATGGCGCCGTCTGTGGGACTTAGAGCAAAAAGCCGTCCCAACAAATTTACCGGCAAAGATGGTGGTGAAGACTCGGTCCACGGTCCACGAACGTGACGTGGAGGAAGGAAGGGTGACGCCCGACGACCCCCCTCCGCAGAAAGGTAAAGCACCACTCGTATCATCCTCCCAAGACCCGACCCCGGAGGCCGGGCGCGATCTTGCGAAGGAAATGGAGCTTATGAACCAACGCTTCAGACATATGGAGGGACTGATGCTGCAGTTCTTGAAGCGCGGAGAAAAGACGCCACCGCCGCCCCCGCCAGAGGCTCGGGACCAGCCGAATGGCCCCCTAAGCCGCGCTCAACGGGCAGAGTCTGATCGGGGTCGCTTTTAGCACTCGATACCGCTCAGCCCTCGCAGTACGCACTAGCCGAATGGCCCCCTAAGCCGCGCTCAACGGGCAGAGTCTGATCGGGGTCGCTTTTAGCACTCGATACCGCTCAGCCCTCGCAGCACGCACTAGCCGAATGGCCCCCTAAGCCGCGCTCAACGGGCAGAGTCTGATCGGGGTCTCTTTTAGCACTCGATACCGCTCAGCCCTCGTAGCACGCACTAGCCGAATGGCCCCCTAAGCCGCGCTCAACGGGTAGAGTCTGATCGGGGTCGCTTTTAGCACTCGATACCGCTCAGCCCTCGCAGCACGCACTAGCCGAATGGCCCCCTAAGCCGCGCTCAACGGGTAGAGTCTGATCGGGGTCGCTTTTAGCACTCGATACCGCTCAGCCCTCGCAGCACGCACTAGCCGAATGGCCCCCTAAGCCGTGCTCAACGGGTAGAGTCTGATCGGGGTCACTTTTAGCACTCGATACCGCTCAGCCCTCGCAGCACGCACTAGCCGAATGGCCCCCTAAGCCGCGCTCAACGGGCAGAGTCTGATCGGGGTCGCTTTTAGCACTCGATACCGCTCAGCCCTCGCAGCACGCACTAGCCGAATGGCCCCCTAAGCCGCGCTCAACGGGCAGAGTCTGATCGGGGTCGCTTTTAGCACTCGATACCGCTCAGCCCTCGCAGCACGCACTAGCCGAATGGCCCCCTAAGCCGCACTCATCCGTTATGGACTCGAGGTCGCGCGCACAAATAAGTCGTACTCGTCCATATCGGAATAAGAGGTGCGCACCACAAAAGCCGTACCCATCTGTTATGGATTCGAGGTCGCGCGCTCAAATAAGTCGTACTCGTCCATATCGGAATAAGAGGTGCGCACCCAAAAGCCGTACCCATCCGTTATGGACTCGAGATCACGCGCACAAATAAGTCGTACTCGTCCATCTCAGAATAAGGGGTGCGCACACCTAGCCGTAACGGCATCCAAGATGCTCTCCAATGGGACTGGCACGAATGAGGTCACGCATACAAGTAAGTCGTACTCGTCCAAATCGGATTGGGGGCAAACCAGGTCTTCCATTCTAAGTCTTCCCAGAAGATCATGCCTTCCCTCCAGGACTGAAATTATGGTCTTCCCAGAAAATCAAGTCTTCCCTGCATGACTTCCATTTTGGTCTTCCCAGAAAATCATGTCTTCCCAGCTAGTCTTCCTTTTCTACCAGGTAGTTCACCTTTTAAGGTCTACCTTGCCATTCAGGTCAACTCTAGCATTCAGGCCTACCCTGGCATTCATGCCTACCCTGCCATCCGGGTCAACCCTGGCATTCGGGTCAACCCTGGCAATCAGGTCTACCCTGCCATACAGGTCTACCCTGGCAATCAGGCCTACCCTGCCATTCGGGTCAACCCTGGCATTCGGGTCAACCCTAGCAATCAGGCCTACCCTGCCATTCGGGTCAACCCTGGCATTCGGGTCAACCCTGGCAAACAGGTCTACCCTGGCATTCGGGTCAACCCTGGCATTCAGGTCAACTCTAGCATTCAGGCCTACCCTGGCAATCAGGCCTACCCTGTCAATTCAGGTCTACCCTGGCATTCAGGTTTACCCTGCCATACAGGTCTACCCTGCCATTCGGGTCAACCCTGGCATTCAGGTCAACCCTGGCATTCAGGCCTACCCTGCCATACAGGTCTACCCCGCCATTCTGGTCAACCCAGGCAATCAGGTCTACCCTGCCATTCAGGCCTACCCTGTCAATTCAGGTCTACCCTGGCATTCAGGTTTACCCTGCCACACAGGTCTACCCTGCCATTCGGGTCAACCCTGGCATTCCAGTCTACCCTGCCATTCGCCTTTTCAGGTTAAAGGCAGAAAGAAATAGAAAAGCATCATTTTGACAAAAGTCAGATGAGGATTTAACATGCAAGGTCTCGACATTTGATCTATAGCTCTCCCGATCCCCAAGGAACCAAGAGTGTAAAGATTTTGTCCCATCATTAAAAGGACTCCTCTCAAATCTATTCTTCTACTCTCCCGGTCCCCGAAAGACCAGAAGAGGGGGGCATTTGTAGGAGCCAAAATCTGTCATACCTCAGGATCCGTTTAAAATGTTATACCGCCCCGACCCATCACATTTTCATCATAACACACCACCATCCCAGGTCGGGCTAATAAGTAGTCTGGTCGGACTCCCGACCAGACCTGGGTGAATGGGGGCATAGCTCCTGTCCAACTTGAACCAAAATCACGAAGTCCACATCGACGAGATATTAGGAATTCTGAGAAAATATTCCCTGACACAGTGGCTATAACGAACTGTCAAAAAGTATCTCCCACGTGTCGATCGATCCAGGAGCCACGTGGAAGATTCCATTCCATGATATGCTCACACCTCCATGGATATAGGCACATCCCTTCCCACTATAAATAGAAAGGTATCCCCTTCACAAAATGGGGATGAGACAGACAGAGAGAGAGGGAGAGAGATAGACTTCTTCTTCTTTCCCAAAACAAAGAGAACCCTAGACCCAAGCTTTAAATCCCATTTTAATGGAGATTGGGCTTCATCGTCGGAGGTTCGCGCCAAAAAGGAACTACGTGTGGCTTGATCCCTTGAAAAGGGTACGTAGGCAGCCTGATCTACATCGGGTTTAGTCCAGACAAACCTCGTCAATCCCTCCACGGCAGAGCCTCATCGTCGTCTCTTCACGGATCTACTCAAACCAAGCCTGGACCGTCTTCGAGTCCGGCCCATCCAAGGAGGAGGACATTTTCACCTCCCACAACTGTAATCAATTTTTAAAATTTATTTGATAAATTACTGTAATACATTAACCAAATTTGTAGTTAATTTTAAGGGGATTTATTATTTTACAGGAATATTTTTCGATTTTAGGATAGCAAGAGAACTTCCAAAAAAAAAATTAAGAGCATTTTTATCATCAAAATGATTAAATCAAATTTTTTATATTTTGTAGAGACTTATTTGAAACTCAAAGACTAAATTCATTAACCATACATATTTTATGGGGGCATATGGTGATTTTTTAATTTTACAGAAACTAAAATCAAATTAGCTAATTTTTCAATGAGTTAGATTTTTCTCCTTTTTTTTTTAGTTAAATAAGAGGACCCCGGCCATGCCCGGGGCTACGTGTCATGTATTTCGAGTACTATTTGTATTTCGTTAGAATGTGATTCCAACATCACACATCAAGTTCAGATCTACGTAAGTCAATAAAAATATTCAGATTCGCAATTATACAGAATGGATTTGTTGTGCATATATATATGCCTAATAAAGTCGGATCCTTTTTTAGTGTCGGTGGAATTCTTTAACAAAGTGAGGGAGAGGATATTTCATCAAGTGTGGTGTTTCAAAGGAAAATGATAAGGTTATGTAGTCCCATCCATCCAAAGTCTATATCGATTTTTTAAAAATATACATGCATTCATTAAAGCATGTACTGTTACAAAAGAAAATATACACTGAAATTAAATCACTAGTATAGTTTATTTATTTTTAAAAAATAAAAAATTTCTCATCATTGTGTTAAAGTGTACACTGCATTATAACAGTGTAAGTGAAGCTACAAAATAGTAAGTGTATCAACACCCATGTTTCAAATCATCAATGTGATCATTGTTTCCTCTCAAAACATCATAATTTAATCTTCATCACATCATTTTATAAATTACATGTATACTTTTAATATAGTATTTCAACAAAAACAATAGTATGGAAATTGCAAGGCCATCTTACACATCCGTTTATATTTCTAACATATATATCTATCAGTTTGTATGTTAAATGGAAGATGTTCCAATTTTATGGTCTAATTTATACTCCCACAACATATCAATATAACTGTTTTTTGTATATTAAAGAGAAAAAGTTTCAATTTTATATTTTGAACTTTTATTTTCACAATTAAGACTCATATCATTGTTGGAATTGGAACATGTTCTTTCTCCAATGATTTCTATGTACAAAATCAAAGAGGAAAATTTGTGTATTTGAAAACAAGAAAATATTGAATATTTCATTTATTAGAAATCTATGGTTTTTGGGAGTTATATACTTATGTGTGAAAGCTTTGGTAGTCTATACATTCTTCCAACATATAATTGTTGATTCGTTCTTCATTGTATTATAATTATAAATGACTCATATTCAGACTTGTAATTGAACTAATCCTTTAGTTACATTAAATTAATGTGAGGAATGTTTATGTTTTTCTTTGGTGAGAACCAATTTTGTTTTTCATATATATATATATTATCTTTGTATTAAATGTATTAGAAAATTTCACATGTTAATGTATTTTTTCTTTATAACATTGTATTAAAAAAACATATCCTTCATGCATGATGATATATCATGTGTTTTTAGATGTTCAATCATAAAACATATGTAAAATTATTTTGTATGTTCCTTTTGCACCATTACAACACGTGCCTTTTAACAAGTGCATGTTAATCTATTCTAGTCTAGAATTTTTATATAGTGGGCTGGCATGGACACACTGTTTAATTAAGGATGTTGTCTTCCTCCACAACTAATGGTCCATTATAGATTATAATAATTATGGAAAATGTTACAGTCCGTCATGTTTAACAAATACAGTCCACAAGCATTTTGATATTTTTAAAATTATATACATGATCTGATAAAGTATATAGTTTTATAAAGATGAAGTATATATTTAAATAAATTGTAATGACTCATTTATAGAGATAATGTAGAAAACTTCTAATGAGGTGCATTCCTCGGTAGTGGGAGTGCAGATGGCTAATTACAGGAAATATGAGAATTAAGAATATGAATGCAATTATCTTCTTTAACTCCATGAAATCTTCTTGAAATCACAAAAAATCCCTCTAAAATCAAAAATCATTCTAGGTCTCCATAAAGTGTATATGGTTAGTCCCCCGGTCAAGAGTATATTGAAATAAGCTCTCATAAACTTATTAAAATTGAATTCAGTCCTTACAAACTTTATAAAATCAGATTTAGTTCTTTTATAAGATAAAAATGCCCCCGTCATTTTTTAACATCCCCATGTCCTCAAATGTCATCCTCATCTGTAAAAAAAAAAAAAAATTCATCGAACCTCAATTGATCTACAAAATTGAGTCATTTTTCAACATTTTTTCCTCCTCAATCTCATTACAGAGACTGAACAAAAAAACTTACAGCTTTATTTACTCCTTTACAGAGAAAAAAATTTAAAAACCAAATCAAAATTCTATAATACATTTTTAACTCAAAATTACTAGCAATAAAAAGCATAACACCTTGACTATAAAACTATAATTTGTTTAATAAAATTTAAATAAATCAGTATATAGTTTTAGATAATCATATGGATTTTTTATAATTTTTAGAAGATTTCAGAGAGTTAAGACGAATTTTAAATTTCACAGGGACTTTTTTCGATTTTCATAAGTTTTCACGGAGTTATATCGATTTTTTCTAACAAAGAAAAAAATTTTAAAATGGTATAACATTAATTTACCATGCATAGTTAGAGTTAACCACATATCTGGTTAGTTATGGGGATTAAAATAAATATTATCTAATAAGATAGGAACCTAAAAGAATTTACTAATTTTATAGGGACTTTTTCTTATTTTCATAAGTTTTCAGAGAGCTAGATCGATTTTTCCCTTATAAAAAATATTGCTCTATAAGCCTTCAAAAGCCCACATGAAACACAATAAACTCATATATATATATATATATGTATCTCATACAAAGCAAGTACATGTCTTTTGAAGCCGTTAGATTTGAGATCGTATGGTTATAAATGTTTATAGGTGTAACAGGAGGAGAATAAGATGAGGAATGGAAACATTAAATTTATTATTAGAGAAAAAATTAATATCTCCCTACAAATCGAAATCGTAAAGGATCCTCATAAAAATCTTGAAATATTCACAAATCTTTATAATTTATCATACATGGTTAGTTGATTTTTAATCCGAAGACTTAGGGTCCGTTTGGTAGCGCGTTTGGGGGCGATTCCGCTTTTTAAAAAGCGGATTACGCCCAAACGCGCAACCAGACGGGTCGGATTCCGACGGAATCAAAAGCTGGATTCCTTTTAATTTCTCTCTCGAAATCCGTGTTTTTAAAATCTCAAAAAGAACGTTTTTTTGTCGGAATCGATTTTTTGAATTGAAAAGCAACTTTTTCTACCAAACATTAAATTCCTTCCAAATATTGATTCCTGAATTAAAAAAAAAACATCCCAAAAAAGTTAAAAGTTAAAATCATCTTAAAAAACAGCTTTATTCTAAAATCTACTTTTCAATATGTGTTTCTAAACGGACCCTTAATTAACCAACCAAATCTAACAGCTTTTACTCAAATCCGTTTTTCTCCTTATGCTGCCGATCGAGGGAAAGGAAGCAGAGATGGGGTTCAGATTGTAGGTCAGCCACCTTCTCCATCAAGGGGAGGCATGAAAGGGATTAGGGTTTGGAGGGGCTCACAAAGGGTGGTGAATGTTTCAGCTAGGCATTTTGGGTATTTCATTTGAGGCTGGGCAGTTTGGGTATTTCACCTCCTTCTAACATATGACCAAAGATGGTAACCAAACAAAAACAGGGTTTTGCAACCACCGATTTATTGCATCCAAATGTTTTGCCAAACATGATTTACAAAAGTCATCTACAACCCAATCCAAAACCCATTTCAAATGGGCTTTTACTCATTCGCACAACCAAACGCACCAATCTCATCCCCTTCCAAAGACACAAGGGATCTAACAAATCAACCAACCAAACAGGGCCCTAACAGAATCACTTAAAAAGTGGTCATTCAGAAAAAAAGGCAGTGATGAATAAACTTTCAACTATAATAACTATCTCATAAAATCAAGTACAGATTGACAGTACATAAAACAAAGTACAGGTAAAGGAAAATCTGTCAAAAGTTTGTATTGCTTATAGTTCAGGCATGCCTCTCCCAGCTTTAGCATCATAAGTTTTCTCCATCACATGGTCAATTGGAGTGTCTTTAGGACCCACTGCGGATACCAAACAAAATCATCAGTCAGTGCGTGCAGAATTGAATCAATGAGAAGGTTTGGAAAAATGAAAGAATGATTTCATTCATGTGAGAGAGCATTAAAAATGAAGTTTTATATGCTCAAACAAAGTTCTCTCAAACATAATTGCACAATATTTTATGACAATAAAAAAAATTTCAATATCAAGTGATGGGCAGAAGGAAAAAGACTCTATAGCAAGACTGAGTTTAGATAAATGCACTCCCTTCTGTAAAATGAACAATGAGTTATATATAAATATATGAAAAAAAGAAAAGAAATAGCTCTTCAGACCAAGCTACTAATATGAAAGTAAACCAAGATATTTGCAAATTGATAAATGTATGGAATTCGGCGGCAAAAAGTCACTGTGGGCAGAAATCAAATAAGATTGTTAGAACCATAAAGTAATCAAATCTGATAACTAAAATGCAAGACAATTATTCAATCAGCATGCAAGAGCCAAAAATATTTAGAACATCACCAATATTTTTTTTTAATTAATAGTGGGAACTGAAAAAGGCCATCACCCAGAGTGGCGTCTATAGCAGGAGACTGGATACAATCCTAAACTTTGTTTTTCACAAAATGACTGCTCTCCGAACTTAAATCCAAACTGTCATATTTACCTGAGCACTTTACTATTGCTCGAAGTAGTGGCCCCTTAAGAGTTCTCCAGCAAATTTATTCATTAGATTGGAAGCCCCAAAAAGAATAAAGAAAAAAGCCCAAGGAAATGAGGCAACTCCAACTCTCCAAGTCCCAAAAAAAGTAAAATAGAAAATAAAATAAAAGAAGAGACACATTTGTTGACTCCCCTTATACAACCACAAACTTCACTCATTAATGCAGACAACATAAGCTCCTAAGATAACTCTGTTCCAGGCAGCATGGAAACCCAGTAAATTCTCCCAGACATTCTCCACATAGCAGGTCTTCCCTCCAAATTTTTTTTGTTCTCTCTAGCATGATTGCCCAAGACACTGTGTGCAGGATAGCCCGAAAGAACTTTTGTGCTTCTGTGACCTTTATTCTGGAATTTCTGGAAGATATCCCACATTTGTTGGGCAGTCTGAACAATAAGCTTCTACCCCAAGCAAGGCTAACTCTGCACTGGAAAATAGGTGGTCTCTAGATTGTTCTTCTTCCTTGTGCAGTTCGCATTTCAAATTCCTGTAGAATCCCCTCTCGCAGCTCAGAAGCAAATTCACATCAGGAGCCCATCTCTCTCTATTACACAGTCAAGATATTATCTAGGTAAAAAACCATAGCTATCATGCATTACATTTTATTTATTATTGTTATTTTCCAGATTTGTTCTAATGGTCATCTCTGTCAGAGGGCTGTCATTTATAAATTGCACTTCATGTTCACTGATGTCAAAAATAGGATGAAGATAAAATTGTTGTATAGAGAGGGACAACTTTTATCAGACAACGGACAATGAGAAAATAAACCCATCCAACATCCACCTCCCCTTGATTAACTGAGGTCAAGTTACTTCAAATGTATTTGGACCACAGAGGAAGGGTTGCTGGAAATCCCCCTCTCAATTTTTAGTTTCACTTGAAGCAGTGTGAAGGATTCACTTGGAGACCCAAAGCATGCTAATTGCTTCAAATTTGCAAAGGTAGCTAACTATTGAGGGAATCAGATATGTGATTACTCCAGGCAAGTGTTGAAGGTATTGGAGTTCTCAAGTTGATGAGGAAGCTAAGACACTTTAAAAGGAGGCAAATATCAAGGTGTAGATATTACAGACAGACAGACACAGAGAGGGACCAAGCCAAAGGTGATATTTTCAGAAAGAACCTCATGTGTGATATGAGAGTGGAGGCATGGCAACTGAGAGAATGTGAGAAGGAATATAGAAAAGCTGATAAGGTGGTTGCATTTTGGCAAAACTCAGAGAGCTATTTTGGATGCTGGTGATGGAACACAAGATTCTTCCACAGGAATTCTAGCGACATAGGAAGGGCTAATAGGATCTTGAAGCTCAAAGTGGAGGTCTAATTAATTGATGACAAAAATGACTCAGGATAAAATTTGTTAGCCACATCGGTTCATGTTTGAGCAGGAATAGGAGATTCATCCCAAGATGGAGAGATGAGGAGTTGCCTCAGATTCCCTTGGATGCGATCTTGGCATGAGGCTAGGAGGCAGTCTCCAAAATCAATGGTGACAAATCGACTTGCCTTAATGGATTCACTCCTCTTTTCTTTCAGGCATTTCAAGCATTAGTCAAGGATAATCATGGATTACTAAACTGTTTCTAAAATGAGGAATGAGGCTGACAAAGCCTAACTGCAACCTTCCTGCAACATATTCCCAAGTGTCAGGGTCCTGAAGTGGTGGGGGATTTAACACAGTGAAACAGATATCTTCCTTAATGGAGCTTTTTCAAATTTATCCATAATTCTAGTTGACAGATTGAAAGAGGTGACTCAAGTCCTGATTGATCCCTGTCAAACGGTCTTCATCAAAGAAAGATATCTGATGAACAGTTTTTGGTTGCTCAAAATCTACCATTGATGCAGCCAAAAAAATGGTGCATTCTTCAATGGAAGGTGGGCTTTGCAAAAGTTTTTTTTACTCAATGAACCGGAAATTCCACTAGATAAGTCAGATAGTGGGGGATTGCATCACAACTCCAAGGGGATCTGTGCCAGTCAACTCTTCCCCTGTTGGTTTCTTTCCTTTGTCCCCCATCGTTTTCATCCTGGAAAACCCTTTATCTCATAAGGATGTGCTTCAAAGCCAGTCGGCTTGTTGAATGGTTATAAAATTGACTCCGGAGACCTTAAAGTATCTCATCTTCAGTATACAAATGACATGTTGCTGATTTGTAAGGAAAATTGTCAGGATGGGTGGGAGTTCAAAGTTGTTCATTCATGTTTTGAAATGGCTTCAGGATTAAGGTTCAAAAACTCAAAAAGCATTGTCACCAAAAAAAAAAGGACTTAAATCTCAAGACTGGAGGACCCCGATTTGCAGAGTCTATATCAAGGGAGGTAGGATGTCGTGTGTCTATTTGCTTCTGGACTGACAGATGGTGTTCAGGAGTCCATATGAAGCTCAAATTTCCGCAGTTTTTTTACTTGGCAATTAAATAGGATGGGTGTGGGAGTTCTAGAAGGATGATGTTCAGAACGGGGAGTGGGAGGTGGCGTTAAGATGCAACCTTCATGACTTAGTGGTGGATGAATATCTATCTTTCATGGTTGTTCTTCATAACTTTCAGGCAAGGCAGGAGACAAACAATGAGGCCACTTGGTGACCGCAGCCAAGGGAAGGGTTCATGGTGAGGTGGTCTTAACATTGGTGGCATACAGGTCACATGCTGTAGGATCAAGTAGATGAAAAGCATCTAAAAAGCAAAAGAGAAAAATAAATAAATGAGTTCCTTTTTTTTCTTTTTCTTTTTGAAAATAAGAGATCCAAAAAATTCAACACTTAAAGAGCATTAAGCACGAAAGAGATAACCCCCTCATGTACCCTTTAACTGCCATTAAACAAACTGTCAAAACGTTTTTTATGTTTTAGTTTAGTCTTGAGTAAGGGAATCAGGCACCGCCAGGGGAAAATTGTGGAATTTGAATTAAAAAAAAAAGCTAAAGCCTTGTCAAAAAATCAAATAAAAATAAAAATAGAAACTATGATTTGTGAATGATTGAAACATATATCAATAAGGGTGGATGCTAAATAATGTAGAAGTTACTAAATTATTAGTGATCAACACAAATAATTCCCGAGTGAATAAACAAATTCTAAAAGAGGGTTTTTTTAGAACTGATGGGAGTCTGACTCCAAGAATTTTATTGATAAATTCAGGCATACAACTCCAAACTAAAACCTAAAGAGGAAAAACAAAAAAAAGGGATTTCTGTTGCAAAAGGGATTTATATGCTAAAGAAATGAAGACAGGGAAGAAGTGTTGGTTGGAACTGAAGACCAACTCACCAAAAGCATACTATCCCTAGAAAAAGAAACATTTGACGACTCAATACAATTGCAGCCCCAATAATATATATAAAAAGATATTCCACACATTTCAAAATACAATATGGTTCCCTTAGAAACCACTTCATTTCTAGCTAACTAAAAAGCCCAGCAGCTTGAAGGAACAACCAGCTGAGAGACCTTGGATGCATGCTTATATCATCCTTTTTATTTCCCTTGCCTCTCTGCCAGAGCTGCTCAAAGGAACCAGTGCCCCCATTCATTTGAACTGTTCTTCCCAATCGTATCCATGACATCTTAGAAAAAATGCAGGAACTGAAAACATAAGATATTGTTTCCTCTTCTTGGTTGCTATCCACACATTATCCCCATAAACATTACTAAGAGCATATGCAATGGGAGTCTTCATACTCTCATTGAAGATTTTGCATATTTGAAGGTCCACTAACTCCAATGGGATCTTCATTTTGAAGATTTTATGGTTTTGAAGATCCACTAACTCAAATAGTGGATCTTCAAATTTTATTGTATGGATCTTCAAATCATTATTTCAAATTTTATTGTGTGGATCATCAACTTTTATTGTGTGGATTTTCAAATCATTAATTGAAAGTATCAAAATTTAACATTTGATGATTATGACAAGATTTTCTAAAATATTTCATATTTTTATACATGTTTTCATTTAGCAATAATAATTCATATCATATGTTTGTAATGTCATGATAATACCACGGTTTGAATCCAATTAACCACCTAACAATTGAACTTGTGAGTCTTAACTTATTCATTTTTCAGGTTCAATGAACGGTTCGATTTTTTAAACATTGCTTTTGAACTTTAAAATGACAATTTTTATGAAACTTTTATCACACGTATGCATAAAAATTCCAACTTTTAAATAAATACAAAGCGAAAATTGGATATTATAATAAAATAGAGTAAATGTCAGTTATATGAATGATCAAATGAGTATTTCTGTTATTTTAAAATGTGATTTGACATTTAAAAACCCAAAAATGGGTCTCTAAATTAGAAAGATGGATGGAGTTTTGGGGCTGTCAGATCCATATTTGCAACCTCATTGGAACCAATCCGCATGCAAATTTTCATTTTGCAAGCTTGTTGGAGTTGCTCTAAGAAGTCTTTTCAAGGAAAACTTGAACCTTATGAGGCATTTTGGGTCCCCTTTGAAAGGATACTATCCAATGCAGAGATATCATCAACCATTCGCAAGAGTAACTCCAACCGGCCTACAAATTGAAGATTTGTAGGCCGGTTGATTCTAATGGGGCTACAAATATGGATTTTACAACCACCAAACTCTCTCTCTCCTTCAAATTTGAAGACCCACTTTTGAATATCCAAATGTCAAATCACTTTTTACAATATCAGAAATACTCATTTGATCATTCAACATCTATTTACAAATAACTTTTTACTCCTATTTTATTACAAATCTCCAATTTGCCATTTGTATTTAATAAAAAAATTGAAATTTTCATTCAACTGAGTGTTAAATTTTTTGCAAAAAAAAATCATTTAAAGTTCAAAAGCAAGTTTTAAAAATCGAATGGTTCATTGAACAAAAAAATGAATAGGTTAGAATCATTGGTTCAATCATTGAGTTAATCGGATTTAAACCATGACATTATCATGACATAATATAATATATTATTATTTCTAAATAAAAAAATGTGTAAAAAAATAAAATAATTTAGAAGACTTTTTCATAATTATCAAAAGTTAAATTTTAATATTTTAAAATAATGAAATGATTTGAAGATACACAAAATAAATTTGAAAAGTGATTTAAAGATCAACACAATAAAATTTGAAGGTCCACCATTGAAGTTAGTAAATCTTCAAAACCATAAAATCTTCAAAATGAAGACCCCATTAGAATCCGTGGGTCTCCGAATATCTAAGATCTTAAATGGGGGTCTTCAAATATGTAAAATCTTCAATGGGAGTCTTCAAAATGAAGACCCCCCCCCCCCCCCCATTGGAGATGCTCTAACAAAACATGATAGAGAATCCCATTTTTGAGATCAGGGATCCCTTCAATGCTGTCCATAACCCAATTATAACCAGTAAACTACTAGATGTTACGAAGACAAATAAAAGGAAGAAATAAAAGTGAGGTCACTGAGATGGGACATAAGGAATGCCCATGTCCCCTCTTACATCATTTCCACACTACTACTCTACAATGAAGATCCCTTCATTTTCTCTAGAAATTGTCTGCCTTGACGATTTGGGTACTCACAATGTTTCAAGAAACAAATAGTGGTTGCCCAAGTATTCTCCAAGCAGGCCTGTCTACCATTAAACAATTTATCATTCTCACAGGCCATATGGTCTAGCACAAACACTAGGAAGAGAAATGAACTTTGCTCCCTTGCTCCCACCCACATTTTGTCTACTTATAGAACCATATTAACACTGATTCAATTCTTTTTTTAGGGTGTGTTTGTGCATGATTAAAAGTGAGAGAAAATGAGAAAAGCTAAATTTTTCCCTTTGACCATCTAAAATCTAGTATTTGTGTCAAACAAGGGAAAATAAATATTTTTCCTTCACTTTCCATCCCCTATTGTCTTATTATGAAAGATGAGTGCATTGTTATAGGAGAGAATTTAAAGGAAAAGTGATGGAAAATGATTTTATCACTTTCCATCACATGCACAAATATTATAAAAATTGAGTTTTCCTTTAACCAAATTCTCTCACTTTCTTTCATTCTCCTTCAAAATTGAGCATAAGCACACCCTTAGTGAGAGGGGATACCTCAACCAACATGCCAAGAGATTGTTTGGTACTTCCTTTTCTTTTAAGAAAACGGTAGGCATCCGGTCTTTTTTTTATTAAATGAAAAAGAATGTCCAAAACATAACATAACAATAACACAAAAGAAAACAAAGCATCAAAGCAAAGAAGTTCCACAGTTGAAGAGAGCTCTATTGAACCAGATAAAAAAAATGGAACTACTCCTAAATCATGAGTTTTCCATCGAAAGCATCATAGAACTTGCACCTGCATAGAATCTCCCCTAGTCCAATAGAAATCTGATTACCATCTCCCAAATGTTTGACTAAATTATTAAATGAGGTGATTCGGCACATTGACTCAAATAAATTAAATGAATGAGTTTCTAATGACTAAATTGTTAAAAGTGGGTCTTAATACACCAAATGTGTAATTCACTAATTTGTGAATATAATAACCTACACTGTATGAGTGTTTTTCAACAACAAAAATCAAACAAAAAAATGTGACTGCATTTAAGTACAATACTCCACCCAACCCTAGAAATTTAAAATAAAACCACACCCCTACAATGCTAAAACCAAAAACCTCTTGTTTTCCAACCACCTCCATTGCATCCATGTCTTAAAACACAAAACTCTTTTCCCAATATAATAAGCTACATGCATTTGGTTTCGCAATTAATCCACAGTTCATAGGTTATAAACAAACCAAATTCACATAAAACAAAGTCAAGCATGAAAATTACCAATTGTAGGTCTCGGTGTAACCCTAGTCTTCAAAATCTCCGGCCGGGGGATAATCGACCCCGACGCTCCCAGACCCCTCGAGATCCTCACCTTTGTCCCGTCCTCAAGATACCTAATCCCCATCTTACAAGGCTTCCTTTTTTTGAAAACCCACCAAAAAAAATATAAAACATTGAAACATTAAAAAAGGAAAATGTTAGGTACAGTAATCCTAAAATTGCTTTTGCACTCCCAACTCGATTTGAATTTTTTACATTGTATATTATTGTCTAAATCTAATGAAGTACTTACCTTCACAAACAAAAGTATATACTCGAATGAATTGAATGCTAACTTTATGATTTTTTTCTAATCCGAATACAACTACAGGAATGACTAAGTGAATCAACACTCTAAGTGCCGATTGGGCAAGGAGATAAATAGTGAGATAAGGAGATTACTTTACCCGCTTTTACGGGGAAAAAAAAAAGAAGAACAGGGAATAAAGTACGTAGAGTTGATCCACCAATGATAATATTTATCCCATCTTTTTGCCCCAATTTTACCAAATGTGAATAAGGTCTAAATTGACAGATATTTTATCCCCTAAAATTAGTATAAACTATCCTAAAAAATCTTCTCCATTTGTCAAACTAGCCCTAAAAAACCGATCCAAAAAAAAAAAAAATACACCATCAATCAACTCACATACCCCGTGACGGGATCGACGACCTGGACGTTGGAGACGTGGAGGGGGGCCTCGACCGTGAATATGCCGCCCTCGTGTCCCTGCCCCTGCTTGATGTGCTTCTTCACCTGTGACAATGAGAGGGAAGGGGGAGTGAGTGAGTGGCGTGAGAATATCAAAAGGGGGGTTAGAGAAAATGGACGGACCAGATTCTTGCCCTCGACGATGACGCGGTTCTGGGAGCGGATGACGCGCTTGATGAGGCCCGTCTCGCCTTTGTCTTTGCCTCTTATGATCATCACCTTTAACAGATTTGCAAAGAAAAAAACAGGGTTTTATGAAGAGAATGAAAGAGAGGTGGATGAGCGAGCGATTGAAGGGGGGAAGGGGAGGGAGGGCTTACGTTGTCTCCACGGAGGAGCTTCCATTGCTGTAAGAGCTTCTCCGCCGCCTTCCAACCCATGCCTTTCCTTCTCTCTCTCTCTCTTCCCCCGACTGGTTTCAGTGTGGGTTGGTTTGGATATACCGCAGTATCTCTTTCTTTAACCGGATCTGAAAATGATACAGAG
Source organism: Acorus calamus (assembly GCA_030737845.1). NCBI lineage: Eukaryota > Viridiplantae > Streptophyta > Magnoliopsida > Acorales > Acoraceae > Acorus > Acorus calamus. The sequence continues at coordinate 17,768,104 of CM060864.1, read as the reverse complement.
GTTTTTTTTTTTTTTGAATTAATTGTGGGTACTCCGAATAACTCCCAATTATTTTTAGATATCTAAAAACATTTGGATTTTTTTTATGTCTCCATACCTCGGTGTCTATCATTCTGGGTCTTTCGAGTAATAAGAGTTAAGTCCAACATAACATTTTTTTCACGTTTATTAACACTTTGAATACTGTGAACAGGTCTGGATATACTGTTAACGAGAGGGAGAAAGTGACAGGATGGAAAAAATCACAGAGGGAGTAGGTGACAAGAGGGAGGGGTGATGAGAGGCTGCATGCGAAAGGGAAAGGGAGGGGCTGTCGTTGGTGTGGATGGGAGAGGTGGACAAAAATAAAAAATAAAAGGAATGGAAAAAGTGATAAAAATGGATTAAAAAAATAACTCTTACTTAATGGAAGGATCCTGAAATAAAAACTCCAATTAATCCGGGGATTTAAAAATAATTCAGGTTTCGATGACCCAGAATTAATTTTCCCAGTTTTTTTATCTCCCTTCTACAGCTTTTAACTATTCTAATTTTATTTTTTAAAAGTATAAGTGTTTAACGAAATACATTATTTTGAAATATGAAGTATATAACCAGATAAAATAATAAATATTTTATAAAAAAAATTTCATACACTACACTAGTGAAGTGTATAATGTACTTTCTTGAATCATTTCACAAATTACAACGATAAGCTATTATGGAATAGATTCAATATAGATAACTATATCAATGAAATTTTTCTTTTTTTCTTTTTTTCAAGAAGGTAGACATTACTACCATGATTTCATTAGATAAAATCGTAGTACAACGCTAAACTAGGTGAGGAGGCTATCTTTTTTATGTTTAATTGTGTTTTTAGTTATTCTAGTTAAAAATATCATGAAGTTTTTATTTTTTTTGACCATAAATAAATTGTGGATAAAAGTTGAATAAGACGTGAAAAAAATGAACCAAATATGCAAAGCTTTGAATTAGAAATGACTGCAATAACCACAATGATACAAAAAAATACTTTCATTTCGAAAGTATTTTCAGACAATAATGTACCAAAGTGAAAGTTCTTTCATTTCGAAAGTATAGTTCAGACAAGACGTATTCCTTTCAGACAACCAACAAGGATCAAGTTTCTCTAAAAATGAACTCTGAAGTCTCTACAATGCATGAAAATGCATTGAAAACTAGGTGATGCCATCGAAGGATACATAATTTCATATCATACAATTTTCATTTACATAGGAAATGTTACAGGAGACCCAAAAAAAAAGTGAGAGCCTACACTTCATTAAAAGAAAATTTGGGATGATTTAGTGAGGTAAGCATGAGCTTACTCAAGTCATTGCAGGGTTCTGCCTAGAGGACGCACTCACTCGCGTGAAATCTCTTCCATCATCTCTCCTAAGTCTTCATCATCCTTTATATATTTTTCCTGCACCGCTGCCACTGTAAAATTATGTCAAGGAGAAGCACCATTTAATCAAGAAAATGAGAAAAAAAAAATCAAAAGATATGCCCTTCAATATGTGCAAACAAAATCTAAGCACACACAGAAATAGAGTAATGATATTCAAAAGATTTTTATGATTCATGAACTGGACATCAGATGGCTCAATCAGTTTTTTTTAAATCATTTAATGCTTGATAATCTGAAATCCTCCAATTGTGCCAACAAAGAAGAAGAAAACTGAACTGCAAAATAAATAATTAAAGGATATCTATAGTAATCCCAGTCAAGGGGAGCAGCTGCAATTTTGCTGAACTCGATGATACTTCCTTCTATGCCAGAAAATATATAACCATTGCTTTTATCTATTAGCTTCACAAGATTCCCAACACTTTCTTTGTCCTGAAAAACTGAAAATTGTTAGTACAGCAGATGAGCATACAATCAAACTTCTGAAGGGAAAAACAAGAATTAACGTGCCTGAATAGCTAAGGTCGTGAAACTGACAAGTCCAAAATCTTGAACTACCTCACATAATTCCTTTGTAAGTTTTCTGCAATTTGCACAACATGTCAGCTTATTCAACCAAAAGGTCAAATACCTTTTCAAAATTCATGGGAGTAGAGTTCTTGACTGTTATCACTCAGATGTACAGTGTCATTTCTTCATATTTATCGGAATATAACATCCAACAAGCAATTATGTATCTGAGATTCTGAGTATGACTTTATATTCTCATTCTCAATGGATATTTAATGATTGTCCAGCATCACTCATCCTATAGGTTAGATAACATCAAGATCAAAGGAATAATCAAGTGCAGATATCTGAAGTAGAAATCAGTGCATGCGCAAGCATCAATTAGGTGATGGCTGTTTGTGTGTGTAATGTTTTTATTTTGAAACAATTTTTTTTTAACAAACCCAACCAAGGAAAACGAAAACAGGAGTGCATGTGATGGCATTCAATGTTAATATATGGGGTTTCCAAGCAATGAAAGAGAAATAACATAAATAAGGGAAAAATATTGAACTTAGAAAATCAAATGACGATCGAAGAAAATTCCACTTCAGAAAGCTCTCAGTCAATAAAATCAGCTAAAGATTAATAAACTGCGGTCCTGCAAGAGCTGGATTAAGACAGACCTGTACTTTGCGGATCGAGGATCTTGGTCAAGAAGGTTTTGCAAATATGATAAATCTTCAACATCTGTGTAGAACTCAAGGTTGAAAGCTGCAAGAAATGTTGTGAGTTTAATGCGATGAACAACAGGGACAATCTCAAAATGTGTGTATGACAATACTATCATAAAAATAATAGCAGTTTAACATATGGAGGAATGAACGCTTTTACCACACCTAGTTTCCCATAGCTTTCGATGAGATCAATCTTAGACAGGACATTGATATGCGGAAGTTCCAGATGTAACATAGTTGTTAATGATAGTAGTAGTGCACTCACGTATTTTCCCGGATCACTACATAAATGTGCATCAACAAGATGCACAGCAGTTAACTGCAAAGAAAGAACTATGAGATTATAAAATGATCTCATTGAATATCATATAAAGAAATTATTAATTTCTTTAAAACCATGGTGAAACAACATTTGAAATAATGACCACAAAAACATGGAACAAACTACCATACCCTGAGGTTCAACTTCTTTATGAGTTTAGATATAACGTTCTTTGCATTGGAGTGAAGGAAGAAAAGTTCAACTTGGCCAGGAAAATCAAATAAAAAGTAATGATCTGCAAACCAATGATAATGGTTAGATAATATGGTCAAAGTTTGGCCAAAACTAATCAGTATCTATATTAGCAATCATCATCTAGATTTTTTTTAAATGCAGAAAACATGTAATTATAGAAACTAGATCTTGATAAACTCATGTTGGATACCACGACTAATTCACAAATAGGAAAGTGCCAACGCTATTATAACAGATCAATGCATATAAATCTCATTAGTTTTTGCATTTTCTTGAAGGGGCCCTTCACTTTCTTACTTTTAATCCTTTCTTCTATTGACTATTTTGTATGGAGATCCCTCGTCTACTTCTTATTCGCAAGCTTTTTCCGATAAAATTGCTCTTATCTTTCCCTCCAAAAAAAAATATTCAAGAGGATGGAAACATCTAAAACTAAAATTAAAAACAATAGAACAAAGATCAAATTTCCAATCCATCATAACCTTTCCATTAACTTGCTGTAGTTCTGACCAACAAAGCAAAACAAGAAGATACATGGGGGAAAATTCATTATATATCTTATTAATTTCCAGGGCATTTATAGTATCTTGGTGTGATCTAGAAACTTTAAAGATTTACTCATAAGTATGACTCCATCAATGGTAATCTTCAACTAAGAGAATTAACAATCTCACACAATTTTGCTGCAGGTATGATCAAGTTTGTTCAAAGGAACCCTTTACTGAGAGTTAAGGATCCAATAAATGGTATCCCTACAGATGAAACTGTGGATTCAATTTAGTTAACATGCAGTGTAAATTGCATGGTAACAGGAGTTGATGTTCAGAGACTCATCAGAAAAGAGGTTTCCCTAGAATAAAAGATATGAAATCAAGTGAAAGAACAAAATCACATAAGTAATAATATAGCCCTTACTGAAAGGAAGATTAACAAAATACAAAGGAGGACATTGGACAAACTTGGGTGCATAGCTAATCAAATGAGATTAAAAAAAATTAATGATAAAATTTGAAGGGTTTAGTACTCACCTTTAAGAGGTCTCAATTTAGATTCCAACCAGTCAATGTTCTTCTCCAAATAATCCATACAATACACAAGACCTAGTTAACAAACAGGATGAATCATATTGAATATCTAATTCCAATAGTCAAAACATGAAGTGTAACCTTAGGTAATCAGACTACCTTACAAACTAGATAGGAAATTAAACAGACCTCCATTGGGCCCAAGAGAGTGTTCAAGCATTACATCGCTGAGCTTTATGAGATCCTCAATGTTCGCAGCGCATTCATATCTAATATTGTGTAAAGGAAAGCAATATGTGCATCCCAAAGAAGAAAAAAAACACAAAGAAAAATATGCATTCTCAGGAAAAGAAAGAAATTATTATTTTGCCAACTTGAATTATAACTCACGGAAACCCACAATTATAAAACAGGAAAGCCAACTAGAAGGATACGGCAATGCATCATTTGCTGGATCTAAATTAATAACAGCAACCTTCCTACAATGCAACAAGAAGTTAGATACACAATTTACAAAACAGTGACATCAAACAATACTATTGATATTCAAAGATTGTAATGACATTAAAAGAATGATCCGCAACATCATGTGCATCATGAAATACTGATTTGATTATCTACTTCCACAGCTCAAATTATGTTCAAGCCGAGTTGAACATGTCACAGAGCCTTATGAACATCAAGTAAAAACAAATAGTGAAAAGCACAGGATAGACGGAACATATGTTCTGAGAAAAATGTCAGATTGCTGAACTGGGATGAGTTTGAAACAAGCTAATAAAGTGGGTTTAATAAATTCTAAACTGCAAGTCCTCATGGAGCGAGATGCATGCCAATAATTTTGTAATTACTGAATGCCGCGCTTCCATGGTGGGGGGAGCGGGCGGACAGGTAGATAACCCATCTACGGATCCCCCAATGAACTCCTGTGTTGCGCTTCCTTGTTTACTTTTTATTTTTGCGTTATCTCTTCTCCCCTCACCCACCCATTCAGACTTGTAACGCCCACTTTGCAATATAACTGAAGGTAGCAAGATCTACCCTTTTTCAACAACAAAAAAAAAAGTCCTCATGAAATTGTAAATGGGCTTAAGAGAAAGAAAATGTGAAAATTAAATCACAACAAAATTAGTGTTTCTATTGTATAAGAATGTTCGATTCTCCAAAAAAAAATGGCTATATTGAATCTAGTTTAGTAGAAAACATCGGTCCCAATCAAGATATATTATTATAGTCAGTCTGATTAAAAAATGTATAGAGTTTTTGTTAGATTTAAAATTCAATCATTCATCCACGTTTACATTTTTATTTTACACAAACAATCTTTATGCCACAATGAATTGCTATGCTCTATCATTTCAATCTTCCATCAACTGTATGGTTGGTTGAAAAATTAAAAAAAATCAATGACTTTCTAAAACCATGTTCCATTTTGGGTCGGTGCTGAAAGTAACTGATTCGTACCAGTTGAATCATAAGAGTAGGTGTTCCAAACAATGGATGGAAGAATGAGCAGAGGTAGTAATGAAGGTTCAATCAGAACAGACATGCACCCAGAACCAGCCAATTGCTATGATATATAAAACAATTTACAGTAAATTCCCACATATATGGCCAAACATAAGTGAATTTTCTATAGAACAACCAGGCCAAGAGTTTTAGAACCAGCCAATTGCTATGATGTCATTCTCAATGGCAACATGAGCATGCTGAGAACTAGGTCAAAGTTAAATGGAACACTTTTTTTAAATAAAAAAAAAGAAGAAGAAAACCATTGACCCAACACAAGAATTTTTCTTTCTTTCTAAACCTTTTCATATTAGATACTCAAAGCATATTTATAACCCATCACCGACAACCCAACACAAGACATCCATATGAAATTGTAAACTTTTCATAATGGAGTAGCAAATCACATTATAGAAGTACTTTATAAAGGCACCTCCACTAAAAAAGGAAAGAGCACCCACACTTCAATGTGCATCATGAACTAGTTTGGCAACACTCCTTTTTTATAAACAAAAAGTGGGAAACTTCTGTCAATAACTTTTTATTCTAAGAGAGACTCCACTTAAAAGAGTCAGCAGGTGAAGGATCTCTCTCCTAAAATGTACAAAGAAAGCACAAATCTAGCATGGACTAGAAAACCAGTGCAAGATACTTTTTTTACTCGAGGAATAAGTAAAGCAATCTTATTAGTAAAAGAAACCCCAGAACAATGAAGGGAATGAATGAACCCCATGCAACACTAGGCAGGGAGATAAAAGAGTAGGAAAGGGATAACCCCAACGATAAGCCTCCAATTTGTCACCTCCCGAACCATAGATTGCCCATGATAGTCGATTGAGTTTCCACTACTCAATCATTGTAACCCAATATTTAGAAAATTAGAACATACGAGCATAGAATGGATCATGCAGAGATGGAAAACATATGTTTCATAGCCACAAAATGGATAGTAGAAACCAAAACCTGCCTGGGAACCTCAACGATAGTACAAATGGAAGTTGAATTTTGGAGGATATTCAATGGTATTATGAGGCTTAAAGAAATGGAAGTCTAATGCAGTTCTTTCCATTGTCCATATTACACATACTGCAAAGAGAGGCGGTTAAAGGGAGAGCACCAATGACACTTCTGACTGAGCTTCTTCAATGTAATTTTTCCCTTTTAACCCTGTTTTTCATTTCTTTGCCCTCGATCATACATCTTGTATGAATTATGATTTATGCATCTCCACCAATATAACACCATTATCTTTTTTCCAAAAAAATGTACTATAGATTCAAAATTAAAAGCACTTCCCAAAGGATGCTTCCATTTGTCTCCACAACAATGTCAAAGCATCTTTTCACACTAATCTAACCCCCTATAACAAAATTTCAACAAAAAAAAAGGTGATTGGCACCAACAACAGGGATGTTTGGAAACGCCGACAAAATCTACAATCAAATAGCCAAAATGTTCCATCATATGAAAGGAAGATTTTTTTTTTTCAGAAACCCAATGTCATGGATACCCAACTATGGAAAGATTAACAAACAAAACCCCTGATATCTTCATCACTTCCAAACAGCCTCTACACAATAATAACACCCTAAATATGCATTATTTTTTTCAAGAAACACAAAACCAACATTATCAAAAAACCACTAATAAAATTGAAACCCTAAAAACCCTTATCCACAAAAACCAAAAAAAAGTGTGCGAAATCAAGAAATATAAATGGGGGTGAACCTGCCAATGAGTTTGAGGAATTGAGACATGCCATTGCAGTAGGTCGTCTTCCCTGAGCCTGGAGGCCCTATTACTACCTGTCCGAACACCATCTGATTGGTGGAGGGGGAGGGAGTCGAGTGGAGGTGGTGGTGGTGGTGGTTTGGGCGGAAACAAAGGGAGGAGGAGGTGGTGGTGGTTGAGGCGAGTGGGGAGGTAGTGGTGTGCGGCGGCGAGTAGTGGAGGGGGTGGTGGTCTGCGGCAACGGTGGCCCGAGGAGAGAGGGAGTGAGAGGAGAGAGAGAGAGAGAGGGTGGTGGGCGTGGTGTTTCATGTCACCTATATTTATATGGTGGTGAGTTTAGGAAATTTAAAAAAAACGCAGGTAGTGGTATCAACAAGGTCGTGTGTTCACTGTTCAGTGAATTAGGTGGTGGGTGTATCCGCCCCGATGCCTGAGTATCCGTTCTAGATCAACCTACACAGTTTATGAATCGAGCTGAAAAAAAAGTGACACATATACTCAATAATTGACTGTGTAGTTCATTTCATAAGCTGTGCAATTCAATATTGATGGTATTGATACTCAGGTCTGACTGGATCCGGACTCGTCCAAAATGCAGAAGACATTTGTTTTCAATTTGTTTTACCAAATCATATATTTTATTTTATTTCATCCATTGAAATATGTATGTTATAAAATGTGATTTATATATTTTAAATAATTAATTGATATAATTTATTAAAAATGTCAAAAAAATTTGAATAAGTTATATACATTGATTCAGTGAGTGAAAAGAACTACAGAGATATATAAGAATGCATTTTAAAAAAAAAACTTGTGTTACCTATGGATCGTTCATATTTGATATACCTCCATAGTCATCCTACGAGATATATAACTCCTTAAGTGAGAGGAATATATACCTCGTTAATTTTTTTGTATTTCTAAACGAAATATATTTTTCATCAAAGTATATATTTTATTAGACGAGGTTTTTACTATTTTAAAAAAAAATCAAAATATGTTTGCAAGACGGTCCCTAATATTTTTCTTTTTTTATTTTATAGAGCATTGTGTCACATGCAGTGCACGTAGACTGTCTTAGCTCAGCTCTATATACCTTCTTAATTTTTTTATTTTTATTAGTAATCAAAACTTTGTATTGTTATAAATTATCAAAACTTTACAACAAAAAAAGTGTCACCACTGTACAACACAAATGAGAAGACGATGCCAAGTTTGATTGAATTGGAGGAGGGAAAGACAATCCAAGCTGCCCTATATCCCTTCAATCAAACTCCCCCAACATAGGACTTCAAACAATCAATGCTTAGTTATGTGATTACAAAAAAAACAGTTAACATTTAACTCTAGGCTGCATTTCGTTGCGCGATTGCAAAACTGATTCTACATGAAGCTCACTTTCTCAGCTTTTTTAAATCATAGCTTTTGGATATTATTTGCCTGCAATCGCTGGATTTAAAACTGCGATTGCAAAACTGTTTGGTTGCACGATTATAAACACAGCTTCCTGCAATCGCAAACATTGCGCAATCGCGCAACCAAATGCAACCTTAAGATGGGTGATGTCCATCCAATCGAGCTCCAAAGCCACACAAAAGGTCGGGCCATACGTCTGCTACCAAAATGTCTGTCGGGGCGCTTCTTTCATGATGAGTGAACCAAGCTTTAGTTATAGAGTCTAAACATGTAGAGATGTTGCTAAGACATCGGATTGCACTCCATGGCATGTTTCCTCTATGCTTGGCCCAGGCTAGCGTTGTGGTAGAATTGGATCCAACTATATGCACTTAAATTTAGCTTTGATAACCACCCAAAGACCGGCTTCCATAGCTTTCAGCTCAAGCAGATTGACCGTTGGAAGGTCATTGCAGCCAACTATGCCCATCAGAAATTCTGATATGCCATAGCTAACGATAAATTCATTCAATTTATTATGTAGCGATATACATTTTTTTATCAAAATATATACCTCATTATATAAGATTTATTATTTTAAAAAAATCAAAACATGTATGGACTACCCGTGAGATTGCCCACGAGACTGTCTCTAACATTATTTTTTAATATTTTTGAAGTACATATGTTTAAAAATGAGTTTAAGTAATAATTTTTTAATTAAAAATAAATTTTGAAAAAATATTTTTGAAATACACTTTTATTAAATTATTAAAAATGTGCTTTTTTATAATTAAGAGTGTCTGAATCATATTTTTCATGTTATGGATTTTTAATTCATGTAAAAGTAAAAACATATTCTTTATATATTATGGATTTTTAATTCATGTAAAAATAAAAATACTTCAAATGTGTTTTTCACTTTTGTCAAAAGCTAGTACTCGTAAGAACATTTGGAAATAACTTTGCAAAACATGATTTTTACAAAAACATAATCTCCAAAAGCTGTCCAACGCATTTCTAAATGCACTTTTACAATTAATTATATTCTTTTATAAAAATTATTCATAAAAAAATGGAAAGAATAAAGATTTCTTGTGAAAACCCTGACTTATTAGATGTAATAACAAGTAATTTGACATATAATCCCCCCTTATCAATGAAATATGATGGGTGAAATAACAAATTTTCATAAGAAACCTAAACCAGCTTTTTTTCAAATATTGTAGCATAATTATATATACTTCTATTATAATGCACGTTAAGCAGGCACCTCGTCGCCTAGCAGTCCATGTTAGCGCCGAAGTGATTGGGGCGAAACACTTTAATCGAACATTTTGCAGATTGCCCCCATGTGCAATAGGTTTTACAAATAGACCCCTAATATGTTTATAACTAGGTGCCTGAGAAAATCCAGGTCACAACTAGACAATAGGTCAATTTTTAGATAGACCCCCAGGTTTTGAAAATTTTATACAACAAGACTTATATCTGTTATAGCCAGGTCCCTAACAAAAACGGCTAATTTTGTTTTATCCTGGGCTTTTTGCAGATCCACCCCCACATTCTATCAGGTTTACAACTTCACCCTATCTGTGTTATAAACGGGTCCCTCTTCCAAATTCCAAGATTTACAAAGGTCCCTGATATCAAAACATGACTTTTTGAACTTCAGTTTTCATGAAACTTAATCCAAATATTTTTCAAACCATTAATATACCCATAAAATTAAGAAATATAAATATTTTAGTCACATATAATAAATACGAAATTTAAAATTTAAAATTTGTTATGTATCTTTTTTTTTGGATTGATATTGAATCTATATGTATCAAATTCATAAAATTTGAATTATAAATAATAAAATAAATATTTTAGTACCTCACCATTTGAACACACAAAGTTATTTATTTTGGATCTATATGTATCATAAAATTTTAATTATAAAATAATAAAATAAATATTTTAGTACCTCACCATTTGAACACACAAAGTTATTTATTTTGGATCTATATGTATCAATTTTTCTTTAGATGTGAAAATAAATATATTTTTTTGTGTACAAACAACATCATTTCATTGGATATTTAGTTAATGTTAAATACAGTCTCAAATACAATCGCAAATAGTAAACATCGAAAAATAACTATTAAATAATTGCAGAGATACATAAGGGTGTTTTTTAAATTGTAAAAATAATGCATATTCAGTTAATCTTACGTTCCATATTGCCACTGAAAATGAGGATATTGGAATTGATGAAATACAACAATTTCAAACAGGTAGATGGATTTCAGCGCCGGAAGCAATATAGAGAATATACAGTTTCCTTTTAAATGAAACGTGTTCGCCTGTTATATCCTTACAATTACATCTTGAAGATCAACAAATTGTGTATTTTATTTTTAATATAATTTTGAGTGAATATTCACTTAATGTTAGATACAGTTTCAAATACAACCCCAAATGCAGTTATCATGTATATATATTTTAATATTGTAAAAATAGTCAACATTACATCATTTTGAAGGTATATACTGAAATACAATAATATACTTTGGGTCAATTAGCCATATAAAATGATTAAACGGGCTTCATCATAACAAAATACCATCAAAATTTCCATCTTAACAAGTCCAGGGTCTCTCTGATTCTATGATTTACTCAGCGTTATATTTATCCTATTTGTTTAAAAAGTAGGCTTCCTTAGCTGTAAACATTATAAAACATCTAATTCAGTAACTCTAAAAATTATAGAAGGTAAACCACCTTTAACAAATTGGATTTTCTTACCAAATTATATATTCATAACCAAACTTTCATACTTTATTTGTTTGTGAATTTTCAACTAATCTATTCAACAAAATATGAAAACCCATGCTTTACTATTGCTGAACATATATCCTTATTGAATTAACAGATTCCATGTGTTCATCTAAACATAAATTATACTCATCTGATTTATTTTTTTAAAACAATGGTTTTATGATCTGTTCATATTTGCTTATTATGTTCCTTTCAACTAGCATGTGAAAATATTTTGAAAAAATCCATTTTCTAAAGTCTCCTTGGACTCTGGAGCTCAAACTAGTAAAACTTTCATTTTGAATTTTTGGTATTGTCACCCCCTGTTTATAAAAAAAAATCACATTGTTTACAAAAAAATATTTTACTCACATCTATATCATAGTTTAATTACACAACAAAATCCATAAATCAGCCCTTTATGTACTCATCAAGTTTAGATAGCAAATCATATACTCATAACCAAACTTAAACAATAACTGTTTAAAAAATTTCAAGTAATTAGTCCAACATATTGTGAAATATAATATTTTACTTCTAACTGTTTAAAAAACTTAGACACTCTCGTTTTGCTATCCATATCATTTTGTTGATATAATTAACTTTGTTATCTATATCATTTTGAATTTCAGGCTGTAGAGTTCGCAGCTTTATTAATGGATCCACAATTCAACAACAACACTTCTAAACTATGCTTTGAAAGACTTTGAAATTATGTTTTGTTAAGATGATGGTTTCAATTATGTTGGACTTGACATGAGTTTCATTAGGATAAATTTCACAACTCATTTCATTAACATAGTTTTTGTAAAACTCAATAATACTTAAATAATTAGGATTTCAGTCCCATATATTTAAAAAATAAAAATACTGCTTCTTCAGTTCTGACTATGCATTTCATGAGCATAATTTTTACAAAACTCACTACTACGCGCAGGCGCGCGTACAACAAACTAGTATCCATTTATATCTTGCAGACAGAGAGGTTTTTTTAGGCTTATTCACACATTCCACCGTATTCCACATTGTTCTTCCACCCAAACAAAAGCTAAATATCTACTTCTACGCATAAACAACTAACTACTCTCTCCAAATAATAACATAATAAAAACAAAGCCTTAATGGAAAGTATGAAAACTTCAATAAGCTACAACAAGATAAGAGCGTTGTTACATGCAGTTCATTTTGACAGCCATTTTTGTGACCCTCTTAGCATATACTCAATTGTATTGGAGGTATATACTTCAACACTTCATTGCATCGACATATATACTTCACAGAAGCTACAAATACTAGAAACTATAATCCTATGAAAATTAGCTGCAGCTGCAGCGAAATGTGCATAAATGGCTCCCGAATTCTGATACAATGTCAACCAGCCCTCCATATCCTCCAACAGCAGTGACCTGGAATATCAAACAGTCAATGTTTCAATGAAGTTTAATTAAATCTAATGAATATATCTTTGACTAGATGAGTCTGGCAAGTATTATAGCCATGATCAGGTGTCCTGAATCAGATGCAAGTACCAAATGCAACAGCAGATGCTTTACTGAAACTAATATATATAAATAAGGGATTTTTAATTTTAAGTCCTTGTAAACATGCCTATTTAGGGATCGGTCCCTCACTTTTTCATATTTATTTTTAAGTCCCCCTATTCAACCACCTATTTGGTTTTTAGTCCCTCCGTCAAACGTTCGTTCATACACCGTTAAATTGTGAAATGTGATTTTATTTTTAAGTCCCTGAAAACTATGTTATTTAGTGTTAAGTCTCTGTAAACTATGTTATTTGGTGATCAGTCCTTGTAAAATATGAAAAAATGAAAAACTAATCACTAAATAACATAGTTTACAGGGACTTAAAAATAAATCATATTTCACAAATTAACGTTTGACAGAGGGACTAAAAACCAAATAGGCGGTTGAATATGGAGACTTGAAAAGAAATATGAAGAATGGAATGATCGATCCTTAAATAAACATGTTTACAAGGACTTAAAAATAAAAATCACTATAAATAATTCAGATGAAAAAGTTGCATTTCAAGGATATTTTGAGGATATAGACACCAAGATGGAATGTCTTCAAAATGATTGCCCACATGCCAATCACTTTAAAACATAGGAAAAGCAGCTGATCAGAGAAAATATCACATCCATTTTTTTAAAACCCTCGTCCGCTGCCAACAGGATCATCATCTTCAGTGTTCCAACACAACAGTTTGGAGTAATCCAAGGCCCATTAGGAAACAATTTTCAGAAACAGTTTTTTCATAAAAGCTATCTCATCGTGAAAGCTACTCTCAGCCAGCTATTCATTATAAAGGTTGTTTTGTTTATTTTTAATACATAAAAGCTAAATCTTTTCTTTAAAAAAAATGTTTGGGACCGATTATCTGAAAACTGATTTTGCAAGAGCAGAATCATTTTGATAATTGGTTCCAAAGGGGGCCCAAGTAATTCATAATATTTTGATGCCCATAAGATCAACCTTAGTTATTTAGTGAACGGAACTATGGTGTCACAAAGGAAAGTATGATTGCAAGGATTGATTGTTGTATAGGACAAATCAGAGGCCTTTGATCAGCATGTAAGCCCCGATTTCATTTATGAAAAAAAAAAAGCAGGATGTACAACATAGAATTTGCTTAATGGCTGAATAAGAAGGTACAGTTGCATGAGATAATAAATTTAGTGATTTGTAAAATTAATGAAAATGAATGAGAACATACACCCGAGGGATGCAGAGAAACTGAGAACGCTGATGGAGGAGCACATTGTATCTTTGAAAAATCTTCCCCGTTAATGTGCATACGTGTAAGAACAGGTTCTGCTCCGACCACCAAAATCTGGATTCAAACATATTAATGTTATTTTGGGAATGAGGAATTATTAATAATGGAAGGAAAGCTCAGATTATCAGTATTAAAATCCTGAATATCTATAGAGAAAAAGTGCAGTTAAAAAATCATCAATCATCAACAATTTATTATAGATTTATTTTTGTTTCATTTTGAGGATAAAGCCATTCTCTACACAAGAAACTCAAAAGAAAAAAATCTCAATAATGTCAGATGAATAAATAATCCGATTGAACTCCAATTAAATCACTCGCAAGTCAAACTAAAAAAAGAAAGTGACGAACAATGGGTAAATATTTGTAAATTGCATACTATCACATTATTTAAAAGCAACATTAAAACGGAATTCCAGAAAATAAAATTATTAAATTAATTTGAAGGAAAGAAGAGAGGAGCCTGTAATATATCTTTTGTAGGTAATTTCATGTACATGCAGTTGTGCACAGATCATGTCCCTCGTATCATCCTTGTGAAGCTGACATTAACAACAGAGGTTTTCTTGAACAATTACAAGAAATTTCCATCTCCAACGGATTTAGAACTTCCAAATTCATCAGACATCTCAAAATCTATAAGAAATTATCTCCACAATCAATTGCACAAGAAAGCAAATCTATGAGTCTTTCAATCTTAATGATCTCAAATCTCATCTTGATTGCTCACACTCACAAGGAAGTATGAGGTACTGAGAGAATATTTAAGGTTTCAAAACCCACTCATCCCATTGATCAGTAATTCAGGTAAAAATATGAATTTTTGTGTAGTGACATATTCATTTTACCAAATTAAAATAAGACAGAATATAGTAGATGAATAAAAGTCCCATGGCAAGACCTGCATGCATGGCCAGTTTCTAGAATTCTGCAAACAGCATAGACTAGCAGGACTCGTGATGTTGCTACTAGTTCATAAAAAGAGAGTCGCAGACAAGCTAAGTTGATCCAAAAGTCTCTTTCGACGTTCACTCATAAACAGTGTGTTCAGTAGAAAACCATTATTGAGGATGAATGTCCGATCTTGCACAAGTACTCTCTCTAAATCTAGCCATAGAGCTTCTGATTTTAAATATAAGCAAAACAATGTCAGTAAACAAGTATAGTGATAACTATCCGTGGTCGATAATACACTGCAGTTTGCAACTCATTTACTGAACAGTAAACAATGTTTTCATTCAGGATTTCTTTTAAAATTGCCTGAGGCATGAATCATTTGGCCTCCAAATTGAATTAATTTTACATAAGCTCAATATTTTCCAATCTTAAATTTTTAAAATTGAAATGGATAAAATCAGCACTCTGAATGTGAGATCAGGTCTCTAGATTAGAGCTTCATTAACATTAAACGAATTGTAAGACTTGGGGTCAGCCATAGAAGTGCAAAACCATTATAAAAAAAAAGGCATTCATGTGCATGAGCCTCTCTCTCTCTCAACATGAAATGGGGGAATCCATAATGCAGACAGAAGCAGCTACTAGCTATAATTGATAGTTTGATACCAGTGCCTGTAGGGATGCAACTCTGATATTCAATTAACAGAATTGTGAATGTTACCTAGCTGTCCATCTATAGTCACTACTACAAAGATCTGCTTGGTGAAATCACATGCCAGTAGTATCGTGCTGCAGCCAACACTAGCTACTGGTGTTTTTTTCTTTTTTGGAGAAAAGTTATTCATATTAGCATGTAGCAGCCAAGGAATAAACCAAGTGCTCAATCATTAAGGTTTTATCATGATGAACGACAAAATTTAGAAGTTAAACTTCTATAGTGATTAAGATCAGTCGATGTAAACATTTAACTTTTTTCAACTTTTAGATATACTGCTTCTGAGTAAATTAGATCTTCATTTATAAAATAATAGGATAGCTAAAAAATAACAAGATATATAGAAGATAATAAAAAATATACTTTTGAACTGCAAGAAACTTCAAATTCCATCATTACATCATGCATGTTTTAAAGAAGACTCAATTGGACATAAGGTCAAGAAGGCAGATTCAAAATGTGAAAAAACACAATTTCCGGATTCCTAGGCTATATATATATATATATATATATATATATATATATATATATATATACTAGGTGGTTGTAAGTGTTATTCTCTTATAGTACAAATACATATTTCACTCAAGATATCTTAGTAGACATTTAGGCTGGTTTGGCAAGTGGATAAATGGTGGGATGAGGGGGTAATTATGGGGATAAATGAGTGGGAGGACAGCTTATCCCTATTTGGTATAAAAAATAATCAGGATAAACTATGGACAACTGTCCCAATTTTAAATGAAAATGGGGATATTTTGTTCCACCTAAAGGCTGAAATAGCATTTATCCCCACTTTTTGTCTCAATTTTGACAAATGTGATTATGAAGAAGACTTTTTATCCCCTAAAATTAGGACAACTTATTCTCAAAACCTTAACCCATTGCCAAAATAGCCCTTAGAACCTTGCAATTTCACATGGTACTCTCGAAAACTCTAAGAAAATGAAATGAGAGAGAAAGCCATGACTTGTGCTCTTACTTCATTACATCAATGAACAGAATAAAATTTTATATAAAAAAGAACAGAAATTCAAGATACACTAGAACAGAACAAACTGTTTCTCCACATGATGTACAGATGGATAACGTATTAAAAGCTTACTTGATTATCATTGATCAACACATCTTGCACTGATGATTTGTTTTCGAAGCTCAAGATAAGCTCACAAGCAGGAAGACTCCAAACTGATACATTCCTGCCGCTACCACAAACCTTGAAGAAGAAAGAAAGAACTTAAAAGCAGAAACAAACAAATATAATTAAAAAAAATTACGCAATGTTGTCCGGGCACAATAGTGCATCCATCATGGAATAAGACCTAAAATAATTCCAATATAACTTGGAATGAACATACTTCTCCAATTTGTTTCCACAGTGGATATTTAAATAGGAAATTAATTAGTTCAAATTAACTCCAAGCCCTATCTTCACATCATAAGACACAAAAAAGTTCACTTAACAGGGAGTAGAACTATTTGATTGCGATGATAGTAGTAGTTTATCTTTATCAACTGATGTTTATATATGCCACTCAAAGTCATTGTTGTTTGTGGTTGTAAAACTTCAACAATTCACAATCCAAATCCTATCATCCAATCTGATCATACATAAAACAATCCAGGATTTGAATTCAATCTTCAGACAGGAAATTCCTTGAGGCACCTATCTGATTTTGACAAAAAATTGAATTTCAAATGACATAATATTCCATGGTGACATGAGGATAATCTTAACAGCATTAATGAAGAATTTATTCAGTTATAGGTGAATTATCAAGTGAATATTGTAACATATTATACCTTCCCTTTTTTAAAGAAATTGTATCATATTTTCTTGATCAATGATACATGACAGTACCAATGAGGCAAAGATCTACAACTTAAAGACAAATATTTGTATTGCAATTATGTTTACAAATTTCAATAAGATTATACCTATCTAAACACATTGACTAACTGTTGTTTGGTGTATATGCTTAATCATAGACCATAGGCTTATCCATAAGAATACATACTCATAAAAGGCCATTTTTTTATGATAATCTAAAGCATCACCTCACATTATAGGAGAGGCTACATCTACAAGATCAATTCTGGCGTGTTTGTGGTAGTATCAAATTGCCAAAAAAAAAAACCAACCAAGAATAAAGTCGCATCAACAAACAATTTGCATGTATGCGCTACAGCATCCATTACACAAGTAATGCAACTGACACAAGAAGGTAATCATAGTTATGAATGCTAAAAATTGAAAATACATCAAATAAACACAAATCACTACATATAAACTATAAGTGGAGCTTACCAACCACCTCTCATATTTATCAACAGCAACGCAACTGACATAAGAGTATGAATCCGTCAACTTGCAACCCTTTTGTGGGTGTATAACTTTAACACATTGTCCACTCCTACAATCTACATATCACAAGTATCATCAGAAAAGCAAAATAGATAAAACCCAGTAAAACCTCATGCACCCATAAATAGATAACCCAGAAATATGACCTTAATGAAATTATACAAGAATTGAAAGGTACATTCTAATAAGTCATTCAATATCTTTTTATTTAAAATGCCATCATGCTAGATCTACTCAAGATTCACAGTTGTCTTCTGCTGGTAATATAGCATTAGTTGATGAGACAAGGATTGTTGTCATACAACATACTGAAAATAATGGGAGAAGAGCTTTTAAAGAAAATTATACATCCGATTAGCTTACTTTCAGAGACTAGATTTTTTCTTTTCTTTTTTTGAAATAACAGTAGCCATCCTACCCCAATTTTATTAAAGAGGAGTATATGCCCAATTACAAAAAACAAGAAACTAACAAAAAAAACCCAGGCTAGAGCGCTGAAGAGATATCTCTACTCACGCCCCAAACCCAATACCATACTCAAAAACATTCTACTCCTGTTATCACAATACGATTCCCCGAATACATCACACAAGAAGCTCCCACACAATATATTCCCCATACTTTAAAGAACCAAAACACCGATTCTCAAATATTTTCCAAATAAAAAGTAGTCCCCTTGAAGATAACCTCACTACATGTAACCATATAGATCAAACCATTGCTGGTATAAAAAAATTAAGGTATCTTTGTTGTCACACTTCTGTCCCCTCTCTGAGCCTCCTCCCCACAAGTCACATCCTGTCCAAGGTGCTAATGTCCGCTGCCAACCCCGTGGTCGTGGCTAACAAAACCCAATCTGTCATGCCACCACACACAAAAATGAAGAGATGCACTGTGGTCTTCCGCTGCATTACACAAATTGCATGACTTCTCTTCGTTGGGCGCCCGTTTGGCTCTGTAAGTTTCAGCTTGTTTTGGTATATCAACCACATGAATGCCTTAACATTTAGAGGACTATATCTGATTTAAAGAAGTGGAGCAGGTGCTATTGAGACTAGAACACATCTCCTATTTATTGTGTGGATGATATTGTTTACAAAAGGAAGAATAACTAATACAAGCCAGCTCTAAATTAACAAGTGTTATGTTTTCGCATTGGCCTTCATCGGAAGTACACTAATGTAAAACCAACTTAGACCTTTTAATTCTCGTGCACTAGAAGCTTAAAACCCTTACAAATTAGTTTGGCAAGGGGATAAATGGTAGGATAAGGGGACAAGTGGGGGTACAAGTGGTTGGAGAACAACTTATCCCATAACATAAAAAAATCTGGATAAAGATCGGATATCCTGATTTTGGAATGAAAATGGGATTTTTCTATTCCACCTAGAGTCTAGAATAACATTTATCCCCTCTATTTGTCCCAATTTTGACAAATGTGAACAAGGACAATATTGATAGATTTTTTAATCCCTTCAATTAGGATAACTTATCCTCAAAATCTTATCTTCTTGACAAACTAACCTTAAATGCCACAAGTAATGATTTTTTGCATCTCTTCTATAAAAATTCAATGACATTGGACAGCTAATTTACAACTCCGTAATCATTGCAATTCAGTTGTTGGTGTGCATCCTAAACTTGTGTCTCACTTCTGTTAAATTTATGCTTAATATCCTCTTCATCTCAATGGCCATAAAGTAAATTTTTTGTAGCATTCACTGAATGTCCCACAGGACTGAATTCAAAAGAACCCAATAAGATAACTAAAAAAAGATAAAAGGTCGAAACAAGAACAGCAGAACCCGATTATTTGTGTTTAATAATTAGAAGCTTACCCCATATCCGTGCTGTTCCATCTTCTGAACCAGTTATAATCTAACATTCAAAATGAACACATAGCGACACATTAGAAGAAAAACCAGAAAAGCAAAGGTCATGTGCAGAAGTTAACATAATATACAATATAACATGATGGGCAATTATTCTAACAGTGACGATCCAGTAGGCTGGCAGACATCAAAAGTCGAATCTGAATCTCTAATCGAAAAATCAATTCAGGTTTAATTTTGATGTCTCACAGTCAACCAACCTACCACCCTACTGAATCATCATTTATTTTCTCATACTCCACTTACAGGCTTGGAGTCTGCTTCCAGTTTCTAGACACATGCATATAAAACATGTATACAATTATGTATTCCTCCAGACATTTTAGAGAAGCTAAATAATAAAAATATAAGGCAGCCCAGGGTTTCTAAGTCAAAATAAGCCAAATTTGTCAGACAGACCCAAAACCCAGTCCTAAGTCTTAACAGTCTACAGCTTGCTAAACCACAAGATCACACCAAACCCATTGGCTTAAGAGTCAGGTATAAATGAACTTGACAATGAATGATCACTTTATTGAAAAATTTGGCAAACAATAGACATTTTTATAGCCTGAAATTGGCTGCCAAGTGCAAGGCTTCATCAATATTGCAGAAATGTTCCTTGGTAATGGGTAATAAAAATCAAATTATAATTGACACTTTATAGCCTAAAACTGGCTGTCAAGTTCAAGGATCCATTATTACTGCAGAAATGTTCCTTGGTATTTAATTATAAGAACTGATTACTATTTATGTCTCTTCCTCGAAAAACACCCCATAAATATATTTTCAAAAACTTATGCACATCTTCACCCTCCCCTTTGATAATGAACATTACAACCACTTGGACTCATCACATATATGAGCTCTACATTGAAACTAACCTATGATGCTGGACATGAATGATCCTACATATGTGTTGCAAGATTATAATTCCAAACCAAACAACTCTCTTCAAATCCCACATCTTCCCATGTGCATGCAGAATATATACCTTCTATGGTTAAACAAACGTGTAAACATGCAATAATGTTAGAATGTGTGTATTAGTTTTTTCACTTCTTCAGTTCTTCTCCACGTCAAGGATGCATGTTTCAAGTTCATAAAGGACAGGCATTTCTAATGCACAAGTTACCACTCAACTGCATTTTTGAAAAAAAATTACAAGATGCGGGCATATGGGCAAATTGCAGAGGACCATTAAGAAAAAAGCATATAGTTCAAAACTACTTTAATGTTAACAATTTGTAAAAAAAAATGAGGATTCTCAAATCATTCATGTTCTCAACAGCACACATCAAAGATTGGAGAGTAAAAACGCCTGTTTGGATTACAAGATATCAAATGGAAGCCCGACATCAAGGCCTCTAAAGCTCTAAAACAATGGGATGGAAACTAGTCATTTAGTCCCCGTTTGGATAGCGGATTTGAGTTATTCTGGATAGATAATTATGCCAATATAGATAACAAATCTACATGAATAAGAGATTTTTTGTTTGGTTGTGTTTTTTTTATTCTCACTGAAAAACGTAAGAATGAAGGTTGAGTTGTTTAGTTGATAAAGAATAAAATATAAATAAAGTGTAAAAAAGTTGATTTGACATGTGGACCCTTTGATGTATAAGAGGTGTTGATAGGTGATTTGATGTGATAAGGTGTAAAAAGTTGATTTGACATATGGCCCATGAGAATAGATAAACTGGTATAGCTTATCCTAGGGTTACTTAGAATTGTTATACTCTCTTGTACTCGTTTAAACTGGCTTAGTAATACCAAGTTACACCCTGCAAACAAACAACCATTTTCCCTATCCATTCTTATACCACCCATGTACTACCCTTATACTCCCTTAATCCGTTTACCAAACGGGGCATTAGTATACAAGTGTACAAGACAACCATAAAGAGGAAGCATAAATACATTATGTTTTTCATCTCTATTAATATTTTACCATTTTGAATCAGTCAACTCCCATGCAGATTGCAGACAAGTATTATTGCAGTGAATAAAACAATACTACTAAAATAAGACTTATGAAGAGGAGTATTATTGTATATGTGTGCATAAAGAAAAAAAAATTATTCTAATGGGACATAATGGAAATGGAAAAGATGATAGTATGGTAATAAAGCCAAGGAAGTAACCTGATTGCTTGATTTACGAGCAACAACGCAGTGCAGATAGGCTGAGTGCCCCCTAAATGTCATTGTTCTCTTGCTCGTCTCCTTTAATAGTCATATTGATTCCACATGTTAGAAAACAATGCGCAGAGTAGTTATAATATTAAGACTTTCCTTCAAGCATAACATTGTTTAATAAATGTTTACCTTAAAAAGATACTTACCACATCCCAACAATAAGCACAACCATCTCCAGTAGCTGAGAAAATGGATCCTTCCTTAAAAGAGACATCAAAATACAAATTACATAAGATCTCAAATGCTAAAAAAAAAAAGAGGAAAGAAAGAAAGGAGAGAGGGGGAGAGAGAGAGAGAGAGAGAGAGAGAGAGAAGAAGAAGAAGAAGAAGAAGAAGAAGAAGAAGACCAATCTGTTTCTCTCATAATGACCAATCTGAGATAAGTGGAGGAAAAATAATAGCAGGAAACAGAATGCTGCATAAAAGGGGGTTAAAGGAATCAAAATGGTTAGCCTGCAATCTAATCAGACAAGCATTTAGGTTGGAACACTGAAGAGCAGTGCGAGAAGGCAGGTTGAAGACGAATCTGGACAATGCGTCAAGGGAATCAAGACACACTTGTCAGAGTACGTCATGAAGAGCAGTGCCAGGCGGGATCAAGCATAAGAATTGACTGGTTGGGTTCGAGAAGAGTTTAAATCAAGCATTTAATTGTCATAGCATCTGATTGTGAGTTTATTCATTTCTTTCTTTGGTGATTTGTTCTCTGGACAAGGTCACAATTTTCCCATAAAGATTTTTCACATAAATAAAAGCTTTTCTAGCATTGTATATGAATTTTCTCCTATACCTGTGATTTTTGAAGAATATATTGAATACATTGCATGCTAGATCTAATCTGAGTAATATTCCATAAAATCAAGTACGTAAATCTAGTTGCGATCTTAAATAAAAAGAGCCAAATAAAATTTTTCCTTGACTTTTTCAATCCCCCATCTAGGTCATGCATTCACAAAAAAAGGAACAAGTACAAAAACAACCCAAAAATAATCACAGAGAAAATACATGTAAATTATCAGAAACTAATATGACATGATATTTGCATACCTGCTTATTGACAGCAATGGCATTAGTTTCTGGTATTGGAGAAAGAGCATCCCAAGGACCTCTGAAACAATTTAAAAAAAGATAGGATTCTGAAGCATATTCATCAGAAAAAAGTTCCAGAAACCACAATAAACTCTAACTTTCTAGCTATGCATTAGAACTCCAAAGAAAAATGAGAAGTGTGAATCTTCATTAAATATAACATAAATGTGCTCAGTAAACAGCCCAAGTGGGTAATATATAACGTAAAACTTGTATGCACCTTCAATATCATTATTAAAGCTCTCAATAAATAAGAGGTGGGCTAGCCTTGGAGGAAATATTAAACATATCAACCAAGGGCAAGTCAATGCGGTGTCCATGTTGACAAGAAGAAACACATTTGAATCCTTAGTATTTTAAAGTTTAAGCCTAACGGAACAACATATTTGAAACCCACAAAGGTGTTCATCAGATGTCCTTACAAACTTCTAACTGACAGTGCTAGCTAAACAATAAGCTTGCAGTCTACAACTCTACGCCATAACATCAATATTGGTTTATACTATGTCACAATGATTAAGTTTGAAATTATTAATTTTGTTATTTTGTAACTTCTTGCCCAAGGTCATACATGTTCATGCAGATTTATTTATCAAAATAGTTGGACAAAGTGAAGAGAAGCTGGGCATTGGAGAGAGCAAATTGAACATTAACTTTGAAATGCTCTCAGTAAGGAATTCACTTAAAGCAGAGGGAAAAAGTAGGTTCTAAAGAGAGAAAACATAGAGCAAGAGCACCAGAAAGTTCAAATGCTTTAAACAGTTTCAGGTTGGGTTGATGAATCTTAAATGTCATTTTATACAGATCTAAAGAGCGTAATGATCGCATTCGCCTAAACAAACATCGGCATCCTAAACAAACATCGGCATAAACTCAGCCTTTGCAGGCAGATTATATAGAATGTCAGTCTCACTCTCAAGGACAAGATCTTAGTGGAGGATCTTATTCCGTCCATGGAGAAGCTTTCGCAGGCTTGGGGAGTAGTGGTCTCCCAAAAGCAGACCACACTGCAATTGATATGTTGGACCCCTCCCGATTTGGGGTGGTTGAAGTCCCAATTCAGATGGGGCGTTATCTCCAAACGGGGCTGGTTATATGGAGCCATCCTTCGCAACCATCAAGGAGTCTTTCTTCGCGATATGGCTGCTTAACATCTTCATCTTCCATCAACATTCTTGAGCTCAAAGGCATTCAGGCTGGGCTCAATCTCGCCTTAAATCTTAAAGCTACGAAGCTTTGAAATGAGGGATACTCGCTTACTGCTATATCTTGGGTGTGGGAAAAGGAAATATTCCATGGAGGGCGATTAGAATCCTCAAAGATATCCATCAAAAGCTAGATCTTCTAATTGATTGGAAAGCTACCCACGTATGGCGTGAAGCCAATAGGCCAGCTGATCTGGTTGCTGCTTGGCTTACATGTGATGCTGAGAAATGTTTTCATTCGGCAGTACTTTGGACTGAACTCAACAAGGCCATGGACAGTGATGCTGTAGGTGAAGAGTATGAAAGATGTAGATGAAAAATCTTGGATTTTTATTTTCCAAACTTGTATCTCCCTTCAAGAGGAGCCTGGATTGTAGTGGGGATGCAACACAGCTTGGTCTGTGCTTCCCTCCCAATACTTTCTAGTTTCATTCTTGGTGGGAAGGTCTTTTGTACATGATACTTTTTGTATAAACATTTTGTTAATAGTAATATAATTTATTTACCCTCCAAAAAAAAAATTATTACATCTAACAATACATTTTTACATTTAATGTCTTCGATCCTGAGCTGATCATGTTTCATGATGCTTTCTTACAGCTTCGCCTCATCTGTTTTTTTCATATAAAAGTTTCAAAACGACCATTAAACCTCACCTTGTTTTTTATTTGCATTTCAATTACCATTAAACCTCATCTGGTTTTCATGAACATTCCAAAATGACCATCAACCCTCATTTGGTGATTCCTATGCTTCAACTGGATGCACTTACATCCATATTGTTCCTCCTACTTCCTAGTGTTCCCTACTACATAAAACACTACTGTTCCTAAATTTCACATATTTGATTCACTCCTCATTTATGTCAACTTAATTATGGTGTTTTAGAACACTGCCAACCACCATTCATGATTAGTTTACAATTAGCCTGCAATTCATCTGCGAAGAAGAGCAATGATGGTTCAAAATTCATATCCTCCATCAAAAGACCCACATGCTTGTCAACACCCTGTAGCATGTGTCTTCCCTGGTGTATTTGGATCTTTTCCTTTGTTTCTTAGCACCTGATAAGGGGGCCAACAAGGGGATGAATGTCATGTGACATTCTTTACCTCTCGTGCTTCACCACCAATTTGCTAAGAGTATTTAAAAAAAAGAGCATTGTGTTAACTTCTTAACACAAAGCAACAGGGTTCATGAATAGAAAGAAAGAGATACATGCACAAAATGAGAACAGAAAATATTAGCTCACTGATTGGAAAACATAGTTACAGTAACTCACTGATGCTGAGGATTCACCAACTCAAGTACTGATTCCAAATGAATTCCTGCAACAAGTATGTGGAGATCAAAAACTCATTGCTTGCACATGTACAACTGTTCACACACTTGAATTGCCATGAACACTGTAGTGAAATTTATGTAGTGAAGGAATTGTAGAGGGAACCTTTGGGCCTTAATGCAATTTCCCTGACAAGGAAAAAATTCTACACATACAGGGTTAGGGAACTTTGGGTAAATATAGCTTTCATATAGACAGAATTATAATTACCCAAGAGAAAGGTAGCTTTCACACGCTTGGGGGAGAAGGCCTTGCAATTTTTCAAAAATGTGTGCAGAATCACATTTATAATAGTAGAGATGTTCATTTTATTATATGACAAAGGAAACTGCAAAAGAAATGTCACTTCAATTTCACTAATCTGATAATATTCAATTTCCATAATGGCAAGAACTGTGGCAGATGATATAATTGATTAAAGGAACAGAACCATCAAAGTCATGAATATGAGCAATAAAACACTTTCAACATAGATGCACAATGTATTACTTCCCCAGAACAGAAACATGGTCAACTTATAACTGAACATGCAAAACAAATGTCTCCAGAACGGTCTATAGTTTAACCCTCCGCATTGCAAACAGTATATATCTCAATTGCATTTTCCTTACCCTGCATCGGCATAGATTCATCTGAGATTGAGATATCATTCCACCTCCATCCACAAATCCGACCATCATCCCCACAACTGCAGGATATATGCCAAATGAGTTGTGTTTAATATAGGATTTGTACTACAGTGCATGAAGACCAATTAATCAAATGAAATTTATAAGATGTAAGGAAAGATGTTGTAGCAAATTATGATAAGAAAAGGCTTTCGACCAGCATGTGAGCAAAAATGAAAATTCAGATGGAAGAGGAGTGGGAGACGAGAAGACAAGGATGGAGGTAGTTAAAAGATTTTGATAGAGAACATCTAACCATAGGAATGACCTTTTCCATGGATTCAATCATAGAGCTAATTCACAAAAAAAAGTTGGCAAGTAGAAAACTAAATTTGAGATTGACATTGTTGTGAAATGACAAAACCAATATCTAAAGATCTAAAAAATGCAATGAAAAGAACATTAACTAAAAAATGAACTTGTATGCCAAAAGAAAAATTAAAATTCAGACTAATAGCATTTAATAGAGTAACAATCTACTAATGAAGTGCACTTAGTAAGGGGGGTTAGAATGTCATTTAGTTCAGATTAAAAACATTCTACTAATTGATTTATTCCAATATAAAATGTTTGAATGAGATACTACTATCACTCCACATAAATGTATTTTCTTTATCATCAATCCAAACATACAATGCTTGAATGTATGCCTATCTTGAGTGGGCAAAAGTTTGGTAGCTTATTTTCCGATCCCATAAAAAATATAAACTTGATAAAATTCTAGTTGTAGATTTAAAAGAATGAGCTAGACGCCTACTGGATTCATTATTATACCACTGGTTTCATAGTATAGTTAAGACATCAGAGTTCCAGAATCATTTTATCTAATGCCCCCAATATGACATATTGTCACCAGTATCTACATCTTACCATCCTTTTTGTGTGGGGAGGGAGAAAGGGGGTATATTGATTAGTGAAAGTATAATTCATATGTAACTATGAAGCATCATTACAATACACACTGTTAAGACTTCTCCTAAATGAATAACATAGAAAAGCAAACGGCATTGTCACACTTTTATATCTAAAACCGTGCTACAAAAATAATGATAAGTAACATTGTAGAGTCAGTTTCAACACAACTTAGCAACCCAAACTGGGAAGATGTATAAAATGACAACTAAGTTTAAAAGACATACCTCAATAACAATGAATCGTCTCCATCCCCATAAAACTTGACATCATATGCAGGGCCCTTATGTGCATTGAGACAGCACATTGGTTCCGCCACAGGAATGTCAAGCAATGACCTCCATATATTGCAGGAAAAAAAACATTATTTTCATTAACAACGTGTAGAACTTTGCATTTCCAGAGAAACAGTGACAAATGGCAACCAATTTAGAAAAACTATACTAATGACAAGAAAATAATACTAATTGAATAAAAAGGAATCAAACTCAAACAAGGAACCCTTACTGTTGACCTCTAATCTTATTGAGATGCAAAGCCTGCAAAAAACATAAAATAAAATAAAATCAATTTTTTTATTGCATAAACCAAACAAGTCTATTCATGCCAAAAAGATAAAACCCACTTCACGAGTATCCACAACATCAAATCACCGGTTTCAAAAACTCAATGATTCCAAGACTGCATCATGATGGGGTAAAATGGTAAAAATGGATAATTGTCATGCAAATGAGAAGTGCACATCCGAATTCACCCAACCAACACAGAGTCACGTAGCATACTATGGGAGGAGCCGATATGCTCCAAGAAAAAATGCATTCAAGGATTAGTCTTCGGGCCAATCAGAGGACGCCATCCAAATCGAATAATTCGGATCCAATGGTATGGCCCCATCACAAATGGCATCCATTGGTCTACACTCCAAAGACCAATTCACGGATGTTTTTTTGGAGCTTATCTCCTCCCATGGAAGAACATGTTAAGACACAGTCACAAAGTTTTCACGTACGACAAATATTTTACAAGGGCTTGTTCAACAGAAACCCTACACACGTAAATAATACTTCATAAATACAATAAAAATACAGAGATAATTAAATTATTTTTAGATTTAATCATTAGATGGGTCGGATCTTTAATTACATTAGAATGTGGGAAACTAAACACACAAAAAAATTCATTTCGGGTCTAAAGGGGCAATATTTACTTTTTAAAAGCATCCAAGAAATGTATTTGAAATACGAATTCAAACCACATCTGCGTGTTTTCACCACAAACTCGTTCATTTGAGCATTAAATCGAACAGGAACAGAACACAATCAATCCAACAACGACAAAAAAGATGAAAAAACAAAAAAATCTAACTCCATTGGAGGGAGAGAAGGCTCACGCTGGAGGAGGAGAGGTCGTACGGGGCGACGGATCCGTCGCTGGACGCGACGACGAGGACATCGTCATTACGGGGATTGTTGGGGGCAAATGCGGTGCGGAAGACGGTGCGGCACTGGAGCTCCCTCTCGGATAGGATGCTCCGCCGGTAACCGTCTTCGTCCCAGTCCCTCGCGTCTCCCATGTGGTTTCCCTTCTTCTTCTTCTTCTTCTTCAGGTCGATTTTGGTTGGAACAAGAAAGATCACATGCCCCCCAAAAATACAAAAAAGGATTTTTTTTAAAAATGGACGGCTCGTGATCCTTCCACCGTCAAGAGCGGGAGGTATTCGCTGCTCTGTGAAACCAGCCTCACGCATTACCCTCCACTCCAAGCATCGCATGGCACCAAGCGTTAGCCTGAACCATACAGCACAACTCCCAACTTGGAGAGGGCGAACCGATCCATTTGTACTTCGTTGACTGAGAATTATAAAGTGGCAAATAGTCTGATTTTTAAGCGATGTGGGACTAAAAAAATCAAATTGTTGAGCTTCTTTTCAAGGCTCAGTAGGCGGGTTGCATAGAGCCCCAAATATCAGTCATATATATAGGGTATTGATACAGGCAGTCCCTCATGCAGCCCGTCCTGCAGTCTCCACATCAGCTTGATGTGAGCAGCATATCAACAGTTTCCCTCCAAAACCAGACTTTTCGCTTTAGTTCCCCCAAAACGAATTTTTTTGTTGCATTTATGCTACATTAAAGCATCCAAGTTGAAAACTCCAAGCTTTTAATATCTCAATTTTGACTGTGAAAAGAAATAAAATTTCAAACATGGAAATTATTCAATTTACAATTTCTTTTATAATTTCACTTTACGTTATATCAGTGGTACATTTTAACACAGCTTCATGTTTTGTATATGTTTTAATAGATCATATACTGACATATCTAAGTAGATCTCAATACATGATTTGTTTTCGTGTCGAATCTTTTCAAAAGTATCAAATCTTTTCAAAAGTGAGTTTTTATATTTCTTGCTGCATTTATGCTCAACATTTGAAAACTAAAAGTAAGTTTTTTTTATGTAACATTTTTCACGTGATCCGAATGAACGTAGCTTTTTAATATCTACAAATAAAGTTCTACCATCCGGACAAGACGTGCTTTTGTTCATTGAACTATGCTTTTAATACCTTCAAAAATCCAAATCTCTATTTACTGATGAAGTTAATAGTAATTGTTGTCTATTTCACACCCAATATAAAAGTTTTGGCACGCAGTTCGCTTACTACACCAGATAGAACCTCTTGTGTAGAAATATGTGACTATGGTTAGGGACTGAACCTCCCATCTGACCACCATTTACATAATTTTTTATGCTGCCATTGTTTGGTATGGAAAAATCATTCTCAGGTGGGAACTTAGGATTTAGCTTATATTTTTTTTGGTAAAATATGTTTTCCCTCATATTTAAAACTTCACAACTAATTTAAATCTGGATATTTCTTTGATTGTTCATCTTCCATGAGAATCCATAAGATCGGGTGAAAACTGAGTTTGACCACAACTTACTATTTGAACTTGATAAAGGAGATTGATACACTCAGTAGGAACTCAGAATATGAAAATTCTAATAAAATATGTATATTGTATTAGAAAAATAAATAAAAAAGTATTCATTCAAGTATATACTTCTTTTTTTTGTGAATGTATGCACTTCAATAAACAAGTGGATATACAAAAGTGATGATACAAACTACAAATTGTTCTAATATAAAAATACTAAAATATCAAAACACATAAAGATATAAATAGTTCACGATATCCATTATGTAAAACATTTGAAATTAATCAAAATATATAAAAAAACATAATATAAAATAGTTCTTTGGTTAAATTAAATTGTGTTGAAACTGTGAAAGTGACAATTCATTAATCAATGTTCAATGTTCGGATGCGTATATAATAAACCACAGCCCATCGCACAGACGCACACAGAGGATTATAAACTATTAAGGCTTGTAAAATAGGTCATGTCAGACAACACAAACATATAACAAGAACAATACAACACCTGAGAAGAATGGAGTAAGCATCATCATGTCATAGGACTATCTCCGATCCCGCAAAGTCTTCTGCCATGATAAAGAGAAATCCATAGAAATTCAGAAAAGAGAAGCATATAATGTTTGTTAAGCATGAGAAATAGGCACAAAAACTTTCATTTCGGGTCTAAAGGCAGCAATAATTAGTTTTTAAAATTAGGAAGAATGTGGTATACCAAACTAAACGGATACCCAGATCCTGCCCACGTTTGGATACAAAATATGATTTATTCTTGGGTATATATTTATCCGAGCATAAATGAGTATAAATAAGGATAAAATGATTTTGTGTTTGATTGTGTTTTAAATTATTCTCGTTGAGAATCGTAAAATAAATGTTTTGTTGTTTGGGTAAAATGTGAATAAAATATGAATAATAAATAAAAAGTAAAAAAGTAATGATAGTTGATTTGACATGTGATTTATAAGAGATGATAGATGATTTAACAGTGAGTCCACATATTCTTTGAATGGAATAACCTATGATAACTTTTATTCTAGAGGTTGATTGGAATCCATATACCACTTTATACCAGTTTATTCTGACATACTTTATCTGGGTTTATCCGGGTTTTTCAAACACAATAAATTTTTTATCCAAGGTATATCCGGCATCCAAACATGGGCTAAAGGTACTAAACGCAAAGTTCGGCAAACAAAAGTTTGTTTCGCTGTAAGTATGGTAGTCATCCATTCACCAAAAACAATTTTGAATATTTCAGAAAGTTCGCATTACTTTGTGAAGTACCACATCATCCATCAGTCAAGCTCCATGAGCAAACACACATATCGCACTTGCACGCACGAGATCAAAAAATAAAAAAAGACATCCAAGAAATGTATTTGAAATATGAATTCAAACCATATCTGCGTGTTTTCACCGCAAACTCGTTCATTTGAGCATTGAATCGAACAAGAACAGAACACAATCAATCCAACAACAACAAAAAGAGTTTTTTTTATAACTCATATGAGCCCCAAATAGAAAAAAAAATGTAAGCAATCTCATTCGTCCAAATATAATTCCGTTGTGTCTTTATACATAATTAATTTTTAGATCTTATTTTAGAAGGAGAGTAGTCACCCCTAATATTAACATTTTTTTCCTCTTTTAGGTTTCTCAATAGTTCTATTTCTCTCACGGTCTCATGTTATTTTTTTAGAGTTTCGTATCTACATCTTTCTCCCTCTCTCTCACTCTTTTAATCAATCATTCCAAAATAAATAAAAACGCATTAAAATTTAAAGGTTTTGCAATAATATTGATCGCCATTATAAACTACTTAGCCCCTTTTTAATCTTAGTTTTGCTTTTTTTTTTCTTTCTTAGATATATATTTTTTTATAATTACATTCACATATTATTGTTAATTAAAGATGAAATTTAAAAGTTTAAACATGAAAATCTCTTTTTTGAGATGACGAATTGAAAATCCCTATTCATTTATTCAGTTTCTATTTATTTAAATTCTACATGTAAAATAAATATATATTATATCAAATTGTTTGAACTTTTATGCTTTTAATATATCAACATCACAACAATCTACTAGATCATATTTAAACAAGATGATTTTTTTTTTTGTGTGTAATAGATTGATAGAGCCCAATTTAAAATTTTCACCTAGGTTCTACCCAAATTTTCAAATATCAAGGCCGGCGCTGTTTCAACTGCATGGTTTCTTGCAAAAATATAATTTCAAGTAGTTGCTTTTGAGAGTATCGCAGGGCTGCAATTTGGGTCAAGTGCAACTTGAATCCGATGGGTTGAACCCAATTTTTACATAAGTTGGTTTATAAAAATCAGATTTTAGTTGGGTATGGAGATTGTTAGGGGTAAATGCTGTGCGAAAGATGATGCAGCATTGGAGCTTCCTCTCAAATAGGATGCTCCGTTGGTATGTCTTCGTCCCACTCTCTCACAGTCACGTTTCGTGTTCATCCTTTTTTTTTTGTTAGGTCGATTTTGGTTAGAAGAGTTTGAAACGACAAAGGAAAAAATCCATATAACCCCCCTGTAAAGTGTTTGAAATCCATATAACCATTGACTTTTTCTGAAATCCATATAATCATCTGAAAACATTTATATAAATTCAAATAATCCCCTAAGTTAATTTTTTTGATAAATTAGAATTATTTTATAAATATTTTATCTGATTAACCCTAAAATGAAAACATAACATACCAAAAAATCATACAATTTGTTAAAAATGCAGAAAACTCTCTGTAAATGATGATTTTATCCCTCAAACAGAATATTCACAAAATATTCCTCATCCTCATCGGTCAAGAAAAGTTTAATTGTTTGGATTTACATAGGTGTTTTTAAGGGGTTATATGAACTTTATGAAAAGTTGGGGGGTTATATGGATTTCAGATAGTTTTTGGACGGGGTTAATTTGGATTTTTTCCAACAACAAAACATATCACATGCCCAAAAAAATAAAATTCAAATATTTGTTTTTTTTAAATTGGACGGTCCGTGATCCTTCCACCGTCAAGAGCGGGAGGTTTTCGCTGTTCGGCAGATTAGTTGTTGACTTGATGATAGCATGGTGCCACAATATTACAAGAATAATAATAGGGACAGTTCATCACATGTTTTTTTTATATTATTTTATGAAGTATATGTTATTTATGAAAAAGGGATAAGCACTCATGTTACAAACTTGTCTGGATGTTCGAAAAAGTCTACCATCCCAATATGACATGCTTTTGTTCAGTGGTGCATTTTTTTTTTTTTTTTTTTTGGATATGTTACATCTCAAGCCTTAAATCCACTCTACAAGTTATTTGAAATTTTAAAAAATAGTATACCTCATATTTTTATAAAAAATGAAGCATGTAGTCTAATGAATTGCATAAATACATTTATAAAAAATGTGAATTTTTTTAAAACATATACATCGCTAAAGTAAGTATATGCTTTAA
Organism: Acorus calamus; assembly: GCA_030737845.1. NCBI lineage: Eukaryota > Viridiplantae > Streptophyta > Magnoliopsida > Acorales > Acoraceae > Acorus > Acorus calamus. The sequence continues at coordinate 17,734,011 of CM060864.1, read as the reverse complement.
TAGTTTTCTATTGACTCATATAGAACTGAAAGTGGGGCTGGAATAAAAATTGTGTATAACAACATTTTTTTATGGTAAACAAATAAGAACAATTGGGAATATGAGTATAATATGGACATTTATTGAATTATAACAAAAATTCTTGGAAAATTAATTCAAAAAATAAAATAAAAAACTTTTTATTTTGTTTAGGTCTCTCAAATTTTTTCTAAGTTCTTTCATCTCTTTTTTTATCGTTTATCCCATAAAATACTTTTTACACACTTTATACACTCTTTATATGTTGTTCACTCCATGTATTTTATATATCAACCTGTATTATGCATCATATGTATACTATTAAGAGTCAATTTGATAATTCTAGTCGATAATGAGAATTTCTTTCTCAATAATTCAGTTGAGGTAAATTTTGTAGAATTAAAATTTTAAATTGAGATATCTAAAAATGAACACATAAATGGATGATTCCAAACCCACCCCCCCCCCCCCCTTGATAGATTTTCATAAATATCTCTATTTAAAATTAATTTTATATCAAAGAAATGATACATTAATTTTTTTTATAATTCGTGTAAACCCCCTAGAGAAATTCCTGGCTCCTCCATTGTTTTTGTTCATTGAACTATGCTTTTAATACCTTCAAAAATCCAATTGATGTCTATTTCACACCCTAACATAAATGTTTTGGCATGTAGTTCGCTTACTACACCATACAGAACCTCTCGTGTAGAATATCTGACATGCATGAAATATGTGACTGGTTGATAGGTTCAGAAGTCACTGAACCTCCCATCTGACCACCATTTATAACATTGTTTATGCTGCCATTGTTAATTGTTTGGTATGGAAAAATCATTCTCAGGTGGGAACTTATGTTTTAGCTAATTTTTTTTTTTTTTTGGTAAAATATGTTTTAGCTTATATTTAAAACTTCACAACTAATTTAAGAGAATCTAAATATTTCTTTTATTATTCGTCTTCCAAGGAGAATCCATAAGATCCGGTGAAAACTGAGTTTGACCGCAACAACTTACTGTTTGAGCTTCATAAAGAGCATTACCAACCCATGAAATTTCTAACTGCATGTATGAGGTATAACATTGAGTTATTCGTTCCTGATAGCTATACTGGGATAGATAACAATCCAGGTTAAATAAACAATTTTTTGTTTGGCTATCTTTCAGTTATTCTTATTGGGAAATGTAAAAATGATTTTTTTGTTGTTTGATTCGCCTTGAATAAAGTGATGATAAATAATTGATAAAGGATGAATAAGAGTTTATGATTTTTTAAATGATAATTATACCCCGTGAAAATAGTGTACGAGATGTATGATTGATTTGATAGATGTGACTGTTTTTTGAATCTGTGTGAAACTATTTTGTGAGATAATTTTTTTAAAATAATAGATAATGATATTTTTATCCATTGACGTAAATAAACTTTGATAAACAATTCTAACATTTCCTTAGAATAATTATCAAACCTTATCCTAGCTTATCCAGACATAATTATCGAGGTTTATTCTATTAAAACAAATAACTTTTTTAAGTTATTCTTATATATTCTTTCTTATTCTTGCCTTATGTTCCATGCCATAAAGAGGGTAATAGAATATATATATTATATTAGAAAAAAATGTAAAAATTTATTCATTCAATTCATTTAAGCATATATATATATTTCATTTTTTTGTAAATGTATGCAATTCAATAAACAAGTGGAACCACAAAAGTAATGATACAAACTACAAATTGTTCTAATATAAAAATACTAAAATATCAAAACACATAAGACATAAATAGTTCACGATATCCATTATGTAAAACATTTGAAATTAATCAAAATATATCAAAACACATAATATAAAATAGTTCATTTGGTTAAATTAAATTGTGAAGAAACTGTGAAAGTGGCAATAGGAATGATTGTCCCTCCCTAACTGCATAATTTTTATCAAATACCATATGCACCACATTTTTCACCTTCCTGGTAAGAATTACATATGTGAAGAATCACATCATTCTTAATCAATGTTCGGATGCGTATAAACCACACAGCTCATCGCACAGACGCACACAGAGGATTATAAACTATAAGGCTTGTAAAATAGGTCATGTCAAACAACACAAACATATAACAAGAACAATACAACACCTGAGAAGAATGGAGCATGCTCGATGACCAGACCACTTAAAGCATCATCGTGTCACAGTACTATCTCCGATCCCGCAAAGTCTTCTGCCATGATAAAGGGAAATCCATAGAAATTCAGAAAAGAGAAGCATATAATGTTTGTTAACAATCCTAGATTCTTAGGATGTCTAGTTGAGGAAATAACAAAGCGCAACAAAGGGTCTACAATCAATTTCTAAGCAACTTATCAACCATAGTGTTACATGAACACAATTATGCATATATATGCTTTGTTCTTCAACTCTTGCACCATAAGGAAACATTTGACAGTATGCATTTCATACAAAAGAGAACATATGAAGCAACTCTGCTTTTAAAGAATAAAACATGTTTTTTTTCCATTGCCACCATCTACAAACATAAAGTTGAAATGATAACAACAATATTTCACTATCTGAATTTCCTTATGTTGTCAGCAAAAAAGGAGAGATTTTGTTGACGGATAGACGCCTCCTAGGGTTCAATCTTGGCACCTATAGTTCAATGACGAACAAAGAACTCAAGATATTTACGTGGTTTGACAAATTTTCCTATCTGTACAAATACAATATTTCTCACAGCCTCTCTCTTGACCACCACCATTTTCAGTTAAAACATCAACGTACCACTATCATTTAAAAAAATAAATATCTCTTGACCCTAACAAGGAAAAGACTAAGAAAATAAGGTCAGAAAAGGCCAGATTAAATGCCCTCAGGAGTAGACCCTCTTCTGCTAGAATGCAAGATATCTCACAAAAAAGTAGAAGATATGGGCAGTTAAATAAAAATATCCAATATAATTCCACTACAAATGGGGGTATTCTGCATCATCTACATTGTTCTTACACCCATAATGAGTTAGAGAATCTGAAAGAATTCTACAAAAATGCAAGAAGATAGATTTTTCCAAGCCTTTTCAACAATCTGAATTTTTTCACTCCCTTCTAAGCTTCCAAATTATATTTTCCTTGCTCCATAAAGCAATAACTGTCTTTATCATGCCCCTTAGACAGTCACAAGATATAAAAAAGACTGTATGCTACGAGCTTGTAAAAGATTGAGCTTTGACTGGACCTGCCATTCAGTCACTAATATTTGATTAAATTAAGTTGAAAACACATACGGGCGCATTCTACAACACACATAAATCTAAAGATGGGAATCAAACAGCTGTAGATTGTGTACAGATATTAAAAAAAAATTCCTGATTTCTCGTAATATCACATCCAAGCTACAAATGCATGATTATTATTTTTTAAAGAGACACATATCCAGATCTAGTGAGAACATGATATTTGGTTGAATTCATAGGTCTACCTTTCCATCCTAGCTCAATACATTCAACAAGGAGAATGAACCTGTATTAGAATGTGTATACCAAATTCATGTTCAATATCATTGTTTACTTAACAGTTCTGGGGAAACAAATCTTATTCCAATTCATGTTCGGTCCTTTCCAATATGATGGGTGTTTTCAAAACCCTTCCAGACTATGACACAACATCTGAGAGGAAACTAGTCATTGTATTTTGAGTGAAATGCAACCTCTTGACAAACCAATATGCATGCAATATTGTTTTGTCATATTTTATGGGCTCAGCACATTATGCTTTGACTATGAAATGAACCAAAGGCACCAAGAAATTTTAGCATGTTCAACCAAATGCGATCCTCTCCAACAGTGAATTTAACATAATTATTTCTGTACATAGTTATTTATTAGATTAATAAAAAGAAAAAACTGATGACAAAAAAATCAACGCATCATTTTGCCAAGTTTAAAATTACAGGCAATGATTCTGACCCATGAACTTCCATGTTCCATTTAAAAAGGGGCCACAACTCTAGACCATGCACCTCAGATTTAAAGAACATCTTCTGAAGCTATTAAAGGTCCCCTCAAGCTATTACAAAAAGCTCATTTGAATTCATAAAATGTGTGTAGGAAATATGATCCAGCAGCTTAAGGGCTAAATTTCCTGCAAATTCACATGCATCTAGGAAGGACAATGAACCATTTTTACCAAAAAATGAAGCTCTCTTCATGGGGAAGCTAATAAAGATCTTAGTATTAATTTTAATAGAAACTGAAACATGTGTGTGACAGTGAAAGACATGCAAATAATGTACAGAAATTGTATGGATCCTACATAAGCAACAAAAGACCATGTATTATGCGGCAGTCTAATAGTAATGTTCCGCCTCCAGTATGGACAACATTATAAATTTATAAGTCATGCGGCAGCCTAAAAGTAATGTTCCACATCCAGTATGGCCAACATTATAGGTCTATTAATCTAATCACGTATTGACCAGCCATACAAACACTAAAAATTTAAAAACGTACTTCCATAATTGAAATACCAAATCACATGGTGCAACAAGAATGTAATCCACGAAGAGAAGAAATTCATATACTTCCTGACAACTATTTTATGGGAAATCCACAACACTGAGAAAAAAAATTCTATGAAAATGTACAAGCCATTTAGACAGGCAGAAAGAAATTATAACAAAATACTGGACAAGACACATATAATGCATGAAGAGAACTTGACAACAGATTTATCACCAAAACTTGAAGAGCATGGAAAGTGAAATATGTGGTTTTGAGCTCTCAAAGAAGATCACATAATTTTAAAAATTCTATACAAAACAAATATAGTTTACATATAACACCCAATTAAGGTATGTGGCTTGCTTGCTTATCAAAAAACAAAGATATAAAACATTATTACAACTCGGCAAAGTAAATACATTTCTTTGATCAAGAAAGCAAGAAAAAGAAATATCACCTATGAAAAAAAATGAACTGAGGTTTCAATCAGATAGATTCCTTCATTGAACCTCAAAATATTGGTTGTGCATACAAAGACTGCAGGAGTCAACATTAGACATCATGTGAATCAATGATTCAGAAGAAACACATAAACAAGCATTGGGTTTTGACTCATACAAACTCCATTGCATATAAATTTGCATCAATAAAATCATGCAAAATTCACAAACACAATAAGTAAACATATCGATTAAGTGAAATGGTTTCATGGTTCACAACCAGCTACATAGTTAGAAACTCAGAATACTGATTCTTTATATATAGGAGGCCTCAGAACCAACCGAATGTAAAGTCTGCTGATCAGTTACATATATCCTAAAAGACACATAGCATGAAGCAAAAATTACCTCAATAAAATATTAAAATTATTTTAAAAAACACAAATAAATAACATAAATGCCCAATGTGCTTAAGGCCACTAAAAAAACAGATTCATCAACTTATATATTGTTTTTATTGAAATGGTAGGCATTCACCCAATTTTATTAAAAAAAAGGAAAATGCTCAAATAGAACAAAACAAAACAACGTAATAAAGAAAGAGAGATCATGTCCAACCCCTACAGACGACAACTTTATAAGGAGTTAGAACATGGCCATAAAAGCGTGAAACCAAAAGATACTCCTCAATAGTTAGCCTGCCCCTCAAATACAGAATGGACCTGGCGCTAGCACAGATTCATCAACTTATATTTAGTACACAAAAAAGGAAAATCACCAGTTATGTGACATCAGGTCACAGAGAAATTGAGCAAGCTCATACATGTTCCACACACACACACACACATGTATGTATGTGTGTACATGTACATATACATATATACATGTATGTATGTGTGTATATGAAGAGGATAACAGGCACAAATGACCCTCAATCTTTCAGAATTCATAATGCATCTGAACAAATGAACTTACGATTCGTCCACCACCACATAAAAAAGCATAGCTAAAAAAAAAAACAGAGATCCAATAAAACAAGAACAACACACAAAAAAATAATAAAATAAAATCAAAACTACCCACCAAACAATAAACAAACATATCAGAAGTTGGCTGATGACGATAACCACATTGCAGTCAAGTTTTACTTTGTTAGATAAAAAGTTCATAAACGAAGAGGTCTCCATTAGTCACACAAGCACAGATATGATGCTTGCAGAATCCATTAACGAAAGGATTAAACTCTATTAAGTTGTCAAGTAGCATGTGATGCATATGGGTGTACCTGATAGTTCTACTGCTTTTATTTCAATGTGCTCGTGTAACATGAATTCACAATGCCTGCTGATTCATTAACTATGGGATTAAACTCTCAAAGTTTTCAAGCAACGTGATGCATATGGGTGTATCTAATAGTTTTACATACTGTTATTTAGTTGTACTTATGCAACATGAATTCATAATTAACTCAAGATTCCTGCAATACCACAAAAAAAAAAAAAAAACAGAGATCCAATTTTAAAAAATCATAACTAAAATACATGAAAAAACAGATCAGAAGTATGGCTGATGATTAAAAAAGCATACCCAGATGCAGAAATTGAAGGAGAGAACCAATCACCACCGCCCATAGACCACCTGAGAATATCTATCCTTAAGCCACCTGAAGCTCTTCCTGAATGACCCCTTCATCTTCCCCTCAACACCATACACCTTATACCCAGCAACCCTCTTCTTCCTCTGCAGCTCTGGGTCACTCAGACTCCAACCCCCCTTTGATGATGAAGACCCCTTCTTGCTTTTGCTGTTGCTGCTGAATTTCAGGTCTCTGGGCATCTGTTGTTGTTGTTGTTGTTGAGAGGATGCATAAGATGTACTATAGCATCTGAGTTCAGAGAAGTTGGAGGAATGTGATGGGGGAAGTCTGTCCCCATAGAAGTCTTCCATCCTCCCATCTCCACATGACCTTGATCTGAAGTCTTCCATGGCTCTCTCTCTTTCTCTCTCTGTTTTTTTTTATTTGTTTGTTTGTTTGTTTTTGGGAGTTCAACATTAAGACAGTGGGAAGGACAGATGGGGAGAGAGGGAGGGGGGCAGGTGGGGTTTCAACTGGAAACAGCTCAAGGTGGAGAGAGCTATTATTTTTGCCCACTTATTATGCAACTTTTTTTTATGGCTTTGTTTAAAGTGGGATTTGATTAAAGGTCATTCTTTTTTTTTTGTTATTTTGGGAAAGGGTGATCCATTATGATTATTCAGTTGGATTGCATGGGAGGATGGAGATGTGCAGTTGGGGAACGGGGAACCACAATGATTTATTTTTCCACTTTTTATTATCAAGAATTTCTCAAGTATTTCTTTTCAACATTTTATTTGTTTACCTCATGTTTGAACAGCGGAATTTGTGTAGCTGTGGAATGGGGTGAGATAAGTGGTTAAATTTAAAAATCTGTTTTTTTACAATAAACTAATGAATGAATTGATAAAAATAAGTTGATATTGGTATTATAGATCTCCTCTTAATGTAATTCCACCTAATATATTCTACTAATATAAATCTGCATGTCAAATCACTTACATTACCTCAGACCCATATTTAAATTATTTTTCACATTTTATAATTTTTTATATACATATTATTCACATTTTATCTACATTTTATTAAAACAATTAAAACACAAACAAACCTGATTATTTATTTTTTATCTGTATTAGTATAGTTTCAATTTTAAAATAGTTTATTTTACTACCTAAATGAAGACCAGAGAAAAGGTACATAGAATATAGAGAGAGCTGGCCTTACCTAATAAGAAAGCTAATTCAACAGCCACCTCTTATGGTCCAACCTGCCAACCAATCCCCCTCAAAATCCTCAAATGCTCACTCCTTTCTTTATTTTTATTTGTTTATTGTGGCTTACACAGACAAACCCAACCAAAGTCTCAACGTAAGTTCCCATGATTTCATCTCAAATCAAGCAATGTGTTTTTCATGATTCAAAAAGGCATCACCTGTTTTACCAAAAAAAAAAAAAAAAGAATAAAAATTCACCTGAGCAAGGTGGGGTGGGTCCAAGGTAGTGTTTGTGTTGGTTGGAGATATTAGTCTAGTCTCTTCTGAAGGACTATTATCATTAATCAGCTAAAATATCAACTTGAAAGATAAATGACATTGATTGTAGCAACTCTGGTCCATATTTCAAAGGTCATCGTCTGGATGGGCAGCGACTGTTTAGAAATTATCAAACCAATGCACATGAACATCGTTACATGTTATTTTTAAGATAAAATGCATTTAGACCCCTAAAATTTTAGAAACCTATAAAAACACCCTTTAAAGTTTAAAAACATGCATTTACACCCCCTACTGTTAGATTTTTCATTAAGATGGAATAAAATTACTTCAAAATTATCATTTAATTAATTTTCTAAATATCCAAAAAAGAAACAATTAATTAATTTTAGATATATTTAGTGAATATTTAATACAATAATAACTTTTGAAATACATATTGATGCGTTTTTTGTAAGAATTAACTTACACAACAATTAATTAAAATTTAAAAATGTGAAAACATGATAATAATTTAATTGAAATGATAAAACTATACTTTTGTCCCATCTTAATAAAAAAAATTTAATTACAGGGGGTGTAAGTGCATGTTTTAGAACTCTAAAGGGTAATATGTAGGCTTTAAATACTTTAAGGGATTCAAACGTAATTTACCCAAATGCTTATACGCAAAACTCAAATGTTGTGACTTATTATCACATGAATTATACATTTTAAAAGATCAAAACATGCCCAGGTTACAAGAGAATAGTAGATTATATATAAGATTGTCTACATTATTCATCCCACAAATTAAAAGTCTCATGAAATCTTCTCCCTTATTTTGGACCTGGTGGTGAAAGGAGCATTGTCTTTATTTGCTTACAAAATTCCTTATGCACGAAAAACTATTACCAGTTCTAGAAAAATTTGGACTAATCATTAATCTAGGTTAACTATAAATTAGATGCCCACGAGCCATTTTTTTATAAGTAAAACTTTTTTAAAAAAGGGTTTGAATCAAGTCATGATCCATCCAAATTTTAACTAATCAGGGGAGTTTTCCAAAAAAAAAAAAAGAAAAAAAAAAGATATATATACTCTCCATCAAATGGTGTTTCATTTCGGCTGTCCAAAATTAATCCCGAAGTTGAATCAAAATCCAAAAATCGATCCCCATGTCCACAAGATATCATTTCTCTCTCTCTATATATAAAGAGAGAGAGAGGGGGGGGGGGGGATAACATACTTCAAAAATGTTTTTCCTTTTTAGACCACTCAAATAGCATATTTATTTGTAAATTACTCAAATCTTTTTTAATATAAATGTGTGTTATTTTGTTACATGTTTTATATAAAATAAAACTTAGGTTGAGTTAACTCTTAACCAGTGGATAGAAATGAAAAATAATCCAGTCTAGTCTTTTAATGAAATTATTTAATTAATGAACATTATTTCAAGTGTCAATTTCTACTATATTTTTAATGATCATATATACGTTTTTAATATTTAAGATGTAGTATATTACATGTTCTAATTGAATTAAAAGTAAAGATAGTTTTTTTGATACTATATTGTATTTTGTGAGAGCAAATATATATATAAAAAAATAATGATACTTTAATCTTTCTATGTTACTCTAGTGATATTAATAAAAAAAAAGAATTATGAAAATTTGCTAAAACTTAAATGGAGTGGTAAACATGTACAATTTTTAGAACATTTTAGTGGTATAGAATTAAATAGGTCATATGTGGTAGCATACATATAAATTGCATACATTTTTTATGGGTAATAAGTTGCATGGGTTTTAATGATATATTTGCATAAAGGCACTCATACACTTAGGTTGTTTTTGCAGTTCATGCTTACACATTTAACTAGTGGATCTTAGTGCAATCTATTATTTATTTATTTAGTCTTTCTATATTTACGTAAACAATTGCTTTATTTATTTATATTTGTTCAATATTTATAAATTTTTTTATAAAATGATTATTAATTTTTTATAATAGAATCAAATTCCAAACGACGCCTTAAATAAAATCAAAAGTGTCGAGGAATTGTATATCGGACGGCATATAACAATGATCAACTTGATCCATTTGAAAACATATTTAAAAAATAAGATTTTTATTAAATAGACCTTGAGTATTCTCGAAAACACATATTTTTTTAATGCTTTTTAAAAAAAACTCTCTTGTATTTTTTAAAGCAGAATCAATACCAAACGGGGTAGTTAAAAGAAACGGACGCAATAGATGGACGAGAACCAGTACACGATTCCTCCGCTTTTCCTTTTTTTAAAAAAAAACCTTCCTTTTTAAAAAAAAAAACCTCGACAGCTAAAATAGATTCCAAATCATAACCCCCCGAAAACTTTTTGTGAAGAGAAAGCAAAAACATCTCCTCCTCCCCCGAGAGATCTCGAGATCGAGATCGAGAGAGATGTGGGAGTCTATATGCCTGACACTGATCGCCACAGCGGGGAACAACATTGGGAAGGTTTTGCAGAAGAAGGGGACCGTCATCCTCCCTCCTCTCTCTTTCAAGCTTAAGGTTTCGGTCTTCCTTTAATTCTTCTTTTTATTGGTTTGGGCATCTGTTTGGGTTATTTCATTTTTTGTTTATATGCTATGGTATGTTTTGTTTTGAATTTTTATTGGGCGTTTTAGGCATCTCGGTCTTCATTATTTTTCAATGTTGTTGATGGGTTTTATTATTGGATTCGCAATGCATGATTTTTGTAGGTGACATTTTTTTTCCTGGTTTGGGTCTCTTTATAATTATTGTGTACGTGTTTTTGTTTTGTTTTGATTTTTTTTTAGCATTTTAGGCGTATGAGTATTTAATTTTGATTTTATATTGTTTATGAGTTCCATTATTCGAATTTTGGGATTGTTTTATAAATACGAGAACTTGATAGGTAATCTCTCTTTTTTTTGTTACTGTTTGGATTGTTTTATTATTCTTGTTTATATGCATTGGGATTTTTTTTGTACTTTTCCATGTTCTAGGCATCTTGATATTCATTTTATGCCATGCTATTGAGTAAAATGGGTTTGTTTCAAAATGCTTGAATTTGATAGGAGACTGCTTCTCATTTGGGTTTTCTATAAAAAAAAATTTGTTTTATGTTTTGGGCTTCTCAGTTACTATTTCTGTAATTTATTTTAATGTTTTCCATGTTGAGGGTCTGATTGAAATTTTGGGTTCATTTCAATTGGGATGAAAATCTGTGGATTTCATTGTGGGTTGTGGTATATTTTATGATATTGTTGTTTATGTTTTCGTGGAGGTTTGGCTATCTGTATTATTCGATGAATGTTCTAATCTATAAGTTTTAAATGAGGACCTTCTTATATATGCTTAGATGTTTTAGATTGATATGAGTTTTCCTGTTTCCTTGATTCACACGTGATTCTTAAGCCCCCGTTTGCATGTGGAATAGAGGATTGGATAACATGGAATAAAACGGAGTAGGAGAATTTGGATGTTTGGGTGCATTGAATACCCAAGGATAATGTATGCCTGGATAAACTGGTATAAAGTGGTATATGGATTCCAGTCAACTCTTGGAATTAAAGTTATTCTAGGTTATTCCACTTAAAGAATATATGGGCCCATTGTCAAATCAGCTGTTATCACCTCTTATAAATCACTTATCAAATCAACTATCATCATTTTTTCACTTTTTATAAATCTTTATTCACATTTTATTCAAACAACAAAAACTTTATTATTATGTTTCCCAATGAGAATAATTCAAAACATAACCAAACACAAAATCACTTATTCCATTGATACAACCACTTATGCTAGTATAACTGTATACCCCATAATGAGTCTTATTATGTATCCAAACATGGGTTAAGAGTACCTGATAATATGAGATGAAATAGTGGGTTTGGTTTCAATTAGGAGATGCAGAAATTTTCATTCCTTTCATTTTTCCTCATATAGACAATTCAGATGTGAATTATTCGGCTATCTAATTGATTTTTTTTTTTTTTTGGAAAACATTTCATTTGTTTGATCAAGTTGCATTGTGATTTTTGGATGTTTTGGTCATTGTGTATGTGTTTTTATCCTCCATCTTTTCTTGGATCATCAGTTGTTCAAAAAAACCAATAGAATTTTGATGCTGGGATTATATATTTTGTTTACCATGATTCCATGAGTGGATCTGTTTAACATCCACACTTGCTGTTCACTATGGATAAATAAAATTATGTTGCCCTGACAAAGAGGTTTACTTGATATATGGAATTCTAATATTTCAAATGCCACAATACATGTTGCCAGGTTATAAAGGCATATGCTTCCAACAAAGCATGGTTCTTTGGTTTCCTTATGGATATATTTGGAGCGCTGTTGATGTTAAGGGCATTGTCTCAAGCTCCAGTAAGTGCCTTCTCTATAGATATGTGCTTGAGTTTTCGGGGTGTGAGAGTTGGTATTATTATTTAAATTCCTTTATGAGAACTATTTATTGTGTTTCAACACTTTTTTTCTTTTTCTTCTCTCTTTTCTGATGAAAGGTTATTCTTTCAATTTCCATTGAACTGGGAACTATTATAGATACAAGGATGTTGTGGGAACAGAAAATAAGAACATCAAACATGATTAGGAGACTGAGACATTGGAAATATTCTTTGATCCTTAACCCCAACAATAAAAGCATCTTCCCAATAGTCTTTGAAGATATTCTCATTTCTGGATAACCAGATTGCCTATGGGATGAGCAATGAATTTGTTTTCCTTGCTACGATCACCTTTTTAAAAAAAAAGAAATGTAGGACTGGGAGCAATCTTATTAATTAGAAAGATTCGAACAAAAGTAGATGAGGGGTCCAAACAAAATTATACAAAAGTGGTTGCGATCACCTTTACTCAAGTGTTTAAGAAAAACCTGATAGGCTCACCCTAGACCACCTTGACTTTGTTTCTTACCTCTCTGCTAAAGGGGCATCTGATAAACAAATGAGCAGCATTTTCTATGTTGTTTCCACAAAGTACATGCACCAAGGAGGCTGGAAACCTTGTTTACTATTGTGATGAGCTTGTTAATAACTTAATTCCACACGAAAGCTTGCCTTTTGAGAGGTGAGCAAGCATCCTATATTCCTATGTGTTTTTCAGGAGGAGAGTGTCACACCCTGTTGTCCACTAGCATATGAATTTTTATAGAAAGATATAACACGTGAACTCCTTTTCTGAATTCCTAGACCAAAGCACATCACCTTTACACTAGAACTTATTTGGACCTGCTGTACAACTGGGGAAGGGTAATTGTTTCCTCCATTTCGTTCTCAAACAAGTCCCCTCTCAGTCTTGGATTCCATATTTTTGAGTGATCCACAACTTGGGCAGAGTCCGCCACTCTATCATGAGTGCACAAGGCAATTCTAAAAGGCTGGGAACAACTTAACAGTGTTTTGTTGATCAAGCTTTTGTTTGTCTGGAATAGGAATATAGGATCCTTCCCCATTTTTTAAAAGAAATTTAGGATTAATTTTATAAAAATAAAATACATGAGAGTATTCTCCATAATACAATACTGAATATTGTGTCGGTGCAAGAAGGATGAATCTGATTCAAGAGAGGCTGGTCATCTTGGAATGATGAGATGAGATGAGATGCTTTGGATTGCCTTTTCTGTAGCTTCCTCATCTACAAAAGGAATTCTTTGTTATGTTTATCTGCTTTATTGAATTCTGTACTTGCTTTCTTTTGCTAGGGACTATACCCTGTTTGTTTCATTTAATGAAGGTGATAGAGTTCTTAAGTTTCCCTCGAAAATAAAATATCCTCTGTGCTTGACAATATGGAGCATTTTGTTTTGTCAATGGTCGATGCATGCCCAATACAATAAAATCTGGTACCATTAGTATTAGATCAGTTTTATACACATCAGTTTTTCGTTATAGCCATTTTACTTCAAAACAAGGGATCCGACATGGTCTTGAAGAAAACATTCTTAGCCCATCTTGATTTATTTTGATTTTGATTATTTCACAGCTTGAATGTATTCCATGCCAATCCCTTTATTAACACAGAAAATTGTGTATTTTGTTGTATTGACGTCAAATGGTAAGAGGACGCACCTTTTATGAATAGTTAGTTGGGAACTCAAATGTACTAATTTTTTTTTCCTGCATGTTTGTCAGGTATCTGTCATACAACCTGTTTCTGGTTGTGGCCTTGCTATACTGTGCGTCTTTTCTCATTATTATTTGAAAGAGGTTATGAATGCTCTTGACTGGGTGGGAATTGTGTTAGCTGGTATTGGCACGATAGGTAATGTAAGTCCATAACAATTTAATGTCTTGCATATGTTTTACATCTTTCCATACATGATGCAGTTGCATGAAAAGCTTACATGGAATAATGTTTCCTTGAGAATAAGTAAATATTGACATTTCCTTGTGTTGTCTCATTTTTTTTATTGAAAGTTAGCATGCTGCACTTTGCATAACTGTGCTCCTTTGTTTCAAGTTAAAGGTTACATGTTAGAGTGGAAAATGTTCATCTCTAACCTGTAACATTTGTTAAACTTTTATTTTAAGAAAAACGCGTTGACATTGAACTGATCAGGCCTACATGATAATATAGTTATAATTTTTTTTAAAATTTGTAGGCATGGTATTTGATCCAACAGATGATCAATCATTACAAGATATTTTTTTAATTTGTATTATGACAATAATGACACTTTTTGCTTGGTTTTGTCAAACTTTTTTTTATGATGGTTAAATTGGGTTATGTACCCCCAACCTGATAACATAGTTTTAATAATGGAGAAATTCATTTCCAAATATGTGGTGATATAGCAGTCTGGATTTTTTCCCTTTTGGAACAACAGTTTTTTAATATAGTAGCTCAGTCATTATCGGTTCTTTCATTATGGTGCTTTTTGCTGTTTTGGTTTTCTTTGATTTTTGCTTATCTTATTTTAAGAGGGTGATCCCTCGTTCCTTTTTTGAGAATGTTTCTTCATTAAATAATGGAAATATCTTATCCTTTTCGAAAAACATGCCATAGGGTCAACGAATCTGTATAGTGGTATCTAGGTTTCCATCATCATGAGGCAGCAAGTATCTAGAAATAGTTGGCTTTTGCAACAACACAACAGTTTTTGAAACCCTCTATATGACAATGGAAATAACTCTTAACTATTTATAAACTTCATAGAACTGATGCTTTCATCATCTTAGATTTGTAAGCCTTTTTGATATTGAGCAGCACCATTACATCTTCTTTTGGTTTTTTTTCTTTTCTCAGTCAATTCCTAAGGGAAGATCAACTTAGTTGAGAAGTCATTAGGAATTGATTTTTATCGGTTGGTATCAGAATCTGCACTTGTAATTGTTATGATGAAAGGTGGTTGTGAAGCAATGGCTCTGGATCTTGATGCTAATTGTTAGGTGTTCAAAAGTACATATTTTCATATACTTTTAGAGTTGTTTTTGGACATTTTCCTATGTAATTTATTCATTTCTACATACATATTAGGGAAGTTTCTTTTCTATATATTCAAAGCATAATTTGCACAAATTGACTATATTTATTTCATATGCATAATCATATTTCTCATATGCAACCTAATTTTAAAATTCAGAAATCTAAATTTTGTAGGATAATTTTCTACATGTTGTTGTGAAAGGAACATGTGCACCTAAAAATCTATAGCAAATAAGGAAAGAATAAACTTTTACAGCTCTACCAAACCATCAAAATCTTCAATCAAAGCAACCTTCAAAGATCCATCAAAGCCTCTACAAATCTGATCCACAAAATCAGCAAAATCTTCAATCAAATCAGCATTCACGTCTCCACCAAATCAACAAAATATCCAATAGATTTTTCATTAACACCACCATCATATCAGCATTTACAGCTCTAGATCCAGCCCTCAAAACCCTATAAAAAGGGCACTGCATTGGAAAAAAAGAAAAGGGGGAAGAGGGGTTAGCCTGCAGAGCCACAACTTTTTCCATTCAGCTTTCTTTCTTTTCCTTTTGTTTTGAGTTTTTGTTTTGAATTTTTATGTTGAGTTTTTATTTTTTGGTATTAGAATCAAGTTTGATTCTATTGTGTTTTGTTCATGCTTAATCAATAAAAAATTCAAAACACAAAACACAATAGAATCAAACTTGATTCTAATACCAAAAAATAAAAACTCAAAACAAAAAGAAAGCAAAAAAGCTGAATGGAAAAATTTGTGGCTGAATGAAGGCCAACCTCTCCCCCCCCCCCCCCCCCCCCTCTTTTTTCCCAATGCAGTGCCCTTTTTATAGGGGTTTGATGGTTGGATTTGGAGCTGTAAATGCTAATTTGGTGGTATTGTTAATGCAAAATCTATTAGATATTTTGTTGATTTGGTGAATATGTGAGGGCTGATTTGATTGAAGATTTTGCTTATTTGGTGGATCAAATTTGTAAGATTTTGATGGAGCTTTGAAGGATGATTTGATTGAAGATTTTGCTGATTCGGTGGAGCTGTAAATGCTGATTCTTTTCTTATTTTCTGTAGATTTTTATGTGTACATGTTCCTTTCCCCAACAACATGTGGAAAATTTATCTTCATATCCCGTAAAATTTAGATTTCTGAATTTTAAAATTAGGCTGCATATGAGAAATATGATTATGCATGTGAAATATATAAATATAGTCAGTTTGTACAAATTATGCTTTGAATATAAAGAAAAGAAACTTCCCTAATATGTATGTAGAAATGAATAAATTACATAGGGAAATGTATAAAACAACTCTGAAAAGTATAATAATCTCTCTTCTCCCACTATGTTTGGATTGCCATCTATGATCATTCTCAAAATCATAAGTCATGCTTTAGAGATGGATACACATATTTATCTTTATATTTTGTAGGAGTTGGTGTTGGTGGGGAGGAGCAAAATGTTTCAGGGATCACTCTTATCGTTTTACCGTGGATGCTTTTCAGTGTTGTGCTCTTGTTTGTAGGTATCAATTCCTCTGCATAATTTTTTTTGGTAGGTAAATGATTTGAACTTAAACCCATGACTCTTGGTTGCAAATTCTCTTGTCAACCATCGAGCGGGTCCAAGCTACATTATGCACAAATTTCTCTTTCATCCTTTACTTTACATATGAACACAATAAACTTAAGATACAGATGGTTTCAACTGCCATGTTACAAAACATAATGGTTGCCATGGCGTTTGTACACTTTGTGCTTAATCATCCACCTTAAGCTTGGATATGCTTACTGTTGAAAATAGTAATGGAAACTAACATGAACTGAATAATGGATGATGGTATCATGTCCCTCAAGCATTTATTTTAAGTGTAGAAGGCACAAGCATTCATGAATTCAATGGTGATATTGGGAAAAAGAAAATACAACCACCCAGAGGGTGGGGATGGGGATACACGCACTGGATGTGACAAGGGTCCTTCATGACAACAGATGGGTGGAAAATTGATTCCAAATGATGTGTCATATTTTCTGATACTTGTTACTTTATAATGCCAATTTCAGTGTAGTTGTATAGTAGAACTTTATTGAGGATAAAATTAGTATTTTCTTTGATTTGTTGATGTTGCTTTGTGGAACTTAGGTCATCCTCAATGCATGGCGGCACATTTATACAAAGCAACGACGAGAACAGTTGGTAATGTTTTTCCCCCCTTTTTTTGTTTCAAAATCAGTGCTATGCTCCTCTTTTTTATCGCAGATCTGATACTTGGATTCTCTATTTCGGTTTTTTTCTTCACGTATAATGATTAATTGTTGCATTGTATTTTAAGACTTAACATTATGATGATCGTCACATGCAGATGCAATCTGAAGTTATTGAAGAAATTATATTTGGCTTGGAATCAGGCATTTTATTTGGGTAATGTATCATATATTTTCAATATTAAGGTAGTTAGGTATTTAATACATGTGTGTGCTTTCACCTCACTCTTGATTCTTGAGAATGTGACAACGATTGAGGAATAGCTCTTTGAAAAATCTCTGCCCTTCCTTTTGATAACTTAATGTTGCTTGAAGTTCTGTCATGCCATTGGTTGATGATTGCTTATGATTAATTAATTGTCATATGTTGGATTTTTGTTCTAAAACATGTATTTTTTTTTCTGAGAAGAAAAAAATCTTTTTGTTTATGAATCGGTGATTTACAGCAGATATGAAATGTGCAGACAAACATAAACGATGTTGCATCAGATTAACTGCTTTTCATGATGGCATTATTCATGCCTTGGCCACTTAATGCAGTATCTTGTTGACCACAATTTAAAAGCTATGTGCAACACGAGTGAGGTAACACATAACAGAATGCTGTGTATAACTTACCTATGTCACTTGTGTTGCAGTTGCACTATATCACGTGAACGAACATCAATTCAGTACACTGCATATAGAGTTCTCATTGTATCTCCATTGAAATGTGTTAATAAATGAGTTTAGTGCTAACGCAACGGGAAACGATAAAAGGATCCGATTTACGTCAAGATCCCATAAAATCCTTGAATC
This sequence comes from Acorus calamus, assembly GCA_030737845.1. Lineage (NCBI taxonomy): Eukaryota > Viridiplantae > Streptophyta > Magnoliopsida > Acorales > Acoraceae > Acorus > Acorus calamus. The sequence continues at coordinate 17,715,481 of CM060864.1, read as the reverse complement.
CACAAGGAAAAGAACCCAAAAGGATTGATTGATAAAAAGTTCTCTCTCTCTTAAGTCATACTATTAATGACATAATTATTTAAATATATTATATGCTACCAAATACAAGACACTCGTAATGAAAATTATTGAAACTACTAAAATAAGAAAGCATATATAATGAATATCCTAAAGATCCTACAAATCCTGGAATCTTTTTCATAGAGCTCATTTACATTCAATATACTCTCAAATGCAGCCCTATTATCTTAGCTTGTTAGCATCCCCCATTCACTGTATAAAAGTATATACATCATTATTTTTTTTCATATTATTATAAATTATATCATTTAATTCATTGGAATATATATTTCACTTTTTATTTGATGAAATTATATGATTTTAAGAAAAATGAAAACATAAACAACTTCTAAAGAGTATAACTTTTTCTCAAAAAAATTGTTTGTGATAAGGAAACACCTACTCAAAGAGGAGATGTAACCTTATATAGAAGATAAGCTCGCCACTCCAATTGGGTTAGTTCGATTGAACGTACAGGATAAGAGAATACTTGTCACCTCCTACAGATCGCCGATCAACGAATGAAGATAAGAGAAACTCTCGTCACTTTCAACTTGTTCATAGTTTGTTCATAAGATGAAAGATAAAAGAAGAGAGTTTGAACTCAAGAGAATCCACTTTTAGACTCACTTTATAGAGAAGATTTCTAACTCAACTTAACTTTTTTTTTCTATTTATCTTTGAGAGTTTATATAAACCGAGGAAGGGAACAAACCTTATAAATGACAACAAGTTTTATATTTTATGTTGACTTACTCCATTCCCATGTTTTAGGAATAAAATATTTATATTCTAAAACTTTTGAATAAACCAAAACAAATTGTAAAACTTTGACCATAACTTACAAGACACTACAAATTTTAAGATTTGAAAATGCAATCTACAACAAATAAGTCCACTAATAATGCACAAATCACCAAATGAAAGTTTGAAAAATCAATGTTTTTTGGGTCGATTGAATGTTCCAATGCTTTTTACAGGGTTGGTAAATGATACTCCAGCATCGGTTTGTACCTTAAAACATGTGAGATTTGGGTATGACAAATGTTCATGTTTAACATGTGAGATTTGAAAATGATTTTGTAGTAATCCATGTTTAACACTCCCTAATTAGGTATCAACTGCTAAAAAACCACAATGATATTTCATTGATCAGACGGCTGTGAGATCTCAACAATCATGGGAAATAGTTAATCGGACGGTTGTCATTGGTCGATCTTCAGACTATAAGACCACAACCCACGCCATGGAAAGCTCAACCAAGTCTTCACAACCTCCACTCTCACAATCCGTCGACATTTTTTTTTTTCAGTCTCCAAAGCAGAGAAGATCAGGTAATTCAGTGTGTTTTGGGCGTCCCAATTTTTAGTATCAGAATCCGTTATTTTAGATCGGTTTTGGTAGGGGTTTCGATTGATCCTTTCCATCTTTCGAGGGGGTTTAAAATGGGTTTTTGTTTTTTTTATGTTTATTCTCAAATTTTGGTGGATTTGGTGGGTTTTCAGGATCTGGCAATTTGGGTTAATCGATTTTGTCTTTTTTTTTTGTATATGCATTGAAATTTGACAGTTTTGTGAGGCCTTGTGATTGGATTCAGAAACTGTTGAGGGTTTTGTGAATTGATGAACATTTAATTATGTCTTTCGAGATTGTGGTACATTTGACAATTGATATTGTTTTGAATTCGTGTGGATTGTTTAGAAGCTCTTGATAGTTTTGTGAGTTGGGTTTTCTATAGTTGAGGTTATAGTTGTTTTGCTAGTAACAACTGGCTTCCAAGCTTGCTATTATTATTATTATTATTATTATTTGAATAGAATGTAGGGTCTCTTGTTGATTATAGTGAATCAAAAAATAAAAAAGCCCCGAACAAGGAGATGAGTGATCTCCATTAGAAAAGACAAAATAAAAAAGAACTCCGAAGCTCTATGCTCTTGATAGTGTGCGATCATACTAGCAATAATGTACCGGATCTCATCAGAACTCCGAGAGTAGTACTAGGAAGTCCTCGTATTGCGCGTAAAAGAAAACAACCAAGCAGCAGCAATAGTCTAAACGAAAGAAACAGCCCCTACAAATTCGTTGCGAACCCAAATCTCCGCCCATGAGGTTTTTAGGAGATTCTACCACCCAAATAAATTTTGCCAAGTCTCACAATGTCGTAGAAATTCGTGCGCAAACATTATGATGTAACCCGGCTTTCCTCTTTAGATATATTCATTGCGTGAGAGCCAAATAGATCAACATACTACATGTGGAACAAAAGTAGGAAACTTTGCTTGTTTATTAAGATGACCTTTTGGAATTTTCTTCCTGAACCACTCCTACATGGAGCCATGCAAGACGCGTATTATTTGTGTGGGGGTGAGGAACAAGTTGTTCTTGAAGAATAATCTTGTTATTGAGGCGTAGGTTTGTTTTGTGAGGTTCCGGGTGCGCATTAGTAGATATCTCTTCTACTAATCTCATCCAAGCAGGTCTCTTTCGTTTGTTTCCTTTCCTTTGTATGTGTTGGACAACTTTTTAGATTTTTAATGAAATCGAGGTAAGATGCCTACCATCTTCATCAAAAAAATAAAAATAAAATCTGCCTTGTAATTCCAAATCCCTTCAACACCTTGTCCCATATCAGTCTACTATTATGGAAAGCAAAGAAAAGATGCACCGTGGATTACCATTCCACCTTACATAAAAGGTTACCATCATTTGCCCATTTATTACAATTAGTTTTACTAAGAATCTTATCTTTGGAGTGTAACCACATGAAATGACGAACCATCAATGGTGCCTTCACTCCCAACACTTATTTAACAATCTGGGTCACCTCCAAATCTATGCGAGGAAGAGCATTCAACCTTTGATAATGGGATGTAGATCCTTTCCCTGGACTTGAATGTTTATGCATTGGCTATTTTATAAGGTCGTGTGATTGGATTCAGAAGCTCTTTGAGAGTTTTGTGAATTGGATTTTCTATGGTTGAGATTTACTTGTATCGTGAGAATGTGATGCATCAATGTGAATTGGGTTTTCATAGTTGAGGTTTTAATTGTCTCACTTGTAATTTAAGTGGCTTTCGAGCTTGTGAATATTATTCATTGAAAATCAATTATTATATCAAGTTATGTGAGTGGATTCAGGATCTCTTGAGAGCTTTGCTCATTGTGTTTCTCATTGGCGAGATTGAGATTGTTTCTGGGTCGTGCATGGAATTTGGTTATGGTCTCCTTATCATGTGCGGAATGGATTTGAAGTTCTTGTAATCGCCTGATATTTTCAGAAGTTTTAGATGGTAGGTTATGTTGGATGTGCTTTGTTTAGGTTATTTTGGTTCGGATTCTAGTTCTTTTGTTGTGCATATGGAGGTGAACTCCTATATTTTAGGCTATATATGTTGTTTCTTCTGCTATTCCATCATTTCAATTTAGTCATATGGGAAGACTTGTAGTTATGATATTCTTTGATGTTTTGATCTGCTCTAATTATCGAAAAACTAATGATTGATAGTAGTGATGGCATCAAGGTTGCATCAGCTGCAATCGAAGGCTTGCCAGGCATCACAGTTTGTGTCAAAGCACGGAAGTACCTATTACAAGCAGTTGTTGGAGAACAACAAGCAGTATATTCAGAACCCACCTACTGTGGAGAAATGCAACGAGTTGTCCAAACAACTCTTATACACCCGTCTGGCTAGGTTAATCTCTCTCTCTTCCTCTTCCTGTTTTCCCTCTTATTTTTTTCTTTTGTCAACTCTCTAAGATATCAGATGTAAATGTTATTAATTCACATTTCTTAAATTATGGTTTGCAATTTTTAAGGATTACACATTTTTTATGGAGTGCTTCTGTCTTAGATGATTAATGAACCATTTGCTATATGTGCTAAGATGGTGATCTTTCAGTGAAAACTTGTCTTCTTGTCATCTTCTGTTCCCGTTACCATCTTTATAAAAAAATGTTTAATTGCCAGATGGGTGTGTATTTGTAAATTTATGTTCGATATTGCACGGCATATGCTGAACTTCATTATCAAATTAATTGCAATTTGACATAGCAGCAGATTAACAATCTACCTCACTTGTTTCTGACTTCCTCAGTCGAGGTTTCCCGTGTCTTTTGATGAGAGTTATAGCAGAAGAGAAGTATGTATAGTTGTCTACTTTGTTTGTTATTGTTTTACTATAAAGAATTTTACCTATAACTATTGGTTGATTAGAGTGGATTTGTTCAGATGTCGGTTTTTCCAAGAGTAACTCATTAGAATCTTTTTAGCTTTAGTGTCATATATATTATAAGAAATGCTGCAAGGGATTTACTTTTTAATTGTCTGATAAGCTGTTCGCATTTTTGGTTTGCCTCTATTTTTGTGGTATCACATTTAAAAAATCAATTACTTGGATACTTCAAAAAATGGTAATCCTTTTTCTTGTTCTCTTTGGCAAATGAGCTCTGTCTTTATTGGTATCACCTGAGAACTAGACAACCTCCTGGCATTGCACGACCCAAATCATTAATTTTTTATGAAAAAAGGAAAAACATCATCGACTATCTGTAACACTGCTTTTCCTTTCAAATGGTCGCATGCACATAACTTTTTTAGGAGATGGGTGACCCAGATTACTTATTAACTGCAAACTAAATTTCAGCTTCTTTAAATTGGTGGCTTTTTTGTAGCTTTCTTTACCACATGCACATGTTTCTTTGAACAAGTGTTTCTTGGGTTTAAAGCCATCAGAGCGGTTAGTTCAAGCAACATCATGCATTCCACTTAGCAGTTGATAAGGCTTAGTTTTGTTGACTAATTGATTATTTAGTTGGTGGTTAGGGAACCACAAGAATTGTCTTTCTGAATGCTGTAAATTAGACTGCTTTTTTTTTTAATAGGTAGTTGAGACTTGAATCCAAGACCTCATTGTTGTAATTATGTTGTCAACAATTGAGCACTCCCGACTGGGATTTTTGCTGCATGTAAAAATTCTGTCTCCTTCTCTTGTCTCCGCTGTGTTCGTGGGGCTTTCAGTTGATATAATTTAATGAGAGTTCTAATCCTCAGTTAAAAAACTATCTGAACTACATACATCTACACCTTAATAAGTTAAGGTGCGGAGCATATTGAAAACTTCATTCATTTATATAGGGTGAAAGGTCATCTATCCTTCTTCCTGTGACTGAGTAGTTCCCCTCTCTCTCAAAGTAGACAACCTTCTTTCAACTCACCACGGTCGCCTCAACAAACAATGAGGGCTTTATTCTGCTGACTGAACTCGCCTTGTATTTTGCTCTTTATTGTAGCTGTATTTCTTGTTGCTGTATTTCTCTTTTTCTTTTTATGGAAAGCCTTTTCTGTCTTCGTAAAGAATGATTTAGAAATGAAATGAGGGATTTCTTCTGCAGGGTCATCCAAACGGGGACTGGCCTTGGTCCTGGAAGCTATGCTATCTGAAATATATTTGTTATCTGTTTCTTAAAAAACTTTAGTAGCCATTCGAGGCATTTCTGATCAGTAATTGAAAATCTTTTTATTCCTTCCCAAGTGATACATAATTATATATTATACAAATTATTGCTTTATGGAAGTTAATTCTTTTTTTTTTTTTTGTCGTCTGCTTTGTTTAGTCCATTTTATCATTTTCTGAGCTTTTTTAATGTAGAATGGAAATTGCATCATTGCATCGGTCCCTTTTTTTTATTGGTGTGGTGCTCCCAAGAAAAATTACAATGGAAGAACAGCTAAATGTAGTCTCTTTGCACCACATGATTAACACAAGGAAGTTTATTCTCTCTTCTCCCCTGCTCTTTATCAGTTGGAAGCATGAGGTTTGGTGTGACATTGTGTGGGTGTGGGCTGGTGCACAAACAGATTTGGAGGTTCCTTTTGAAGGTTATGCAAACCTGAAAATTTTCATCCTTGCTCACTTGTTAATTTCCAATGATTTCCATGATTAACATAAGTGTTGCACCCCCTAAAAAACAAGAAGAAAAAAAGAAGGATTAATCTTCCAAAAAAAAAAAAGGTAGCCAGAATAGTGATTTCTAAGGGACAAGTTATCCAATTATGCCGATGTCTAAGATCTATATGAATTTGAACATGTGATTGCTAAATTATATTTAGGTGTGTGTTAAAAGTGAAAACATAATTCAACGGTTGATTGGTAATAGTGGACATGGAATATTTTGTTCATTCACATTTGTTTGGATGATGTGTTAGTGAAATGAAGAAAAAAATGGACATAAAAATGTATATGCTTCTATCTCTTCCCTTATTATCCTCTTGATATCCCCCCTCCCCCTTGTCTAATTCTTTGATGATTCTGTGGGAGAGTGGGAAGGATGGGTAGGGACCTAGGATTTTGCTTCTTTCACTTCTATTTGGTTGTGAATTATTGTGACTGAGGCCCGAGAAATATGATTTGTTGGATATTTAATTTAATTTTTGGATGCGGGTGGTCTTGTTCAAACTGATCAGTTACATCTCTATTATCATGCTTTGGGAAATTTATTTATAGTGGATGCCATCTCTAGTGGATTAATTGAATTCACGTATATTATGATTTTTTAGTACATCTTAGTCTAGTGCCAATGATGGGGGGCTCATTGGATGCCTTCAATTTAAATTCAATGGCTATTTATGAATAATCTTGTGCTGTGGAATACTGACAATGCAAGCCTTTTTGGAACTATAATCCGTTAAACTATATCAGATTGCAAAGCTAAAAAGTAATAATAAATTGTCATGGACAAAGACAACTAGATGATGATATTTTGCTGTTTTTTTTTTCTAATTTTGCAGCTTATGAATGCCTGCTTTGGATTATTGTCAAGGGTTATGCATTTGATAATGATTTTGACAGGCTATGATAGTGATAGGTTACAAATGATGAGTGGGATTCTGAAGCATCCTTTTTGGAGATAACTGTCACTGTTTTTATTTATTTATTTATCTTCCTGTCACACTGACTTTCACCAATAAACTTCTATATGAATTTGGAACTCACAGCAACTATATATCCTTTACATGCTCATTACACAAGATCCAAATATACCCCAATGAATTGAATGCACACATCTTTATGTTTTTTTTTTCCATGTAGAGTAACTATTGACAATAGAGTACATACTCAATTAGAGATTTACATAAACTGCGTTAGATGAAGTGTCAGAGTGTATCAGCACCCGTGTTTTCGAGAAATTACATATGATGTGAATTTTTCTTACAGCATTCCTGGCCGAAACGAAGCCTTCTGGAAGGAGCTGGACTCTGTCAAACAAATGTGGAAGAAGAGGCAGGAGCTGCAGGTTGAGGATGCCGGAATAGTGGCCCTCTTTGGCCTTGAGTGCTTCGCCTGGTTTTGTGCAGGTGAGATCGTCGGAAGAGGATTTACCTTCACTGGCTACTACCCATGATTGATTCCTCGATGGAATGTTTTGGATCGCCTGACGCTTGTATTTGTTAGTGCGATGTCCTTTTTTTTCCCTCTCTTTTACCCAATAAATATTTTTGGTGTGATGAATTGGTGAGACAGAACTCTGTTGTTAGCCAAATAGTTTTCGGCAAATTTGGTCCAATATATGTATGACTCTGTTGTTAGCCAAATAGTTTTCGGCAAATTTGGTCCAATATATGTATGAGGAAGCTTTGGCTTTGATGGATTCCTCTGTTTTTTCATGTTGTTTTTAAGAGTTATTATTGTTGTTCTTGCTTCAGCTGTGTTGGTGTGTGTCTTGATTAGATGGTCCCTAGATCTGGAATTTCAAAAGAACATCTCAAACATTCGGATGTTCACATATTACAGATCCTTCCTTCTGTCTGGTTCATTTTTCATATATATGGTTCATTTTTTTATATATATAACTGGTTTATACAAACATTATTTTTTAATTCTATGATTTTATTTTTTGGTATGATTTTTAACATGGGTCTTGTGTCCAGTTTGTACTTACACCTAGTGAATCTATTTATATAAACTAGTTGAGGCGTATGAGCGTTGCACATAAAATTTTTTGTTAATAATTTAATAAACATGATATTTAATTATATAAATATGTAAAAATGATAAGCCTTATATTTAGATTGAACTTTAGATCATTACAAGTCTGGATTTTTTTTTGTAGTTTATTAATGAGATATCATATAATGTTTTTGTATGTAATTAAGATCTAATTCAATTTAATTATTTAAATGTTGAGAAGTCTTATTGTATAGCTTCCGTTATGAAGCTTATATTTCTTTATCTTCTAAGCTAATTTATAAACTTAATGAGTATGTATGTCTGTAATTAGGCATAGTTAAGTATAAGACAAGGTAGAGTGTATTATGATCGGACATGGTAACCTTTGCTCTTGAAATTGCTATTATAGGATTGTCTGCGATCAATTCCTCTAATTCTTTTCTTTCATTGTCAGCGAGATCGCCTCACAATCTGAGTTTAATTGATTCTGACCTGTTGGTACCAATGAAAGAAAAACATTATTTACTTGTTGTATACATATGTTACATGATAATAAGATGAAGTTTCATATGATTCTACTTTATATCTTTAATGATAATTTCTCAAACTCTTGTTGGTGGACGTTCCTTATCTTTCCCCATTTTATATGTAGTCCTCACATTTAATACAAAAGTTATAGTGTCTGCATGAAATACACAACAATTATTAATAGACTTCATGCTTGAATATTAAATAAACTATTTTAAAAGTTTTAGTATACATACCAAATTGCTCGTCCAATTTTTGACTTTGAATAATGTTCTTCAGTGATGTGAAATCATATATCGATTCTTGAAAAAACAAATTGCTTTCTGATTCCTCAATGTGTGTATGAATTCTGAGTGATAGCTCCATTTTGTTAACATATACATAATCTGGGTGAACTGGTTTGACCATTCCGTTAGAAATATGATATGTCTTATCTTTTAACAGCAATGCATTGAATTTTGAGATCGTCTCTTTAAACATTATTGCTTGCATTCTAGTTCTCTGCAGATGTTAGTTGAAATTTAAAAAAAAAATGAAATTGTAATGCAAACATAAAACCATGTACACATTACTCACCTCATCATTTATTACGATCATTTTCATATCTCCCAAGACCTTTTTTAGTTGTTGTACGTTTTTATAGATCATCGTCTTAATTATAACTCGGGCCTTAATATTCCATATCTTGTCATAAAATTTCAGAGCATTTAACGGTGTAAGATAATCAATCAAATCTTCACGAGCATACGTCATTTTTTCAGCCTCTTGTCTAATAATTTTTTTTTAAAAATCACTGTCATATCAATTTTAAAACTTTAGATGACTATAAAAATGAGGTAATAAATGTTACACAACCCAAAAATACAATACTACAATACAATACTATTGATATATGTCTTCTTATGTTATTGGGAAATGAAAAATAAACATAGTAGTTAAATAAAGGGCAAGGTTTCCAAAAATAATCAGTAATAAATTAAAATGTTCAGCTTCATAAAGCATTAAAAAACAATTTAAGTAATATTTTGAATGCATTCAATTCTTAATTATCAATTAACATAAATAGAAATGTACCATGAAACCACTTTATAATGAGAAATGCATGACAAATCCAAAGAGCTAAAAATATATAAATGAAAAAGATGTTGATATTTGGGATAAGAATGTATTTTCAAGAATTGGGAATGACAAACTTGTCAAGTGTGTTTTTCATGTATTGATATTTTTGTAGGTAGTATAACCAAAAAAATAAAAATGATGCATTATATAAAAAGATTATATCACCGCTCATTAGCTGTATCATTGATATCAGATGGATGGATGCCTAGATATTTTTTATCAATATTGTGCCATACAATCCATACTCATCTTAGGAATTAGGCATAAATTCATGCATTATATTCTTTTAAAGGATAACCTTTATTAAAAAAACTAAATGCAGATACCACTCTAACAGGGTGGTATAACATAAATGGATAGATAAATGACAAAGTCATATGGGTATGCAAGTGTTGGACTTGGATGAATGTCAAATAAATGAACTCCAGAATTGATGCCTCTTATAATGGCATGTAGTTATGAATCAACAAAAATCAAATGACATGGAAAAATTCCTCTATTGAGCTCTTTCTTCTTCTTTTTTTTTTATCAAAGTGATAAAGTATGATGGAATACTGCTTCATACATTCCAATATAATATACTTAAGTATTGCATATAATGATTCCAAGCTTCCACAAAATTCCATGCAGATACCACTCTAAGATTTCCCCCCTATAAAAGAAAACAAAATTATGCAAACTGATCCTCTGAAAATAAAATATATAAAACATGTCCTGGGAAATTCATCAATTCAGAGATGAAATTCAGGACAAAGTCAATAAAGAAAAAATAAATGTCTTGGTAAAACATTTAAAAGGGTTAGTTTACATGACAATGTTCCCATCTATCAGAATGCGAGTTAAACAAACAACATCACAAAAAAATAGAAACATTTTTTTTCAATTCATCAAATCAAAGTACTGTTTAATATATAATTTTCTTTCCTTCCTAGTTACAATGATTAAAGAGCCTGGTGATGTATGTCTTCTTATGTTATTGAAAAATAGAAAATAAACATAGTAGTTAATAAATGGCAATGTTTCTAAAAAGAATCAGTAATAAATTAAAATGTCCAGCTTCATAAAGCATGAAAAAACAGTTTAAGAAATATTTTGAATGCATTCAAATCCTGATTATCAATTAACATAAATATAAATGTACCATCAAACCACTTTATAATGAGAAATGCATGACAAATCCACATAGCTAAAAATATACAAATGAAAACGATGTTGATATTTGGGATAAGAATGTATATATTTTCAAGAATTGGGAATGACACATAGGATAATAAAAGCTTCGACATACCATGAAATGCCACCAATGAAGAAACCAATTATAAACCTAAAAATTATCACTTGGAAATACTCAATTGAATTTAAGCATTCTGTTGTTTAGCAAGAGAACGAATCATTCACTTGATAATGCTTTGTAATTTTTTCAACTTCAAAAGCAAACACTTAAAATTTTGCATGAGAACAAAACAAAAAAATTTAACGCACACAAGTAACTCAATACATGATAATCTTCCCACAGACGAATGTAAATGAAAACTTAATACTATAGCACAATATTGGAATGTTGTTGTAAATCATCAGGGTTGAAGGTTTTGGATATATTGATATTTAATTCCTGGTTAAGAACATCTCTCACTATGATATATCTTGTTTCACTTTAGCAGCAACAGAGAAAGAAATAATGAAGTGTATGAAGAAGTGAAATAAAAAAAAACATTATTAAATGAACCTATAACAAAAAAACATAGCAAAACATTATTAAAAAAATACAGAATTGAAGAACACAAATTTTTTCCTCATATATAACAATGAGAAGCCCATAAAAAATACATACGAAGAAATAAATATGACAGAGAATGAAGAAGTGAAGTGTAACTGTACCTATAACAAACAATTATACATATACATAATATAAAAATAGAGAAGATATGTAAGGATTTACTCACCTCTAACAAGTGCACTTGTAACATAATACCGGTCTAATCCGATCAAGAATCGTCTGAAATAAAATCATAATTCTAATAAATAAAATAAATTTAATCAACTATTCAAAATGAACTACTCATTTACTCAAAACCCATCTATTCCAATAAGTTATACTGGATAATGGGCCCTTGAGACAACCCACTGGATCATGGGCCAGTCGGGTTGGGCTAGGCCCACTATCCAAAAATTCTGGATCCAAAATCCCCAAAAGAAAATCCCAACTTTTTCTTCTTCTTCTTCTTCTTCCTACCTCTTCTACTCACAACCAACAAAACTCCAAGGTCATCACTACCACATTCCCCACCCTCTAGGCTGGGACCCACCGCCGGGCCCTCTGGCGGCGGAGACTCGCCGGCCGGAAACCAGCCAACCAAACAAAAACCCAAACCCCATATATCATCATTATAAAGAAACTCTTTTTACCTTTCTCCATTTTTTTTTATAATCATCTTTCCTCCAACTATCCAAATCCCATTAAATAAAAAATAATCCAATATCATCCCAAACATATAAGAAAATCTTTTTCATATTCACCTAAAACAATGAAATCTAAGACCCTAAGATTACCAAACTAAAAAGAATGAGGAACATATACAAATATTGAGATTGACAATAGCTTCAAGATCCCTAAATTCGGATTTGGGGATAATAGGGGTTGTGTTAGGGTTAAAAGGAGATTGGATCCGGTCAGGACCGAACTCGGTCAGTTCGGTCAGTATCGAACTGCATCACGTGCAAATCGAACTGCACCACTTATAAATCGAACTGCACAATCAATTGTTGGGTATATTTTTTACTCTCTTATTGAATTAAATCAGCTATTGAAGAAAATATGAATTTCTAAGTATCATCAGTATCCTATAAGAGAGTGAAATATATATCCAACAATTGATTGTGCAGTTCGATTTATAGGTGATGCAATTCGATTTGAACGTGGTGCAGTTCGGTACTGACCGAACTGACCGAGATCCGGCACTGACTGGATCCGGTCCCGGTTAAAAGGGCTGATTTGCTGTTACATTCCCTTCAAATTCCGTCTGTTACAGAGTAAGATCGTGCACAGCACAATTACATATAGGTCCAGACATAAATTTTATTTTCAAATAGGCCCCTCTCTAGACAACTTTATACTTGTAATATTTGCAACTGGATCCCCATATCCACATTAACAACTTTTATCAAAGTCCGCTAAAATGCCTCACTAATTCTTATGATCATAAATAATAATTATTTAATTAAAAATACATATTAATATATATATATATATAATATAAAAATATAGGGTCGTTACACTTACAGAGTATAACTTTTCCATAATGTAAATTGTCATTATTTATTAAGTCTCTAAAAAATATATAAGAATAAAAATGTGTATGTAATATAACATATATTATGATTTTTTAATAATTTAGATAGGAATAATTTGAAAGGGTAAATATGTCTCATCAAAAATAATTTTCCATAGGAATAGATTTTCATGAATTGTTAAGGGTAAACAACATGTAATTGAAATGGTATATATTATTTTTTGGTTGAATTTTATCTCCCTTCCATATTTGTATATTTTTTATTAATAATTACAAACATAGGGTTTCTATTATATATAAGGATTTTCTAACGGTTACAATATAATATATGAAGATATATTATATAATTATATAAAATTAAATTAAATTTATTAAAAAAATTATGATATCATGTAATTGATTGTGAAAATGTTAAATGGTAAATAGGAATAATTTGAAAGGGTAAATATGTATGATGAAATATCATTTGGGATATGAATGGTTTTTCATGGATTGGTAAATGTAAACATGTCCAATGAATGTTTTTCATGGATTGGTACTTTTATAGGTAGTATAGATAAAAAAAATTTATTGTTTGTACCAAAAAAATAAAAATAAAATATTGATGTGAATCTGACAGTCCACACCAACCTGCCCCGAACCATCCTCCACGGCCACTGACTTGAATAAAACTATTTTTCAAGATGATTTTGAACTTGACTTTTATTATGATGTTTTTTTTCTTAATTCAGGAATCAATATTTAAGAGAAGTTTAATGTTTGGCAGAGAAAACTATTTTTCAATTAAAAAAATCGATTCCGACAAAAAAACATTGTTTTTTAGCTTTTCAAAACACAGATTTCGAGGAAAAAATTAAAAAGAATCCAACCTCCAATTCTGCAAAAAGATGCCCCATTTGACTGCACGATTTTAACTTTTCAGCTTTTCAAAAAGCAGAATCGCACTCAAACGTGCAATCAAACGGGGCCTTAGATCCGGTCCAATTCAAACTTGCCTTGTAGGGTTAAAAAAAATGAAAATGAAAAAATTATAATAACTTATTCTCATATATTTTAATTCTCAATTTTTTTTAAAAAATAAAAATGTAGACAATGTTATCTTGGATTTACAATAAGATTACAGTGTCTAAAGTGAAAGAGAAAAAAAGTTATATAACAGAAAGAACATTAAAGATAAAATGACTTTATGTGGGTTTAGAGGTACACATGTGAAGTTAGTTTATCTAACTCGATCGTAATGTCAGTTATGAAATCCCTCCATTATATATAAAAAAAGATAAAATGACATATTGATAAATCATATAGGCTAGAAAGAGTTTTTTTCCCTAACCCAAAGCCCCAATCGTCTCATCACACCTGCCTCGAAATTATTACCCATTGCGTATTTGTTTTGACATGAGAATAAATAATGATAAAAAATAACTTCTCACGTTTGTTATAAAAATTAATTGATAAAATAAAAATAATTATCATGATTTTAAAATAAAAAATTAGAATTATCTGTTACACTTAGGTCCGTTTGTGTGCTTATTCGGGGACATTTGCGTCAGCGGACAAGGTGGAACTCCACCTCTGAAAACAATAAAAAAAAATCAGCAATCGCGTTTGATGCTCGATAGTAGCGTTGAACATGTTATTTTTCTCGCTTCCTTTACACATCAAAACACCGCTGTTAAAAGTGTCACTCGCTTTACCCGATACAGCGGCTCCCAACGTTCTCCCAAACGAACCCTTAGACCCTCTTTTAATATGTATTTTGATAAATTTAAATAAAGACAAAAAAAAACACACATTTATCCTAAAAATTAGATAATTCATTAATTTCATTTGGAAGGAGGTACAACGAAGGTGAACATAACAGCGAGGCAATCGATCCGCGGAGAGAGAGAGAGAGTTTGAAAAAAAGAAGTCCTATAAAGTGGCGTAGGTGGCCAAACGCGCTCCAGCGTTGACCACGTGGACCGTCCACGTGGACTTCTTTCCTTCCATGAACATAAATTAGGGTTTTTTTTTTCTTCCTTTCAAAGACCCCCTCTTTTCGTTGAAAATTGAATCCGTTGATCAAGCAAGGCAACCCATCTTGACGACTTCCTCGATCGATCAGAAGTTTGAACTCTCGAAACCCTAATTCGGTCCGGCATGGAAGCTGCGAGTCCTGCCACCGGTCGCGTGAAGCTCTCCGGTTTGGATTCTCGGACATCCCGTCGTGGTTCGACAAAGTAAGAAATTTGATCCAATTTCAGATCTTGAATGGCGAAATTGGGGATTTATGGGGGGGGGGGGGGAATTTGGGTTTTGTTTGATAATTTGGGGAACACTTTTGAGTTGAAAATTCGCTGGAACGTTTGATTCATTTCTTTTTAGAAGCAAATTATCTTAGATGATTGGTTGAATCGAGAGTCTGAATCTTGTGGGTGTTCTTTGGATCCTTTGTTATGGAAATGCTGGGATCAGTATTACAACAGATATTTGGAAAGTGTTTCGTTCGGCATGGAACGTGTATGTTTGTAAATCATATGGGATATTGTATGATAAAATACAGAGATAATATACTTTTTTCTAGATGTATTTTATCAATAGTATGAGAAACATATGCAAAACATTTATGTTGGGTGCTACAACAATTAGGATGATCTTTTTTACCTATGAAGAATGTAGTAAATTATCCAAATTAAATAAATACCCGAATTCTAAATGTACTAATGCACAATTCGAGGAATAGAAGTATTTTCGTTGATAGAGTACGGCAGGTATCCAATCAGAGTACTTTTTTAAACATTCGGAAAAGTTAGAGGTTTGTTGTGACTATGGTCAGGGAATCACGTGTTATTCAAGTTGTTTGAGTAATGTAGATGATGTGTTTTTTTTTTGAATTATTTCATGCTGGGAATTTTTCTTGAAACAAGAATTTACGGTGTGGAGCATTTTTCAGCAGTTTTTTTTTACATTGTTGATTGGGATTTTTTTTGTAGGTCATGGCATCCAACTAGTGCATTTATTGGGAAAGGACGTAAGTCTGTCTCTTGTTCGGCTGGGGAACTGAATAAGCCGTTGGAATTGGTGGCGGTGTCTTCTAGGCATCCGACTGATGATTCTGTAAATTTGGGGAAACCCAATGTATTTGTGCCCCTAAGCAAGCGTAAGCTAGTTGGACAAACTTTTTGTTCTGCCAGAGTGGGCACATTTCATGAGAATTCTTTTGGGGTAGCCTCACATGCTGCAGAAGAAAAGACTGGGGTGTTGTTATTGAACCTGGGGGGGCCAGAGACGCTTCACGATGTTCAGCCTTTTCTGTTCAATCTATTCGCTGATCCGGTATGTGATCTTACTCTCATACCATCTTCCTCAAAGTGGTGGTCAGAGCTTGATGCTCATCTTTTTGTGAATCATTTTTTTTAAAAAAAGCAACATTTCTACCATAGAATTAGTCTTGGGCTGGTGCTTGGTGATGTGGAAGTATTTTTATTCTAAGGTTATTGTAGACAATCTCCATATTAGCCTTTACTATGATTTATTCCAATGAAGGTGAATTTGTTTGAAGCAGCGACGCATTTCCCATCCTTACTATTTATTATTATTAAAATTTTACGATCTTATTCTCTCAAAAAAAAAAAAAAAAAATTTACGACCTTACTTGAACAACATTTGCTCGTACAACTGCGTACTTTAACAAAACGAGTCAATCACCAAAGTCTGGTTGATGCGATATGACCGCATGATCAGAGCGTGATTGACGGTTTGGACAATCCCTGTGAGAGATCTCCGGCTGTAGAGGATCGTATCCCTGGCCCTTCTAGGGCTGGGTATGGTCATTCAGTTGTCTCGCATAACCAATAAAAAAAAGTTAACACAACAAAATTTGGCCATTGTTTTTGAAATTCTGGTGTAGTATGTTCTAGTCATGCATGCGTCTGATCTCTAATATTCACCACAATTTAGTGGAACGTTTTAATCAAAAGTTTATTTTTGTTTAACAACTTTAACTCATACTGACCATTGATTCATATAGGATATTATACGGCTTCCAAGGATGTTCCGGTTTCTTCAGCGGCCATTAGCTCAACTAATTTCAGTTGCCAGAGCTCCAAAAAGTAAGGAAGGTTATGCTGCCATAGGAGGTGGCTCTCCATTGAGGAAGATAACTGATGAGCAGGTAATCAGGTCATTCCCTTGTATCTCATTTTAAATCTTCATCCATGGAAGGAAGTTCTTGGTAATTTCACTCAGTTTTAAACCATGGGGAACTTGGGTACTGTACTTTCCATATTGCATAGTTTTGCTCCTATTTCATATTCCCAGTGATTGTATGATGTTACACCTATCACTTGGCAGAGATTTAGATTGCTTTCTTATTCTATTAGAAAGATATAGATCAGCTAGGGCTTCTAAAATACAGTGTTTCCCCAAAAACATGAAGAACAGCTTAGATAGATACATCCGTATCTTGTTAGTACTCAACTGATGATGAATAATATATGCTCTTATTCAGGCGAATGCACTGAGGTCAGCTCTGGAAGAAAAGAACTTTCCGGTTGATGTATACATTGGAATGCGATATTGGCACCCTTTCACTGAGGAAGCCATTCAACAGGTTTGTGCCTCTGATATTATTCTCCTTTTTAAAAACATGGGGGATAATCTTCTTCCTCTTCAAAAAATGGGATATAATAAAAAATAGGGAATGATTTCTTACAGATTAAGAAGGATGGAGTTACAAAGCTTGTTGTGTTGCCTCTATATCCTCAGTTCTCCATATCTACAAGTGGTTCTAGCATCCGTCTTCTGCAAAGCATCTTCAGGTTACCAATTTATATTTTTCTTAACCCTAATTTGTGCAAACTTTCCATTAATTAGCAGAAATGGTCTTTGTTTTGATTGGAAACTTCATAAATTAGTTTATTTTATACTCACACAACTGAACTCTACCCTTTTTTTCAGAGAGGATTCCCATCTCGCAGGATTACCTGTTTCAATTATAGAGTCTTGGTATGAACGTGAAGGCTATATCAAGTCAATGGCAAATTTGATAGAACAAGAACTAAGAACTTTCTCCAGTCCCGAGGAGGTGATTTTCTTTTGCACCTTTGTCTTATAAGGCTAATAATGTCATATTAGTGGCAATAAAGAAATTATTTATAACTGTTAATTATGGAGCTGAAAGAGAGCCCTCGGACATTGGTTTGGTTATTGGATGACCTGATGAAATTTTTATTTTTCTTTTTGTCTTAGTGTGATAAATATTTTTATTTTTTCAACAAATCTGGTGATCTTGTCAAGTTGTTTAACAATCTTCTGCTTTCTATTCTTAGGTAATGATCTTTTTCAGTGCACATGGCGTGCCAGTCAGCTACGTGGAGGATGCAGGGGACCCTTACAAAGATCAGATGGAGGAATGCATCTTTTTTATTATGAAGGAGCTAAAGACTAGGGGAATCAACAATGAGCACACCCTTGCATACCAGGTATCTGTTATCTTCCATCATTTTTGTTTTCCTGTTTTCCAGCTTTCAAATATTCTATATTTCTATATACTTTTTTGTTTATTTTTTGTGGGGTTTTGTCAATTTGCAATCCGTCCTTTTTTTAATACCTGTAGTTATCATTATCAAAACACATCAAGTTGCTGATCTTTGCTATGGCTTGCGTGCTTTTCTCTAGAGCCGAGTGGGACCTGTTCAGTGGTTGAAACCATATACGGATGAAGTTATTGTGGAGCTTGGTCAGAAAGGTGTCAAGAGTCTTCTTGCAGTTCCAGTAAGGTAACAATTTCTCTTATTCCAAACACCCTTTGGGATGAAAATGGAAATGTTTATTCGGTAGCTTGGATTGATCTTTTCTAATTGCCTGTGAAAATTGGAGAAAATCTTGTATGTTTGAATTTTCCCTTAAGGCATAGCTTCTTCAACGAATCTCTGTGAATCTTTTTGACTCAACCATTGATATCCCGTCACTTGTTCAACTTGGCTTCAATTTGATATGAAGTAAGGAACCGATAGAGCTTTTGCCTCAACTGGTTGGTTCCTAATCGAAATCAAAATTTCTACATTAATCCCAGCTTCCTAGAAAAGAAAGAAACTGGAAATGAATCAAACAATCATACCTATAGCTGAATGTGGTTATATATAGTTTACTTATGCTCATCAGATTGATGCTTCCTATTTCCCGTGGATAATTCATGATGGCCCATTGTGGTCAAATTGGAGTAGCTAATTATGAAGACCGTCTGAAAAAACATTAATTACCTTGTTTAATGGTGGAAACATCACCGTCTGTGGTCTTATTAGCTGTAATTCCTGTTTTGTTATCTCAATCTCCATGTATTTGCACCACTCAAAGCATTGAATAAGGTTAAATTCGATGTTTTTTATGCCTAAAATTATGATAACTTATCATAAAAAAAATTTCCCCTTGCCAAACTAAGAAGGGGAAAAGGAAACAGACGGAAATCAGGTGCACGCAATCTTTTTTTATAACAATTCCTAATTTAATAACTAAATATGATATAACCTATATCTTAGCGGTGAAATAAGAATCCCCATTTCCAGTTCAAAACTGGTTCAACTGTTCGTACTTTATCTGGATTCTTTCTATAACAAACGGGAGAAGTTGTTCTCAAACCACATATCCTCTTATCCCACTACTTATTCCTTGACCCTGTTTATGTAACACAGCTTTGTGAGCGAGCATATCGAGACTCTGGAAGAAATAGACATGGAGTACAAGAATCTGGCGCTCGAATCAGGGATTGAGAATTGGGGTCGGGTCCCCGCCCTCGGCTGCACGTCCTCCTTCATCTCGGACCTCGCTGATGCTGTCATCGAAGCTCTCCCCTCCGCGACAGCCATGACGACGGCCTCAAGAACCATATCGAGTGATGAATCTGACTTTGATCCCGTCCTCAAAGCGTTCAACCTGTTCTTTGGTTCGATCATGGCGTTCTTTCTGCTTATGTCGCCGAAGCTGATATCGGCGTTCAAGAATAACCTTCTCTGAAGATCTTGACACTGGACTTACAGCTGAGTTCTTGACATCCTATACCCAGATTTATAATACACAAGTTTTTGTTTTAATTACTGCTAATTGAATCACAGGCCTATGCTATCATTATCAATTTTGCATGGAAATTCAAATGTTTGATATTGAAAGAACTTGTGTGCTCAAAAAAATATTACTCGTGGATAAATTCCTCGATATATAATAATTTTGGAGATGATTAGAATGGTTTTATCTTCTGTGAGAGTGGGATTTGATGTTCTCCATAGTTGAGATTTGGATTACAGGCTTCCTGTGGGAGCTAGTATATCTCGAGCAGGAGCGGAGCCAGGAATTAGAGCAAGAGAGGCCGCAAATAAGGGACTTCGACTAAAATTTTTTTAAAATAAAATATAAATATATAGTGTGATTTAAGACAAAAATATATTAAAAGTCAAGCAATTCATAAAATTAATGCCCATATGTTTATTTAATACAATATGAGGAGTAATTAGGTGCGGGTCGTGCGGCGTCGACCACGGGCCGTCGATCACGGGTCCATCGCATCAGACGGTCGGTGGCGATTCATCTCGACCGTTGGATGCGATGGACCCGCGATCGGACGACACACGTCAGATCCGCACGACCCGCACGCTATCACTCGCGTGTGTATATATATATATATACACGCGAGTGATTCAGTGCGGGAATGCGGGAAGCGACGTCAGTCGTTCGATCGCGGGTCCATCGTATCCAACGGTCGATGTGAATCGCACCCGACCGTCCGATGCGATGGACCCGTGATCGCTTCCCGCATTCCCGCACCGAATCACTTCTATATATATATACGCGAGCGATTCAGTGCGGGAATGCGGGAAACGACGTCGATCGTTCGATCGCGGGTCCATCGCATCCAACGGTCGAGATGAATCGCATCCGACCGTCCGATGCGATGGACCTGTGATCGACGGCCCGTGATCGCTTCCCGCACGACCGCATTCCCGCACTGAATCGGCTCCCGCACTGTATATATATATATACAGCTTCTGCTTCAACTTCAATTGTGTCTGATGATTTTTCACAGCATAGAATTCATCCACAATCATATCATTGTTCAATTTTTTAGCTATTTCTCTAATATATAAAATCAAGCAATTTGTAAGAAATTCATCTTCTATCTTATTACGAAGTCTTGTTTTAATAAATTTCATTGCTGAAAATGATCGTTCAGTAGTTGCTATGAAAATTATTAATATTGGCTTTGGAGTTAGAGCAATTTCCTTTAAAAAAAGAATCAATCGTTTTCATCTTGCTCATGCTTTGACCTAAATTTCAATTATAAAACATAAATTAAAAATATATATATATAGAACAAAAGTTAATTCAAATATTAAAAAATTTAATATAACAAATAACAACAAAGAGATCCAAATTCCAAATTAACGAATCAATCATATGATAATAAACAAAATTAAACAAAATAAACAAATAAGAAATTCAATAAAAATTTAAGAATTAATTATATAATAAATACACTATGTAAATACAATATATAAATAAAAAAAATAAACAAAAATAAATACAATATGTGAGAAGACTAACATGTGATTTCGGAGGACGCACGAATTTGATGTTGTGGCCGCCGTGGGATATTTCTTTTTTTACTTTTTGTGGCATTTATTTTGATCATTGATGGACCATGGTGGGGGGCACTAAAATTGCTTTGGGCTTTGGTTAGGGTGGCCAGGAGTTACATGGGAATGTAAGGGCCCGGCCCCCCCCCCCCCCCCCCCCCCCCCCCGCCCATCTCTGTTTGGATCTGTAGTGGAGCGAAGTCAATGGTGGAGAATCTAGCTTAATACTATTGTGGATCCAAATATCATTAGGTGGGCTAATTTTTTTCGAGTTTGATAAGTCCTGGAAACAATATTGCTTTACTTCACCCCATAACTTTCTAGTTATTTGTCATGGTTCCAACAGACTTGGACCAAATCCCAACATGTACTAATCCAATGAAGATGTAAGACGGGTATGAATTTGAAGTACAAAATTTGTCATGTTCCGTTTCACCTTAATAAACAATAAATATATATCATGTATACAATTTAAGACCGTCATGTTATTTTTTTTTATTTTTACAATGGATGAAATATCTTATCACACATCCAATAATGTCATAAAACATAACGATTGAAAACAACCCGCTGAACAAGCTCCAAAAAGGCGTTGCTTGAAGCATTTTCAGATGCCTCTCTTTTAGTTTCAGTTTTCCAAATATTTGATAGACCCTATACAAGGATGACCTGAAGTGTGGTTGAACTGATGACCCTTTTATCTTTGTAGCTTTGTCTGACTTTTTGTTCTCTGAAAAAGCATCAATATGATTATAAGAATTTGTTTCATTTATTCTAAACTGTTCTTTTTAAGAATTAACAATTACCTAATGTGTCACCAAATCATCTGATGTAATGTGCCAACACATAAAAGAACTACGTAAATAAAACATTTTCATTAGTATGCTTACTACCCTGTTATTGTACATTTAAAACACCCAAACCTAACCCAATATAGAATATAATTTGTTACATTAACACTGCAATATAAATGTCACATTTACAAGAGTACATGTAATCTGTGATACATCTACTATATAAATGTCAATTTTCAATAATACATTTAATAATCTGTTACATTTCAGTTAAAAACCCCAAAACATAATCCAAAACCAGTTATATACAGTTACATTATCACTCAATAGTTACTTTTCAATAGTTCATTTAATAAGTAGATACATTCATGGAGAAACATCCAAACCCATATTCCAATAATTTTTCCAAAACTGAAAATAACCTATGTTAAATGTACTCTGTAAATGTAACATTTCAAGATTATTTATAATAATCTTTTATATTCATCTATAGACCTTCAAAACCTATTCCAAATCAATTATATACTGTTACATTTACGCTCGATTTTTACATTTCCAATAGTACATTTAATTAGTTGTTTCATTCCATGAAAAAACATCCAAACCCTTAACCCAATAATTAATCCCAAAACCCTTTTTAAATTTGCATTACATTTTATCTACAAATGTCACATTTCATTAGTACATTTAATAATCTGTTACAATTAATCTAAAAAACTTTCGATACATAATCCAAATGTAATTATATAATGTTACATTCAGTTTTTAATGCCACATTTGCAAGAGGTCATTTATTCGTATTACAATAGCTAATCCAAAACTTTTTTTCATTCCGTTTTACATAGTCTCTGCATATGCCATAGTTATAAAAACAAAACCTAATCCAAACCCACTGCAACATGTATACCAAGCCCTAAAAAACACTAATCCAAGCAAAAGTAATATGTGACATAAGCAGGTAATATGTATTACAAAACATAATATAATTTGTGATGCATCTTCTTTTGTAAATGATACATTTCTTAATACATTTAATAATTTGTTACATTTCAATTAAAAACCCCCAAAACATAAACCAAAACCAATTATATATAGTTACATTATCACTAAATTGTTACTTTTCCAATAGTTACATTTAATTCTGTTACATTCTAGGAGAAACATTTTACTCCGTATTCCAATAACCTATCCAAAACCTAATATAACATGGTTACATGTACTCTACAAATGTCACATTTCAAGATTACTTTTAGTAATCTTTTACAATCATCTATAGTGATTCAAAACATATTCCAAAACAATCATATTCTGTTACATTTACACTCGATTTTCACATTCCAGTAGATACATTTCGTAATAACATTTCACAATTTTGTTGTCACATTCAATGAAAAAACATCAAAACCCCTGATCCAATATTTAAACAAAAAAACCTTTTATATTTTGTATTACATATTATTTGCAAATGTCACTTTTCAATAGTACAAAAAACCAATCCCAAACCATATTCTTGGTTTTACATATTATTCGCAAATGTCACATTTATAAAAAGAAAACCTTATCCAAACCCACTGCAACATGAAAATCAACACCTAAAGAAACACCTAATCCATAAGCAAATAAAGTCTGTTACATTTATTTAAACGCCTACAAATCCTATTCGAAAACCCAAACTTAATATCCAAAAACTTATATCATTCTGTGTTACATATTATATGCAAATGTCACAGTTTCTGGAAAAAGAAAAAACCCCAAATCCAAACCCATTGGAACACGTAAACCAAACCCTAAATCAACACCTAATTCAAAACGAAATATAGTCTGTTACATTTATTAAAACATCTTCAAACCCTAATAAAAAACCCATACATAATCTGTTACATTCTTTGTAAAGTTTCCAAATCTTAATTGAAGCCCTAAATTTCAGAGTGATCTAAAACACCATTTCGAAAACGCAATCATCGGATTATTTCGAAACCTTATTTCGTAAAGAAAACTTAGTAATTCGTGCATAAAGATACTGAAAAATTGCACAAATAAAAAGAAAAGGATTCTTACTGCTCGTCGCCATTTTTGTTTGTTCAGACGATTGAAGCCGCCCGAGGAAGACGAAGCGATGTGTACAGAGGGAAGACGATATGGTTTCTTGGGTTTGGTTTTGTTTTCGCCTTTTTGGAATGAATGCGTTTTTGGAATTCGAAAGTTCGTTTTTGGCTCGCCGAAAGAGACGGTGGTGATTTATTCGTGGATGTGAATCCGGGATATGTTTGATTCGCGCGTGTATTCGAGTTGTTTTCATGGAAGGGTATATTTGGTTTTTGCTTTGTTACCCTTTTCAAAAAGTAAAATAACAAACCAATAACAGTTTGACAAGTAATGGGGCTTATGAATAGGCCCCATATTTTGGGGCCTATGTATCACTACTGATATAAAAAAGTAAAAAATCCAAATAATCCCCTCTAAGCTCTTAAAAATCTATATAACCCCTTGACTTTTCATAAAGTTCGCATAACCCCCTGAAAACACATATGTAAATCTAAATAAACTCTAGAGTTAAATTTTCCCTAACTAATGAAGAATATTATATAAATATTCTGTAAAATACAAAAAAAACCTTTATAAATTATGATTTTATCATCCAAATAGATTATAAAACCCTATTTAGAGGGATAAAAATTTCAATAATAGAAGATATTTTGTATTTTTAACACATTGGGGGGAGTTTTGTTATACTATGTTTTCAATCATGGTTAACTAAATAAAATATTGGCTGGAATTCTTCATGTATCGAAAAAATTTAACTTAGAATCATTTAGCCACCGTTTAAGAAACAGAATGAGCGAGTATAAGGGTGGTATAAGAATGAATAGGGAAAATGATTGTTTGTTTGCAGGGTATAACTTGGTATTGCTAAGTCAGTTTAAACAAGTATAAGAAAGTATAACAATTCTAAGTAACCCCTAGGATAAGCTATACTCAGTTTATCTATTCACATGTCAAATCAACTTTTTTACATTTTATTTATATTTTATTCTTTATCAATCAAACAACTCAACCTTTATTATTACGTTTTTCAATGAGAATAAAAAAAACACAACCAAACAAAAAAATCTCTTATTCATGTAGATTTATTATCTATACTGATATAACTATCTATTCAGAATAACTCAATTCCGCTATCCAAACAGAGACTTAGATTTATAGGTGTTTAAAAGGGTTATATGGATTCCAGACAGTTTGCAGAGGTTTATTTGGATTTTTCCCAAAAATAAAAACCACGTTTTTCATGTCATGTCCACTCTCCCATTGGAGCCAATTACTAAGGAACAATGCGGCTCCAGTGCTTCCGGTGGACACGTGTCGCCTCCCCATTCGTTGCCGTCCTATTCCTCCTCCTCCTCCTCTCCGCCGGCCGCGTCGCCTCCCAGGTTTGCCCTAATTTTCTTTGTTTTTGGTTCAACCAAAACCCTAACTTTTGTTCGCCCGATTTCGTTACCGTCTCAGGACAATTGCAGCAAATCATGCGTGGCGGAGAACTGCAACTGTGAGTTCTCCAAAAGCCCCATTTCGATTGATTGCGATCCAGTTCTGGTTTGATTTGAATTTGATTTTGAATTTTGTGTGTGTGTGTGTGTGTTTTGGATGAACAGCGATAGGGATAAGATATGGGAAGTATTGTGGGGTGGGGTGGACGGGATGCGCGGGGGAGAAGCCCTGCGATGATCTGGATGCGTGTTGTAAGGTCCACGACGAATGCGTCGAAAAAAAAGGTATGGATGGAACCCCCCCTCCCTTTCATTGGATTCATTTGTTGTTGATTGATTTGTTGAACTTGTTGAATTATTGGGAGAAATGTTGTGGTTTTGGATCCGAAGATCGAAAATTAGACTTATTATTGGTTTTATTGGGTTGCGATAATACCAACACTAATTCACTGAATCCCATTAGAAATCCGCATTTGAGCGAATTTCCACCACTTTGACATTCTATTGGTTTTATTTGAGTTTTGACGATTTGGGTTTGGGTTGTTGTGTTGTGTAAGGTTTATGACTAATGCATTGAAATAGAAGGTTATGAAACGATGCCATGTTTTTGGTTTTTACATCATGATTGATTGAATGCAAGATTCTTTTATTGATAAAGAATTGCTGTAGAATTTGTTTTAAATTTTTTTGAAATATAGACTTATTATGAGTAGAAAAGGATGTGTGTCGATCCTGGTATTACAAATACCAAATAGCAATACACACACAACCTAGCATCCCAAATACCAATAGCAACTTAATAAAAAAAATCTGTTGATCTAAACCCACGACATTCTTTGCGATTTTTTTTAATATAAAAAAACATTCCTTCACCACCAATTCCTATTCATGAGCATAAAATCTTAAACCTATCAACGATCTTGCATAATTTTTTTTAAAAATGGGATTATTTGCTAACCTTCTTTCCATGTGGGCCTTACATGATACAACATCCTGAACCCAGATTTTTTAAAGTAGATATATAAATAAATTTTATCTTCAAACTTTATTTTGTCAATCAAATTGTCTGAAATACGTTGTGCCTTATAATAAACACTTACATCAGTTTAACTCCACAAATCTTGTCAGATGTTTTTTTTCTTCTTTATTTGCGTTGTTGGAGATGGAAATCTTCAGATGAAGAAGGCATATGTTCATTTCTTCAGATGGCTTCAGTCTTCCTTTCCCGTTAAATGTCTTCAGAGCTGTCCATTTCATTCTTTTGCTTTCATACACTTTTATATCTTTTTCTGCTTTGCTGAACTCCGTGGCTTCTGTCATGGTCCTCTAATTGATAAGGCCTAATATGAATATAAATTGTAAGTGGTGAATTAAGAATATATATTAATAAATTATCTTATTTCTGTGATAAGTGCCAGACTTAATGGTTTTGAACAGAGATTGTACCATGAGTGTCTGCTGTCCCTGACTATACTTGCGCTTTGAGAAAAAAAAAAATTGAAATGAACTAATTAGTGGATTTGTTGCAGCTTTTATTTCAATAAGGTCTAGCATAGTGCAAGTGAGAAGCTATAAATTGCTTGACAGATAAATATGTGTAATATTAGGTATTTAGGTGTTGAAGGAGATCTTGGTTTTGTTGATTGGTAGAACCTGTGCTACATTTTGAGATGTTTTTTGTGCATGATATTTCTGCTATTCTTTACTGTGCTCCTCTACACTTGGTTAGTGGAAGAGATCCCTTGCTATGGTTGCCTGCATCATCCCCCCAAAAAACTATACTATGCTTCTACTTTTCTTATCGTTATGGATGATGAAAAATGTACAAAATGAATGTCTCTGGTTTGCCAAGTCTTGAGGTGCGTTAGAAAACGTTCCTTATCTATTTCTTCAAACTTCAAGGATTTTTATCGTGTGGTTTTCATTCTAAACAGTGTCCACGAGAAGCACTGATGGTTTTTTGAATTGAAGTTAGGACTTGGAACAGCATCAGCCAATAGAATAGATTCCCTGTGGTTTATTGGCAGTGAGATTGTATGATACCACTGATTTTTTTCATGGTTTTTTAAAAAAAAGTGATTCCCATGATTTTCACACCATTCTTGGATGCAGCGTTTCTATACAACTTGCTTAGCTTTTGACATCTATTTGAGTGATGGCTATAGAATGTAAAGCAGTTTAATTTCAGGCATGCAGGACAAAATAATCGATATTGTGATCAAGTGGGATTATTGTATTTCTTGTTCTTGTATTTGTTGAAATTTTGTTGGATTTGTGTTTGTGGTCTGAATGTTAAAGTTAGAGGCACAATGAAGGCCGAGATTAAGAAAAAAATTTGCGTGTTCAAAAACATTGGAATCTTGTTTACAAGTTTTTTTTTGGTATTATTTGATTCTCTGTGCAAACTCGGTGTTGCTCATTATTTTTACCTGGAAATTTTTCACCAGGTATGACGAGCGTCAAGTGCCACGAGAAGTTCAAGAGCTGCATCAAGAGAGTCCAGAAATCTGGCAAGGTTGGGTTCTCCAAAAAATGTCCATATGAAACAGCCATGCCCACCATGATTCAGGGCATGGATATGGCCATCCTATTTAGCCAGTTAGGCACTCCAAAATATGAACTGTAGCTCTGAAAATGCCATTGATTTCTGAAGAGTTCAAAAAAAAAAAAAAA
Organism: Acorus calamus; assembly: GCA_030737845.1. Lineage (NCBI taxonomy): Eukaryota > Viridiplantae > Streptophyta > Magnoliopsida > Acorales > Acoraceae > Acorus > Acorus calamus. The sequence goes on along the minus strand of CM060864.1, from coordinate 17,686,980 downwards.
AAACACACCAAAAACCAAATACAAACTATTTTGTTCTTCAATCATTGCAAAAATTAGCATCTGTTGACAATAAAACACCAATTTGTTTGATGTTTCTTGGATGACATTCTGCATTAGTTCTTGGGCTGGTAGTCTGGTTTTCGATTTGTATTAGATGTGCAGGATCTATTACCATAAAATACTATCATAATCATTATATTGTAGGTGTAAGGGGTGATATAACAGTGGTATTAATCTTCTTGTTTTTGTTTTTGCTTTGATGTTTTTTATTTCTTTTTTGAGCTTTTCTCTCTTAGTAACACGAGGGCATAAGCCTAATGTTGAGTTGGACATATTTTTAGGTCCTATTTGTATTCATATTTGAGTGGATTCCGTTATTGAAAAACAAAAAACAAAATAAAAATAAAATGCAAATCCAAATGGATTTGGATGTTTTGTTTTTCAAACGTGTTTTTTCGCATTTTATTTATAAAAATAAAAATTCATGTTTTAAAATTTGTGAAAACAATATTATTGAAGTGTAGTTCCCTAATGGCATCGCCATTTGGTCAATCTATCAATGACTTCTTTCTAATATCTTCACCGAGTCCCCAAAAATATGGCTGCACTAGCTGGGCATTCTAACTCTCCATGTCCACCCACACCTTGTCACTTTTTAATTCAATGTCATTCAACATTGCATATGCCTATCTAATCTGATATTGTATTCTCTTATAGCATCAGCTGTCATTTTAATATGAGATTGTATTCACCGAATGTCATTTTAATTCATCATTTAAAATTTTAAGTTTTTGAAAAAAAAAATTACTATTTTTTACGTTACATAAAAAGCTTAATAATCAAAATTGTATTCCAAATACCTTCTAAATGCCCCCAAATAAAAAAAAATCAAACCAGTAAAAAAATATTTATAATATACTCAATTCTATTTATTCAAATGATGATTTGCAAACACAGAATTGAAACATCCCCAGCCAATATATCAATCGATTGGGTCTAGACCCGAACCTGATAAAAAAAAATATAAAATACTGACATATCTGACTCAAAAATTAGAGACCTGATGTAAATTTGATCTGAAAGACTTAACAATCAAAACAGGTTGGATTCGAGTCCACCCTGATCCGGCCCCAACCGACCCAGGCCTACCCATCGAATATAACCTGATCCGGCCCCAACCGACAAAGAAAGAAAGCATTAGGCCCATCATTGGTCAGATCTGGATCCGGACTTGATCCAGACCTGATAAAATATGTAAAATACTAAAATGACCTGAGACCCACTATAGACCTGATCCGAATGATCCAACAATCAAAACGGGTTAGATCCGGGCCCACCCTGACCCGGCCCAAACCGACCCAGCCCACAAGGTTATGAGTTTCATCCTTTCATCACATAACCTGTCAGTGCTGATATGCGCAAATTGTGTTAATCTGTCCCGCGGAGCACCGGAACCGGATGACTTTTTATCGAGCATTTCACGCTTCCTTGTATAAACGTCTCAAGCAAAACCGACAAAAAAAAAAGTGCATCAAAACATTCGCAACAATTCAAGGTAAATTTTTTTAAAAAAAAAAACTTGTATCATTATATAATAATTTTTCATTTCATTTTCAATGGGTTAGGGTTTCATTTGCGATCTCTAGATGGGTTTTAAAATTATATTTAGCCTTCAAATCATTAGAATTGTCAATGAAATATGACAATATGATCATCCCCCAAATGTAAAAGATTAGGACAATTGTTTGTTGTCTTTTTTTTTTTGAGGGATTAGATTATGTACTGATGATGGGTTGTGTTTGATTTTAGAGTCTGCTCTTTTTTTTTCTTTTTTCTTTTTTGAACCAAAGGCGTATATGTTAATTTTATTAAGACTGATAGACTACTTGGTATAAAAAGTAAAAAACAGAAACAAAAAAGGAGACAGAGGAGGGAAGTGAAACAAAGAAATGTGATGGGATTTCTTTTTTTTTCTTTTTTTGAACCAAAAGTTATCTTATATATTATATATCTATTAATTAATTTTTTATTCTATCCCTATCATGTTTATATTATTAATTTTGTTTTGATGTTATTTTGTTATTATTTTATAGTCTAAAATTATTATATATATCTAATATGTATATATATGTATTATATTTATTACTAAAAAGTGATTGATTAATCCTCGCCTAGCTGATTAATCTCTAGTCCCTCTTCAACCATCCGACTAGCGCCTATCGCTTTTTACAGCATTGATCTGAACAAGTTTGGCAAGGGAATAAGTGTGGGCCAAGTTGGGGGGTGGGGGGCAACTTATCCCCTTTGTTATAAAACAATAATCAAGAAAAAGTGTGGACATAAATGAAAAGAGTTGATGAAAAGGGCTATTTCAAGGGAGGGGGATTTTTATAGATTTTAGGGAATTTCTTCTCAGCCTTCAATTCAACATTTACAGTCTTTTATATAATAGAACCTTTCTATTTGGTTTTCCTGATTATATATGTCTACATGTTGCCATTTCTTTATATCTGTAGTTTTTCATCTATTTGAAATCATTTTTATTCCAAATTACATGAAATTTAAATCTGAATGTGAACTCTTGTTGAGATTAGCAGATAAGAATTGTTTGAAGGTTTAATAGTTGATTTCGATGGAAAAGTCTCCTGGTGAATTTACTCCCAAGAAACAGACAGAGGGCAGCAAATCACTGTTGCAAAGCGAGGATTTGTTCGAGGTATAATTCTTGCCCATTTTGTCAAAAAATGTATTAGATTTTCTGTGATATGTAGAAGTGAAATGCCACATTATCATGCTATTAAAATTTCTATTGTGCAGTCTTTAGTTCTTTATCCATAAGCACAAGCACTCAAATATTTTAGTTCTTTACATATATATGTTAGAAACATAAAGACAAATTCATGAACTTCATAAACACAAAGTTCATAAACACAGATATGAATAATTTAAACAATTTATATATAAGGTTATATAGATACAAACACAAATGCATGGAGCAGAATGGTTCATACAATCTTACTCTTACAAGAAAGAAACAAGAACACTTATAATATCATGTATCAAATATTACTGGGAGTAAGGGAGATATGGAAAGTCAAAACTGGGAAGGGATTTAACAAAGAGGTGAAAATTACATACCAAATAAGTTGCTAGAATTTACATGTCAACAATGAACAACATTTCACTCTACACAGAAACTCCCCTACAGATAATAAGGCCTCAATTTGATTGTTTCTCTATACATAGTATGGTTTGAAGCATTTGTGTTGTTTTAACTTTCGATTTGATTTTGTGGTGATTTCCCCTTGTAGGTTCTGATTTATTTAAAATCTAACTCCAACTTCTTTTATAATTTTTTTTCTTAGAGATGTTTTTTATTTTTTTTGTTATAAAGTTGCTCTAAAAAGGATTTTTTTTAGAAAAAGCGATTTCCAACAAATAGTTGCTTAAACAGATCAACACAAGATTACATTTTGTATTATTTTGTTTGCATTTCTTTGGCAGTACATATTGGAGACCAGTGTGTACCCTAGGGAACCAGAACCACTCAAGGAGCTCAGAGAGGCCACTGCCAACCATCCAATGTAAGTCATCAAACTATCGTGGCATCTTGCATTTAAATCCAGTGTTTTGATTTATTTTCTTTATTAATGCCTTCCAAGAAACTAAAATTTGTTGAAGAACTGGTGTCTCAGCCTTGATCTGCAATACTTATTCAATGATGCAACACATGAAAGAGTGTTACAGAGCTACACAGCATTATATGCTGTAAGTGATTGAATCAAATATATCTGTTATCCAGTACCTGAAAGTTTGTTAATGAGATAATTTAATATCTAGCACATGTGAATTTTAATAGAAAAAATCAGTGACTCTTGTTGATTATAGTAAATAACATACAAAGCCTATGAAAAATGGAGAAGAAGGATCTCTATAGGCAAGAATAAGAACAACCATGAAATTAATATCTGCCTAACAAACCAAATGAACCAATTCCTACATATCGTTCCAAACCTGCATCGGCCTTTAGGTGATTTTACCCTCAAAAGGATTTTCACCTAATCTTGCCGCAACATAGTAATGCTTGGTTAAATATTCTTAATATAGACTGACCTTTCTATGAAGACACATTCATTGCGCGATAGCCAAATATTCCAACATATTTCATGTGGAGCGAATGCAATAAACTTTGCTTGTTTACTATGATCACCTTTTGTATTTTCTTCCTGAACCACTCCCACGTGGATTTAACATCTCCAAATTTGTCTTGTAAATCTAATGTCTTGAACACCAATTTGCTAGTATGACAAGCGAAGAAAGATGTACCGTCGATTCTTCCTCCATTCCACACATCTCAACTAAAAGATTACCATAATTTTTTGAAAGTAACCACATGAAACAACAAATCTTCAATGGTGTTTTCACTTTCCACACCTGTCGAACAATCCAAGTTGCCTCCACGTCTACTTGAGGAAGTGTGAATAGCACCATGAGAAATGGTTGATGATTGTTAGAATGTTATAATGATGATCTTAATCTTTCCCCCTATAATAAAGGGATTTAACTCCATTATCTTTTCAAGAAAATAATAAATGGATTTAACTGAAAATCCCTTCCCCAGACATGCCCACCTAAACAGTATCCTTCATTTTCCAAGTCAAGGACCACTTCCTGAAGGGAAGCCAAAAGGGCCGTTGCCTCCTCCCCCACCTCGACATCATGGAGATCCCTTTGAAGTCTTAGACACCACATCATTATGTGGTAACCACTCACCACACATGAAGGAATCTGTAATTGTGCCCTTCTTGTCAAGCGCCACCCTGAACATATTAGGAAAAAGAATAGTTGTATTCTCCCTCTTAGAATCACGTCCAACCTTTCACAACCCGTGTAACATTTTTCTTTCACCACTTTACACCATGATGTATTGATGCCTCATCTTCCATCAATAACCTCCAAATAATTAGAATCCCTTTGGTTTATTGGCAAACTCATTGCCTATAATGTATAGGATGAATGCCACATATGCTTAAAAAAAACCTGTCATCACTCATCAGTCATGGAAGAGAGGATGTGTATGAGTTGTTTGTAGGATTAAGATTTAATGAGTGATAAAAGTTGTACCAATCTTTGTCCCCTTTCATGATGCATACGCAATCCTATAAATATCTTGCAGGAAAATGATGTGTACTACACCTGATGAAGGACAATTGATGGCATTGCTTCTGAACCTCGCTAATGCGAAGAAGACTATCGAGATCGGTGTCTTCACCGGATACTCTCTCCTCTGGACAGCCCTGTCCATACCTGATGATGGCAAAGTCTCTCCCTCTCTAGCAATATGACTTTGCCCTTTTTTACCGTCTTCTGCATGGTAGATTTCTACCTATTGATGGCGTAACTTGAAATGCAGATCATCGCCATTGACATGAATAGAGAGTCATATGAGATAGGATTGCCTAGCATCAGAAAAGCCGGGGTGGAGCACAAGATCGACTTTATCGAGTCTCCGGCACTTGAAGTACTTGACAAGTTGTTAGAAGATGTAAGTCTAATTTTATGGTTATACAGCAAACTGCCATGTGTTTTTTTTTGTTAGTTAAGCGGTGAGGCTTGAACCGAAAACCTTATAGTTATAAATTTTATTGCTAACCATTGAGTTATGAATCAAAGCCCCTCAAATTACCATGTTGAACTTTCCATACCTATTTTAGAATACTTGATGACAGCATCCCATGGGAGGATTTTTCCACCACCACACTGATAACTTAATAACTTCATAATACATTTTAGTTCATATTTGATGCCTAGTTGTCGTACACATTCCTACCACTACTCTTTTAAGTTCACTTGCTTGACATTCTCAGTACTTTATTTTACTTCAACTCTTACCCCCTGTTTGGTTCGTGAATAACTTATTTGGTATAAATTAATTATGCAGGGATATTTGAGAATTAGATTATTTTCTGGTCAGTTGTTTTTCCTTTCTCAGTTTTGATATATATATTTTTTGAAAGACAGCTTTGATAACTTTTTGTCTCTTGTCTTATCAAATTGTAGTTACAATTTTAGATAGATAAGTAGGAATAAACTATACTTGCCTCCCAGGTATAGTTATCGAGGCTGATTCTAACTTAAACAGTTTATCCGTACCAGAAAACATGTTTTTTTTAAGGTTTAAACCTTCTCCTTCAGGCAAAGAACGAGGGTGCTTTCGACTTTGCCTTCGTGGACGCTGACAAGGTGAACTACTGGAACTACCATGAGAGGCTGATGAAGCTTATAAGAGTTGGAGGGCTTTTGTGCTATGACAACACTCTCTGGGGAGGATCTGTCGCGGTCCCTGACGAGTCTCTGGTCCCTGTTTCAATGAGGGCTTCCAGGCGCGCCACAATGGAGCTCAACAAGTCCTTGGCGGCTGATCAGCGTGTTCATTGTCTCAGGTGGCTGTCGGTGATGGGCTGACAATCTGCAGGCGCCTCTACTGATGTTTTTTTGTTTTGGGGACAGTTATGCTGGAAGTGTCTCATAATAAACAGATGATGATCTTGTTTGTTTTATTTTAAATGACTATAATTATAATATAAAATAAAAGGATTGAAATGCTGAAATTTTGGACAAACTTTCAGTTCTTGTATGTCTACCTATTGAAAGATGAGATGGAAAATATAATGCTCAGTCCTTTTTGTAGCAATCATTGTAGCCTGCACACCTTTTGACTTTTTTTTGAAGTGTATAATTCGACAATTTTTTTTACAAAACTGAAATACATGTGCATGAATTGAATGTATATAATTGTACATTTTTTGTTTGATTGAATGTAGATAAAATGTGTATAAGTATTGATAATTATTTATATAAAATGTGAGAAATAATTTGATGTAAGTCATTGATTTATAAGAAATGATGATAGGTGAATTTTCTAATACCAGTGGAATATAATGGGTGGAATAACACAATTTTTCAGTAGAACATTTCTGACAAAAGTATACCCACACATTTCTACCAAACAAACAGATCTTTTAAAGCTTATTTACCCTTATTCAATTTTATTCCACATCTATTCTTTTACCCAAACGCGGTACTTTTCTCATCCATGATTCTAAAGAGCTCTGTGATGGAAATGTAAGAGATGTCAAAAGTCACAGATATAAAAATTTTGGGAACCTTGTCAAAATCCAATATGTTTTCAAACAATAAAAGCTCATGATAGGGATGATTGCAATTTTCCATAAAACAGAGGGACTGTTCTTAATATATCAGCTCTCGGGGGGATATTCTGTAATTGCCCCCACAAAATCTGATGGAGATACGGAATTCTTCGTTATTATTTTATTATTAAAACCACAGCCGCTCTTCAACGGTGCTGATTTCATCACAACAAAAATAATTAAAAAAACAACCTTTTTTAGGGTTTCTTTGGCCCCTTAAAACCCCTCCTCGCGCACTCTCTCTAGGGTTTATGCGACCGTCTGCTCTGGTGAGTTCATCTTTCAAAACTCTGCCTTTTTCGGTTGAATCTCTTAGAAAACCTAATTTGTTTATTGGGTTTTGTTTTTGGGACTGACTTTTGATACGTTGTGTTTGAAAAACCAGATATATATCATACTTGATTGAGGAGAAAGAAAGAGTTAGGGTTTTCTCCGATCATCAATGGCGGTTGTAAGTGGGTTTAAATTGATTTATTTGAATTGTTATTATTTGGAGCATTCATTTATGAAGTAACTTATTTTATGGTTTGTTTGTGTTTTTTGTTTCTTTGCCAAAGAAGTCTGTTTTCAGCTTTATATGAGGGTCGGAAAAGTTTTCCCTTTTAGATTAGTATGATTTGAAGTAAATTTTGTTGGTGGAATGAGGTTTTTAGATGAGGATGTTGTTTAGATTTGAAGTTTGATTGCTGCTTAGATTGGTTTGTTTGGTTTTTTGTTTGTTGTTTGTCAAATAAGCCTTTTTGTGTCTTTATATGTGGGTCAGCGAGTTTTCCCCTTTATGCGACTGAATGAATTCCACAAAGTCATAGGTAAATAATGAAATGGTGGAGAAAAATAAAGATTTTCATGTCAAAGGAGTTAACAAGGTTGATGAATAAGGGAAGAACATAGATAGTTATTCAGAAGATGGTTTTTGAAGTTGATGGAAATGGAGACCCTTGTACCGAGTTTTCAATAGACCTTATGATGATTTTATATATAAAAAAAATTCATGGAAGGCATCGCCAACTTTATTGACTAAAATGGATCACTACATGCAAGAAGCTCGAATGAAAGTTATGAGTGGTTAATGGTGAGGTGTTATAGTGCATATGTTATGGCTGGTTCATAATTCAATATGCCATTAGCTAAATTTTGGGTCTAGAGAACAATTCACTTTTAGATGTGTTTTGTTTTTGCGTCAAAGTATCAATTGATCTTATTTCCAACTTTTAGTAAATGAGCTTATTTCCTACCTGCCATGTTCTATTATTGTCCCTTGAGAGAGACAAAAATGCAATGTTTTAGTTTTTTTTTTCTTCTTATTGTATATTTCTGTTTCCATTTGTTTAGGAGGTGTAGGCCTCAAGTTGTTTTACATATTATTGCATGTGCTTCTTCTTTCTCTCTCTCTTTCTATTTATCTTGCCGTCTCCTTTGTTACTTTGATGGCTGTCCTCTGTTTAGACTGGTGAAATTTATTTGAATTGTTTGCAGACTACTGAAGCTGTGAACCCAAAAGCATACCCTTTGGCAGATGCCCAGCTTACGATAACCATATTGGATCTTGTCCAACAAGCTGCGAATTATAAGCAACTTAAAAAGGGAGCTAATGAAGGTAACAGATTAATACTTGGCTTATATTGCTTTACTGCAAATCTTTGTTAATATTCAATATTTTTCTTGGTGGACCTATTTGGACCTTCTGCTTTCAACTCTGGTTTCTCCAGCTACCAAGACACTGAACAGGGGAATCTCAGAGTTTGTTGTGATGGCTGCTGATACGGAGCCACTTGAAATTCTCCTCCATCTCCCCTTGCTTGCTGAAGACAAGGTATTTACTTTCGTTCAAGATACATGTGTTTTTAAATAGTGGATATACTATATGTTTGATGTCACCATAATAAATAAACTTCATTTCCACCATGGCAGATAATGGTAAGTGTACGAGTTTTTGTGTGGAATGATTATTTGTTATTTTTTTTACAAACAAGGCAGCCAAGATCCAATGGGGGGGCTAAGATTTGTAGATTACCAGATTACTATTTCAAGTTCAGTGTTACATGTAACTCGCCCAAAACAATCAACATTTCTAACAGGGTGATTTATGGGTTGCTACTAAGACAACCTAAAAATTACATGACAACCTAAATCACAACAAATATCACCAGGATCATAATTCCACTGGCATCAAAATGTACATACACATGATCTATAAGATACAAATTTAAATATAATTCTTAAACCTGAATTTGACTGTGTTGTGGGACAATTAGAATATTGACAGGAACTCTAATAGACTATAACCGTCAATATAAAAAGAGGAATCTTTTAAAATCATTCCGTGGTAACAACTATGCTGACTTGGTCTCCAAAACCCTAATCACCTGTAATAGAAATCCGTCCATTAAATGGAAATGGATTTCATCAAGTGTTGTAGTAGTTCTCTAATAGATTTTGCTTGACCCTACGTGTATTTAGACAAGTATTGAATAAGTTTGAGAGTTTGTTGATCAAGATAGCGTTCCTGAAAAAAAGGATTCTTGCATGGTTTCTGGATGTCTTTCATATTTTTATTTCCAATGTGACTCTTGGAAAAAAATTGCATTGTAGCATGATTTCCATAGAGTTTCTAATAACAATATCTGTGGCACCAAGGGTCATTTTTTCAAGTGGAATTTATGTTTATAGAAAGTTCAAAGGTTGTATTTCTGGTATACATGCATTAGTCCCGAACATCTTTTGTTTCACCTACAAGTGAATTGCGATTTTGTCATTTGCTAAACCATGCCTTGAAATTTTTTTTTATATAATTGTCTGTCCATGAGTCGATCAATGTGAATCTGACATCTGCATTACAGAATGTGCCGTACGTCTTTGTTCCGTCCAAGCAAGCTCTTGGTCGGGCGTGTGGAGTTACAAGGCCAGTGATTTCCTGTTCCGTCACGAGTAACGAGGGCAGCCAGTTGAAATCTCAAATACAGCAACTCAAGGTGCCTACCCTCTCTCTGGTTTCTTGTTTGATCTCAAATACAGATTTTTTATATCAATACATTCTCAAAGGATTCCCATCAGTACATGCATGGATGAATGACAAACTGAGTCAATAATGTATAGTCAGTAGAGTGTCTTTAACTTTTTGGTGAACACGTGTTGTTCATCCATGTACGTGCTGATGGAAATCCTATACATGAAACTTGGCATATATTATACTAATATGCTTCTCTGAATACCAAACCAAGTATATATACTGATATGCTGTTTCTTTCACAGGATGCCATTGAGAAGCTCCTCATCTAAAATTTACGATGATATGCCGAGTGATGGGTCTCTAATGGAGTAAGCTTTAATGCCCTCCAGAGGCTTGGATGGTGCTGCTATTGTGTTTTTTCCCATTTTGAATGTCAGATTTATGTATCAAGGACCTTAGGCAGTGTTAAGGATTGTTCTGATGCCATATCTTTTTATTGTAGTGGAAATCTTTGCTTTATGAACAATAGCAGGTTTGTGATGCTATTGTGAAGAAAGTAACTAAGGAATGGAATTTTTGTTTCCATATTATTATGCCATTGATCCTGGATTACCCTTATTTATGGGTTCTTGGGTAGAGATGATACTGGGATGAGTTATTTGGGTAAGCCTTCCTGACCCAGCCCTATTGGGAAGAGTATGGTTGTCAGTGGCGTACTCAGGATTTGTCTGGTCAATTATGCAATTTAGACATATAGCGTATTTAAACTAATGAATATATTTTATTTATATATAAAAAAGGATTTACGAACTCACAATTGTACTCATACAATCGAATGCATTTTTTTTTTCTAGTTTTCTATAATGTAAGATATATTAAGATAGTTAAGTATATACTATGTTGGATCATTTTCCATTCATTATGTTAATGATGTGGTGAATATAAGTGGAGTTAAAAATAGATTGAGTGTATCAGCATCCCTAACCATCAAGTTCGGGTTCAACCTAGATAGATCCCTTAAACTCAATCCATATAGGGTTTGGTGTGCTCAAGTTCAAGTTGAACCCGATCATTAAAACCCCAATCTAAACCGTTTGTTGGGCTTGTCGTTTAGTAGGGTTCAACAGGCAAGAAGATGATCGTTATTGAAGACTACAATATTTGACATCTGAAGATAATAATTGTTGTTCCTCCCCTATCATTAATGTCTATATCCTGGGCTTATGTTACGTGATTGGCATATGACATACATCTCACATGATCTCCATGTCTAGTTAACTATCCCAGCCGGAGAAGCAAATAAATTATGGGGGAGCTATATACCCACCCCGTATCATTAGAAAAC